>VZTI01002485.1:1818123-1854426 GCA_013397865.1 Struthidea cinerea | reverse complement strand
ATAGCTTTGAGGAACGGAAGAGCTGGGATGAGCTTTCCAGGTAGGAAGCAGTGGGGGGTGGAGAGCGTATTGGGATGCTCCTGTAGCACAAAGCAATGGCGAAGGATGGACTCTTGTGAAACCACGCCGCTGACCTGCGGGTGCGCTACACATAGCCAGTCCTTCTCAAGGGAGGGGCCCAGAAGGGCTCTTCTGCCTGGGAGGAGGCAAAGTGCACCGTACCTAAGGTCTGGAGATGCACCACAAGTGAAAGACCGAGTGTTTTGCTCTGCTTCGTCGTCTGGTTTTGTTTCAGCTCTCTCGTAGTGCTGAGAAGTGTGAACTCTCATGGGAGGTTCTCCACATGCTGCAGGAGATTTGTAAGCCTATTCTCCAGTGTGTATCTGCTACAATGGTTGTGTCCTCATCTGTAAGAGCCAGGCTATGTCTTGCCGTAGACAGGACTACTGGCTGTGTTTTCTCACCACCCTGTAGTATTAATCCATTTTGAAAGCTCTAGCATAGAAGCATTCTGTAACTTAAGCACCAAGTTCAAGTAATGTGTACAAATTACCGGGTCAGCTGCTGAGGAGCCCTCTGAAAGGCATCTCAAATTACTTGCATTTAGCACTCTAAACAAAAGGCTGCGGTTCAGCATCAGTGTGGGGAAATGAGGGGAAAAACATTCCGGTTGCCATGGAATTTGATGTGCCCTGAGAACTGGGTGTAGCATTTACAGAGCTGGGTAGAGGATTTCAGAGAGAAATGCCACTTCTTCTGTAGTGCTCTGTAGGTTGTTGCTCACATGAGATCATTTCTGAAAGCAAAACACTTGAACAGTGTTTCATTGTTGACAATTGAAAAACAGTTTTCTGTTGAATTCAACATTGCCCAAAATGCTGAAAGGTTGATTTTTTAAAGGAAAATTAGGCTAAATGTCTGTCCCTCCTTCTGCTTTCCAAACAAATCACCAGCATCACTTCATATAGCCTACACTGACTTCTGTAAGACAGTAAACATGTAAGTCACTGAATAAGGGTTCCTCTTGAATGGGGACCTTAAGCACTGCAGATTTATCACCTCAGTAAGGTTTTTATTGTTTCTATTGTATTTGCCTTTTACTTGTGAGCAATTGATGGTTGGTAGAAATTGACTCCTTATATCTAAAGAGGCAGCAAAGCCTGTGACACGAATTACTCTACAGCCTCCGAATGGATACATTTTGCAAGAACAGTTCATAACCTCCCATATCCTCAGTCCCTCCTGCCCCAGTGGTCCTCAATCCCTCTAGAGTCATGGGACTGGGAGTGTCCCAGTCACGCAATGGCACAGGCATACTAGGAGATATCATCTGCATTTTGGTTGAGTGGCAGTTATATTTCCAGTAACAGCACTGTGGAAAAGACAGGGTGCAAAAAGTTTAAACTCTTTATTTAGAGCTGTATTGCCTCTGGCTGAAACTAGGCACAGCTGTCCATAGAGGCAAGGATGCTTGTTTTGATTCTGAGCTCCAGCACTAATTCCGGGCTGGTAGTTCATATTGCCTTCTGTACCTCAGCTTTTCTACCTGTTAGAGGGAAATGCTAATAACCCTGACTGGCAGCCAGAAATTCTGTAAAGATTAGTTGGCATTTTTGGCACATTAACAACTACTCTTTCTTAAAAATAAAAATAGCGTGTCATAGTAGAAGTGAAATACAATTCTTGTATGTTTCATGTCTTAAAATATATTCTCAAATCTCAATTGGAGGAAATGTAGCTGATAAGTATCAGCAGGCCTCAAAATAAGCTTTTCAAGGGGTTTTTGTTTCAGTTTGTATTGGATAATTATTAGGCAGAAGGGAGCATCCCTCCCTTCTGACCATCACTCAAATAATTGGTCCCTAGCAGGGGATCCGTATTTTAAGGTAGTGCCATGGCACTGAGCTTTGTGTAGCTGAAAAAGGATGGAACAGAGCCATGCCAAGTGAGCCAGTGCCTGCAATGGGAACTGGACACAACTGAGGTGACAGCAGATGACGTAGACTTCACTTCCCCTTCTGCACAGCTTGTGCTTCCTTGCTGTGGACACTGTTGCCTGCAATGCAGGCTGTGCAATGGGCATTCAACACTGCCTTTCATTTCTGGCAGCACACTGCTGTGGCTAGGATGATGAGGGACCAGAGGGCCATGCAATTTCTGCTTAATAACAACATAAATCTTTCATTTACCTAT
This sequence comes from Struthidea cinerea, assembly GCA_013397865.1. Classification (NCBI taxonomy): domain Eukaryota; kingdom Metazoa; phylum Chordata; class Aves; order Passeriformes; family Corcoracidae; genus Struthidea; species Struthidea cinerea. The sequence continues at coordinate 1,852,233 of VZTI01002485.1, read as the reverse complement.
GCTCTGTAGAGAAAGACTGTGCAAATGCTCTGTGTGTGTCACACCTGAGAACGGCTTAAATGGGTGAAACTTTGTTGAGACAGAGTTAAGTTTTGCTGTTAGTGAAAAAATAAATAGCATTGATAAAGCATTGAAATCAAGGCAGAACTTATTTGAATAAATAAGTTATTTTTTAAGATAAAAATATTTGATAAAAGTATGCAAGTGGTATAGAGACCACTCGAGCAATAAATTCTTTCATCTGTTCTTCTGTGTGAAGTGTGAGTTTTGTCTCTATTAGAGAGGATCCAAGATTAGTTTCTGTGAACATGGATAGTGAGTGATAGTGTTGACTTTGTTTTATAATGTTTTCTAGATTTTTATAATATTTACTTCTTTTTACTTCTGACAATCATTTGTTCTTATACTGTCATCTTGTGGGGGTTTTTTGTTTGTTTGTTTTTTTAAAATTTTCAAATACAGTGTCTTTGTGATCTTGCATAAGAGCAATTAAAACACTTAGCAGAGATTTCTTTTTCTTGATGGCAAGTTTAGGCCACTGTTTAGTTACATTTTCTTAGTGTGAACTGGAACATCTCAATGATCTTAAGGGTTTTTTCCAAACTACATGATTCTATGTAACACTGAATGTTGCTTAGAGCATGAGTAGGGGTTGTGCTGTCTTTATCCAATTTGGCCTAACTTTTTGTGATCTAAGGTTCTCTGTGCCACTAATTTCTGTTTTTGTAACTGTTTTGGACTGGGTTCCCTTTTCTGTATTCCTGAAATAACTCTGTGAAAAGCCTCATGTGACAAATCAGCATATTTCTGAATTTATTTCCCAGAGCACTTAGCTTTGAGGCTATTACCTAAACTTTTTGGATTTCTTTCAGTGTTTTTAACATATCAATTCTATTTAATTCTCTGTGCGTTTGGAATGCTTCTTTCAAAGGCACCTGTAGTTTTTCTAAATTGATTTTTCAGAACTTCGCCTTTGTTGCAGACTAACCAGTGTGATACAGAGGCACTAAATGACTCAAATTAGGTGAACTACCTTTTTAAAGTGTTTGATTCTTGCCTTCCCTTGCCTTCCCTTGCCTTCCCTTGCCTTCCCTTGCCTTCCCTTGCCTTCCCTTGCCTTCCCTTGCCTTCCCTTGCCTTCCCTTGCCTTTCCCATCCCATTAAAGATAGAGGGTTGAAACTCATTGTCTAAATGGTATTTATTTGTGTGTTTTTCCTCTGTCTGTGTTTAGTTTTCTCCAGCTCACAGTACTGCCTTTAGCCAATTCATACAAACGTCTTCACGTGCAGTGAAATTTCCTGCTGTGCAGAAGCCCCTGCTGAGATCACTGTGCTGCTGAGCCGTACACATATGCTGCAGTTAACCTTTGCCCTGAGCAGGAATTCTACCTTTGCCCCTAAGTTTGCTCTTGCCTTGGCTCTAATCAGGACTACCTCTGCAGATAACAGCAAAGCTTTTGTTACTTGACTACAGGTCATGTAATGTTTTGTCTGTCTGGGAGATCAATTGGCATAGCAGTGCCAGAATAGCCCTATTTTGTGGGCAGCTAAGAATGGCTTCAACAGAGACTGATATAATGACTCCACACATTTTTCTCTTCAGGTGCAGTAATTCTGATTTCTTTTCATGTGTAGGTCACACCTAAGAGAGAGGACACTTAGATCCAGTCAAGCTTTCCAATGTCAGCAAATATTTATGAGACTTCTGTATTTATCATAGAACCATAAAATGGTTTGGGTTGGAAGGGACCTTAAAGATCATCCCATTCCAATTCCCCTGCCATGGATGGGGACACCTTCCACTAAACCAGGTTGCTCAGAGACCCATCCAGCCTGGTCTTGAACATTTTCAGGGATGGAGTATCCATGACTTCTCTTGGCAACCTGTTTCAGTGCCTCACCACTCTGACAGCAAAGATTTTTTTCCTAATGTCCGATCTAAACCTACTCTCAGTTTGAAACCATTCCGCTTATCCTGTCACTACATGTCCTTGTAAAAAGTCCTCTCCAGCTCTTTTGTAGCCACCCCAGCTTTGGGTACTGAAAGTGGGCCTGCAGGAAAGACCACAGACTGATGTGATTTCACATCAAACTTCAGTGAAAGGAATATGGCTGTAAATATAACAGGTATAAAGCACTGTACTTAGCTGGGAAGGAAAAGCCTGTTTTTCTGAAGAGAGTGTGGAATGTGAATTTCAAATATTGTACCTGTTTTAAAGTTCATTAACTTCTCCAGTAAGCTTTTGGATAAAGGTAGAATTTTATCATAAAATTCTTAATTTCATTTCTGTCTATCTGATATTTTTTTTCTGGAGATGGAAAGCAAACAGGCTGCTATCCCATAAAACCTTTTTCCTTTCTACACTGGTACGGAACAGACACTTCTGAAGGATTTAACTGGAAATAGAATAATGAATACACCAACAGACAGGGTATTTATTTTTTATTTTTGAAAGAACTGCTTTCAATCCCAACAATGCTTTCTGTGAAATAGAAATTTAAATGTAACATTCCTCACAGCCAAACAAGTGTGCTGAGCTTGGTCTAGCATGTGAGTCTTTCTTATAGGGGTTAGAGTGAGCACTCAGTTGTACATACAAAAGACACTACTCCTGTACTAGCCAGGTCAGGAACTTACGTGGAGTCTTAGGTTTAATTCCTGGTGCCAAGTCTCGTGCATGCAGTTTGAACTTCCGTCTGTCTTATGATTGACGCTGCAGATTGTCAGTACATTCTGGAATTGGTGCCTCCCTCTTTTCTCAGAAAATCCTCCTTGAAGCTGAGTAACCTTTCTCAGCAGAAATTTATTTTTCTTCAAGATATGTCAATAAAGTGGCACGTTCCAAGAGCAAAGGTATTTTCTTAAGACATTTTTTATCATTTTTCAAATCCTATTGATCCCGAGAAGTTTTCACAGCTTGGTCCTTAGTGTCCCCAGTTCTAACTTTGTCATTTAGTAGTAATAGATTTTTTTTTCCTGATGCCTAACATAAAATTATTGCAGGAAAGCAACTTTCAAGTGCTCCATGGGTTTTAGAGTTCTGCGTGTATTCCCTCCTCTTTTGTACTCAGTTCTGTCTGTACTTCCCCAGTTTTCTTGCTTGTATGCCTACAGCATCTTTGCAAAACATGGAAGGGCTACTCTTCTCACTCTTTGAATGGAGAAAAGAGATAAAGAGCCAGCAAGTGCTTTTAGTGTTGGTGAAAAGACACCTGAGCAGGCTGTATGATCACTGACCTCATGAGCCAAGCAACCACCTCCATGCAATGATACCTTAATGGACCAGTACGGACTGGTGCATACAGGTTCAGTAGTGCTGTGCCATGTGTGTTTCCTGGCTTGGGAAACTGCAGCTCAGAGCACTCTGCGTTGTTCTCTGCTGTGAACTGTAGACATGTCCTGAATGACTTGTCCAAGACCCCACAGGAAGCCAGTGGCAGAGGAGGGACATAATGTGAGTTTTCTCCTAAGCAGCAAGCCAACCTTCTTTATTTTGGTTTCTAGGCTACATAAATTGTAAGTGAATAAAAATTCTGTGCATGTGGAAAGACTTCAATATTTTTGTTTTGAAAGTAGGTTAATTCCTATAGCAAGGTATGTTTGGGGGACTGGAGAGGACTGACTGCAAAAGGATTAGCTGGGCTAAAGAAATAGTTTATTTTCACTGTTGGAAATGCTTTACTGAAGTTAGAGTAGAAATGCATAGATCAGTAGGACTATATTGATCTGCTCTGTTATGTCACAGACTGAAAAGAATATAGGAATTTGTTAATATTCTAATACATTGAGGAATGTATTAGAAGAATATCAATAAAAAGTTTCATGGAAAAAAAAGGGTCTATCACTTTAAACAAATGGTACATTCTTTTTGTCAGTGTTAATCTCCTGGTTCTTGATTCCCCCTCCTTCCCTTTCCCTGTTACTATTTCACAGTCTTATCATATGTTCTCTGGTTTGCCGAAACCTGCTAATCTAATAATTATACGCTCACATTCAGTTTTGCATTACGTTTTTTAAGGCATCATATGAAATGTGCTTGATGCCACACAGTGACATCTGTTCATACAGGGGAGAGAATTTATCATTGCAGGTTTTGCAGATGGGGTTGGGGTTTCATGAAAGTTAAGGTGTAGTACAAAGACCTGATTTCATTTTTTAAACTGGCTGTAAACTAAAAAGGTACATTCTCCAAGGGAATACCTTATAAGATATGTGGAGGGAGATGGCAGGTAGTCAGCTTCATTGGGATAGGGGTGGGGTGCCCAGCTTAAATGCATCTGTACAATTGCATGCAGTGTGGGGAACAAACGAGAGGAATTAGAGCTGTGTGTGTGTGTGCCTGCAGGGCTATGATCTTACTGGCATCACAGAGATGTGGTATGTACCTATATGTAGTGACTTTGTCCCTCTGCTCTGCTCTGGTGAGATGGTGAGACCCCCCTGGAGTGCTGCATCCAGCTCTGGGACCCCAACATAAGAAGGGCCGTGAAGACGGTCAGAGGGCTGTAAGACGTCTCCTGTGAAAGCAGGCTGAGAGAGCTGGGGCTGTTCAGCCTGGGAAAGGGAAGGCTCTGGTGAGAGATCCTAGCAGCCTTCTGGTACCTAAAGGAAGACTGTAAGAGAGCTGGACGAGGGACTTTTGACGTGGGCATGTAGTTGCAGGACTATGGAGGAATGGCTTCAAGCAGAAAGAAGAAGGTAGGTTTAGATACTAGGAAGAAATTCTTTACTATGCGAGTGGTGAGGCACTGGAGCAGAGAAGTTGTGGCTGCCCCATCCACAGAAGTGTTCAAGGAAGGCCAGGTTGGAAGGAGCTCTGAGCAGCCTGTTCTAGTGGAAGGTGTCCGCCCCCCCATGGCTGGAGGTTGGAACTGGATGATCACTAAGGTCCCTTCCAGCTCAAAACATTCTAAGATTCTATGATACGGGATATACTGCAGGGATCAAGGCTCACACTTTTGGACTGTAGTGGACTTCGCAGAGGCTTAAGAGGTGTTGCTTTCCACCCAAGATGTTCACTTTGTTGCTGTTTGAGTTGGAAATTAAGTGAACAGTTAATAAGTCTGTGCCTGTAGCTAAGGAGCTGATCTTTTTACCCTCTCCAGCTGAAAGTGGTGCTGAATCTGAGTCTCAGCTCCAAAACATCTTGACCTATGTGTATTTGAAAGCTACTTCAGACTTATAAAGAGGCTGTGTTTGGGAAAACTTTGTGCCCTATTTGACATGTTCTCTATTTCTCCGCAGTGTTTATTTAGCTTTTTTGTTTGTTTGTTTGTTTTTGTTTTGTTTTGTTTTGTTTTGTTTGTTTGTTTGTTTTTTCCCTCGGGAGTAAATTACCGTGGTGGTGGGCATGAGACCGAAATGGGTTGAGTGACATCTAGTGGTTAGGAATGAAAATGTGTAGGATCAAGTGTTTTTCCCGCAGGACAATGAAAAGTAAAGCAATTCCTAAAAATGGACTGGGATTAATTTAGAATCTAGAAAACTTTAAATTTAGAGAACGTTTCCAATAAGTGCAACTTCTTCAGTCAGCCTCTGTAAGCAATAATTTTCCTGAATGATGTCTGATGCCAAGGAGTGAACTTGATGTCTGGTGCCAAGGCCCGGTTACTCTCAACACATTTTAGCGTCTTCTTGTGTCTCTTTCCCATTTCATTGTTTCCTTGGTTTTAGGAATATTTTTACATGGCTCTCCCTTTGCCACAACCAGAATTACTTTCATACAGCTTTCTGATTATTAAATTTTTTTTAGGCCATTGGAGAGAGGTGATCTCATTAATAGCTCAGTTGTGAGAAACTGATCTCGGTGAAGATCTACGGTTTTGTACTGCGGAGAACCCAACTGTCTTATTTGTTACTCCCAGTGTCAGAAGAGTTGACACTGTTCACTTCCACAGGGAAGGCTGCTAGTCCAGGTCTCTGCTATCTCAGACAACCTGATCAAATAGATTCTGTCTAAGGGTACAGAGGGGAATATACCACTCTATGATGCCTGGTGGAGGAAATGGATGGCTTTAATAGCTTCGTTCCTCTTGTAATTTCCAATGATTTTTTTTCTAGGCAACTGGACCAGTGTAACTCATCTTGCTATCAAATAAATACTTATGGACAAATTCCAGCTGGCCAGTTGCCATTGAAATGGGAGCTTGATAAAATCTCTGTCACTCTACGGCAGTGCTTGGCTCCTTGTGTTATACAACACTATGCTTTCCAGTTAAATTTGGAATGCTGAGAAATGAGCTGGTGTATGGTCGTATTTTTTTAGATTTCAGTGATGAAAATGTTGTGCCTTCCTACTTGCCTTGCAGGCTTCAGGGAAAATGGAAACAGATGTTTCCTCAGACTTGAGAAAGGAGTGGGCTCCACTGAAATTAGATCCATCTTTCTTATGGCTTCCTGGAAAGTCACAAGGATATTCAGAAATCCTCCCACCCGTCCATCACAGTATGAAGCTGGGTAAGTTGTTTGGTCAAGTTTAGACTAGTGATCACTGCATATGTAGTTATGGAAAATTCTGGGAAAAGAGGTGGCATTTAATACGTAGGAGGAGCAGTAGCGATATCAATCTCTCTGGTCTCATGAGTCTGATCGGGCCTTGCATATGTTCAGATAACTCTGGCCAGCTCTATTTCCTCTCAGTTCTTCAGGGGTGCAGAAATGGAGAGAGCAAGATAAAGGGGTATGTGGCACACGTGCTGTGTGTGTTAGTAACATATCCGTCACAGCTGTGGGATCTGAAAGGAGAAGGAAGGAAGCAGGTGAAATCTGTTGTGCTCAGAGGAAGCCAGCATGTGTTTGAGTGCTAGCAAATGACAGATTTTTCCTTTAAAAATCTGTGCTCTCATATTGTGAGAGTGGGACAGGCATGCCATTGTTAGATACCTCCTTTATGAAGCTGTAAATTGAGCTAACTTGTTTGGTTGCAAGTTTGGGGGAGAAATCCATACTATAGCAGGGACAAAGCCTGGTGCCATCATTGCGTTCCTCTGGAGTGGAGAGTATTATGGACAGGAGCTGCATGTAGGGAAAAAAAGCAAGGGAATTTTTTGCAAAACGTCAGTAGTTATAGCTACTGGGATATAACAGAAACAATTCTGAATTTAGCTTCAGTGCTCTGCAGGGCAGAAGCAGTTCTTCAATGTGTATGCCTATTGCATTAATACTTCTGCACAGGTTTTTAAAGTACATGTGGTCTGACAGCAATTACAGGGGAAGCCATGCCAGCTGCCTTTCCTGCAGTGAGTCTGGACTCGTAGGCCTACAGTGGCCATGACTTTCTCCAGTCGTGGCTTCATGCATAAAAGTGTAAGAAATACCTTATTGTGTCAAACCTATGGTGCACCTAGACCGGTATCTTTGCCCTGGACAGTAACAGCAGGCAATACTACATGGAGCTAGGACATGATCCTGGCCATTCATTTGTGCATTCCCCTCATTCTTCCTCAGCATCCGCAGTCACTGGATTAAAATCTCTGGGAGGTATACCTGTGGCCATTCCCTTATCCATTTTGGAATGGCTGTCCATAAATAAATTCTCTTTTTATAGCCTGCTTTTTTTTGTCTAGTCTGCTGGTATTATTGGTCTCCTAGTCCCACATCACCAAAATTTCACTATAGCTGTGTTTGCAAAATAAAATTATTTCTTTTGTTTGTTTGAAACCTATCTTGCATGTAGTTTGAGTGAGTGCCCATACTTATAGTATTGCAAGGTTTGGTGAGTAACAATCTGCTCTCACTTTCTTGACTACCTCCATGATTTTGCAGTTCTCAGTTGCATCCCCCTCAGCCTGCATGTCTTCAAATTAAGGAGAGAAATCTCTCCTCATAATGCAGCCGCTCCATCCCATAAATTCCTGTTGTACAATTTATTGCTCGCATGAAACACAAGTGCTTAAATGCGGACACAATTCAGTCTCTCAGTAGCTACATTTCCCAGCTGTCTGTCACAAGGCAGAGTTGGCTGCCCAGTTAAAACAGCCACAGTGATCACAGCATAACTCTTTTTTGAGCACCTTCTATCTGCCCTTTTTTAAAGCTATAGCAAGCAAATTCCAAGAACACTTGTGGGATGAATGGCAGCAGCTTTCTCTGGGTGGAGACTGGCCAATTCACAGCCATGCCTACGGGTGTTCAGCTTTTTCTTGGCCTGAAACCAACTGTTAAAAAGGGCCAGCTCCTCACTAGTTGCTTGTGGAGTTTCTGGTCACTTGGGTTACAGTGCTGGCCAGACACCCATTTGTACTTTTTGTGGTGATTCCAGCTGGTCTCAGTGCTGACCAAGTGAAGTAACTTCTCTGTAGTTAGTACCCTTGCTGTATGTGATGGGATAGCCATGGTGAGAATGTGGTCAGCTGCAGGGCAGATACATGTAGCAGCCAAACTTGGAGGCACTTGCACTGATTTTGTCCAGGACACTGATACCGTCTGTCTTGAGAAGTGGATCTTTAGAGGAAGTTGATGTTGCAGGCAGCATTTATCAGTTCACTAGTCCCTGGAAAGGGTGGAAGTTAGCTTCCAGTGGTGTGGTTATGATAAAAGTGGTTCTTATATGATATCATTCTTGAATTCTGGCAGCTTATTGTATATTAAGATGTCTTGGTTCATTTAAAATAATGCAAATTTTTTTTTAATCAATCAATCAATTTTAATAAATTGATGAGTTATTTCTTTCATGGATGACTGAGTTGCTCTTCTTGGAAACCCATGTTGAACAAAGATCCTTTTCTCAGTTTTAGATCCTGTTATTGATTTGACAGAATAGCAAAGGGAAGGCTGAAATGTTAAATCTTATTATATTAGTAGGAATCAAAGGGTGCAAAAGAAAAGATAGCTAAGACTAACACTTGGTCTAACTAAACATGTATGACTAGTCTGGTAAGCAGAAGACTGCAAATGGAAATTTTGTATTTTTTCTCTTTTAGAAAAGTAAAGATTTAAAGAATGGAATGAGAGCAAGTATTGCTTTTAGTTATTAAGACAAATCACTGAATGTGTCCACCTGCTCTCCCCTTATTGCGATTTTGCCATTTTCATGTGCGAACAGTGTGAGCTACAATGTTTTGCATTGCAGTGACCCGAATTGTGTGAGTCATGGGGCACATCTTCTCTATGAGGTTCTATAAACACAGTGCTATGAAACCTGCAGCACCTTTTCTAGATGCATTCTGAATTGGAGTGTCTTCCTGTCCCTTAATAAGAATAATACTCCCCAGAGTCAATCTCCCATGTCTCTAGCTGCTACCTTCTCCCTGCCAAGAATGTAACCTTGTTCAGCCCTTGCACCAAGTGGTGTCCTGGAAGCTTTGTAGGTCAAGCTAAGAAATGAGTACATACCAGAATAAACTCTCACAGAAAACTAGTGAAGAATAAACACATACACAGTTGGTTTATCCCGATCTCACATCTTTTGTTCTCAAAAAACCTTCTATATCTTAGGATATAAAACTGTCACTATAAACTGTAGACTCAGCATAGTTATTATAATGAATGATAATTTCCCTTCTCACAAATTCTCACTATTTCACACTCGCAATTATCTATCCCTTTTCCTGAACAGAAAGAGACCAGCTGCTTTTTCTCTTGGATGCTTTACCAATGCCTGTCAAAGTCAATGCAGAGTTCTTGTACTCAGCTGCACTCAAAGAGGATTTTTGATCTTGCAGGGTGTACAAACTCATCTTGGAATAATTTGCAGCTACAGCAATGCTAATGCTGTAAGGAATAAAAGTGACTCAGGGCAATTGCTCCCTCTGCTGTGTAATCCTCCTGCCAGAAGCTCTGCACATGCAGTAGTCATTCAGCTTTGCTTTTCCTGTGACACAGTTATGTTGCTGGGTGTTAGTGCCTTGTGCATAGTAGAAATTTTGAGAAACCCTCAATCCCTGGGCTTTCAATACCAGAACACTAATTTTTTAGTCACAACAGTTAAAAAAAAATCACATTTTTATATTTATAAATATTAGCATAACAACAAAAATTTTAAACAGTAAAATAACTGTAAAATATTTTGAATTCTGCAGGGTTCATTTGAAGATTCATTTATGATCTTTTAAATACAGCATTTCTAGGATTTTGGTTTTATGAAGCAACAGTACACAGAAATTTTTGATTTACATGAAAATGGAAAAATCCAGTATTTTCAGGACTTTCAGATTTTCATGTACAGAAAATACACTGCTCCTTGAGAACCTTCCATATAGCATCGATAGTGTTAATAAAATCCCTAATTTGTACTTATGCAGCATAGACAGAGCTAATAGGCTAATCATTCCTTAGTGGTGGTGGGGTTTGGGTTTGGGTATTTTTAGCTTTTAGTATTTCTATTTTGTTATCTTTCTTTTGGGAAAATTTGGTTTTTAAGGAACAGACAAGGATCTCAATATTGTTAGTGTTATTCTTGTGGTAGACAAGATGTTTCAAAAGGGAAACAACATCTCTTGGAAAGTCATGCAGCAACCACCTGATCTCTTGAAGACTGTTTTCCAGACATTCCCAAGGAAGAACACTCTCAACTCTTGCAAGTTCCTTGCCCTGGTACTTGTGAACTGCATTGTCACAGGGGAGGGCAGCTTCAGAATGCTGGGATTTCAGGTATGCTTCAGATGCATCCAACATACAAAAAGCCACAAAAGTCTGAAGCAGAGACTTGTTCTCACTACTGCAAAGCCCACCAGTGTGACCTGAGCAATCATGTACCATTAGATGGCTCTCAGACTATAGAGAACACTTGCAACATTGAGTCATAGAATATTTTGGGTTGGAATGGTCCTTAAAAAGTCATATTGTCAACACCCTTGCACTGAGCAGGGACGTCAACTAGAAGAGGTTGCTCAGATCTGCATCCACCCTGACCTTGAATGTTTTCAGGAATGGGGCATCTACCACCTCTGTGGGTAACCTGTGCCTGTGTTTCACCAACTTCATAAAAAAATTTCTTCCTTATATCTATTCTAAATTTACCCTCTTTAAATTTAAAAACATTATCTCTTGTCCTACAACAGGACTTACTAAAAAGTCTGTCCCCATCTTTCTCATAAGCCCCCTTTAACCACTGGAAGGCCGCAATAAGGTCTTCCCAGAGCCTTCTCTTCTCCAGGCTGAACAAACCCAACTCTCAGCCTTTCCTCACAGGAGAGATATTTCATCCTTCTAACCATTTTTGTGCCCCTTNATGGGGCATCTACCACCTCTGTGGGTAACCTGTGCCTGTGTTTCACCAACTTCATAAAAAAATTTCTTCCTTATATCTATTCTAAATTTACCCTCTTTAAATTTAAAAACATTATCTCTTGTCCTACAACAGGACTTACTAAAAAGTCTGTCCCCATCTTTCTCATAAGCCCCCTTTAACCACTGGAAGGCTGCAATAAGGTCTTCCCAGAGCCTTCTCTTCTCCAGGCTGAACAAACCCAACTCTCAGCCTTTCCTCACAGGAGAGATATTTCATCCTTCTAACCATTTTTGTGCCCCTTCTCTGGACCCAATCCAACAGGTCAATGTCCTTCCTGTGCTGTGGACCCCAGACTGGATTCAGTGTTCCAGGTAGGGTATCACTGGAGCAGGGCAGAGTGGCAAAATCACCCCCTCAGCCTGCTGGCTACGCTGCCTTTGATGCAGCCTGGGATATGTTTGGCTTTCTGGACTGCAGGTGAATGTTGTCAGTTCATGTGCAGCCTCTCATCCACCAGCACCCTCAATTCCTTTTCCTTCTCAGCTACTCTCAATTCCTTCATCCCCCAATCTGTACTTATACCAGGGGTTGCCTCAGCTCAGGTGTAGCACCTAGCACTTGGTTTCATGAGGTTCCCGTGGACCTACTTCTTGAGTTTGTCCAGGTCCCTCTAGATGGCATCCCATCCATCAGGCGTGTCACCCACACCACTCAGCTTGGTGTCATCTGCAAACTTGCTGAAGGTGTACTCAATGCCACTGTTTGTGTCATTGATGAAGATATGAAACAGTGCTCATCCCAGTCATCTGAGGGACACCACTTGTCACTGAGATCCATCTGGACATTGAGCCATTGTCCACTACCCTCTAGATGTGACTATCCAGCCAATTCCTCATCCACCAAATACTCCCATCCATCAAATCCATATCTCTCCAATTTAGAGAGAAGGATGTTGTGGGGGACTGTGTCAAAGGCCTTACAGACGTCCAGATAACATCCATAGGTCTTCCCTTGTCCACTGATGTAGTCCCTTCATCACAGAAGGCCACTGGCTCACTTGTCTTCTTGTTGACAGATTTCCAGTTTCCACTGCAGGCTGGGAACTCCTCACAGGTGTACGAGTACAGCATATTTATCATGATGTTCTACTCGGCTTATGATCATAATGGGATCTGGAATGGGAGAGGGTATTGCTGCTGTTTTTTGATCTGTTTTAAATACATCAATGCCTGTCTTTGAAGCGAATGCCTTTAAAATCATAGTATAATACAGCTTCACTGGAATATCTTCTTCCACAAGCCACAGCTGGTTACTATGAAAGTTTAAGAGCAGGCTCCTCTCACATGCACAGGATGTAGGACTACCTTATTCTTATGCCTTTCCCTAGGCATCCATCTTTGGTCTCTGTTCACAGCAGCACGGACAGCAAGATGAGTTCCTTACATGCCTCTGTTCAGGCTGACTATTCCAGAGTTGAATCTGCTCTGGGATCGCACATTCAGCGACTATGAGGTAGGGTAGGAGACAAGTTATCAGGCTAGACTGGCCTTTGGTCTGACCCAGAACAGTTCTTGTATCTTCCATCTTTGTTGGGTGAACTTTGCAGAATACCTTGTAGGTCAGCCAAAGGCTAGCCAAAGAAGAGAAATGTTTCATTTCAAGACCCATCTCAATGAACCTTTTATTTGTAGTCACCAGACATTTGGCTTTTTTATTTCCATTAACATGGCTGTAGTCTTTCCATCTGGCTTTTCCAGCCATGAAAGGTTTACCCAGAGGGTAGATTGTATCCGTGACAAGTAAAGATCCGCTGTCTGTTTCTATTCACCTCCCCCATTGTATTGCTGGAGTTTTTACATTCTATGGACTGAAAATTAAACAAACACTGAATTGAGTCCACTGATCATAAAAATGATCTCACAAAGACAGGCTCTGAGGATATGTGTACTTGAATATGTGATTAGCAAACAGACCTGTGGTATCAGCCCAAAGAGACACTTAGCTTGTACGTGGTTTGAGTTTTCTGCATTTTTGCTTGGTATCATGCTGTGTTTGCTGGAAATGTGGAAAGTGCAGATGAAGAAAAATGTAAAGATCTGTTAGTGAAAACACTAACCCATGTTGTTTTCTTTTAGATTTAGAGTGGTAAAATTATGTGCCAAAGTAGTTGAAGGGCTGTTTCTGCCCAATTTACAAACTAAAATCTGATATAAAAAACTCCTTTATTGTAGTATCTGCTTCTTTCTGTTTCTGAATAACCTTCAAGAGTGCAGTGAGTTCAGAACTGACATAAACTTAGCTAGATGTCAATGTTATATGGATGTTTCATATTCTGACACTCTGGGAGTACAAGGTTGTGATGCCTTAAAAAGTTGAATCTGGAACACTGCTGAATGCTTATGTGCCTGTAAAAATATATGTCAGCCAGAGCACACAAATGCATGGAACAATCCATAGCCATCGATTAAAGTTATGTTGAAATAGTGTGTTCCAGTGTTCACCCACCATCACACTAAACTTTTCTTATGTTTCAATGGAGCTTCCTGTGTTTCACTGTGTGCTCATTGCCTCCTGTCCTGTCACTGGATACCACTGAGAAGAATCTGGTTCTGTCTTCTTTCATCTTTCTGAATAGGTATTTTTGCACATTTGTACGATCCTCCTTGCACCTTCTTTTCTCCAGGTTAAACAATTTTACCTCTCTCAACCTCTCCTCCTATGATAGGTGCTTCAGACTCTAAATAATCTTTGTGGCTCTTGTGCTGGGCTTGCTACATTATGTTCATGTCTCTTGTTCTGGGAAGCTCAGTTCTGGATGCAGCACTCCAGGAAGAATCTTGCCAGTGCTAAGCAGAATGGAAGGAACACCTTCCTCAACCTGCTGGTAATGCTCTCCCTCATCCAGTCCTGGAGGCTATTTGCCTTCTTTGCCGCAAGGGCACATTGCTGGCTCATGTTCAACCAGTATCTCTAGATCCCTTTCTTTAGAGTGTCTTTCCAGCTAGTCAGCCCCAGCTTGCGCTGGTGTGTGGGGTTATTTCACCCTTGATGCAGGATTTGGCATTTCACTCAGTTAATTTTCAAGACCAATTGACCAAGGTCCTTCTGATGGCAGCACAAACCTCTGGTGTGTCAACCACTCCTCCCAAGTTTGTACCATCTGCAAAATTGCAGAGGGTGTACTCTTTCCCGTTGTCCACACCATTAATGAAGATGTAAAATACTACTGGCCCCAGTATCAACCCCTGATGTACACTATTAGTAACAGGCCTCCAGCTGGGCTTTGGGCCATTGATCACAACCCTTTGAACCCTTTGATGGTTCAGCATGTTTTCACTCCACCTTACAACCCATTTATCCAGCCCATGCTTCATCACCTTCTGAGGAATTTCACAGAGTTAGTTAACAAATGCCAAGTATGAATAGGAAAGTGAATCCTTGCTCTTGTAAGATATATAACATATTTATTGGATAGACAGTAGCAAAGTGTTTCTGCTGAATTTGTTTGATTTTCAGTTAACAGAGACATTCACAACTCCTGCTTTGTTATTTCTGCATGGCTGAGAGCAGTGTCAGGTTAATTTTGTTATAAAGAGTGAATTGTTCACTATTCATTGCATAGATGATTCAGTGAAAGTATTAATTCAGTTATATAAATTATATAGTTTTATGTATTGCATGTAGCTAGGCCATCTCTAGAAAGCTGTGTAAACAATATTAGTAAAATCAATTGTATGAGGATTTCCCCCAACTTTTAGAATAGTTTCATTTTCAACAACTTAATGGTCCTTTTTGCCAGGTCAGATCATGAGTGAGCTCATGTGAGTGAACTCATATTACTGTATCACCTGGAGGAGACAGTGTCTTGCATGACATCTCTGTGCAGAATAACAGCAGAAACTGAATTATTGCACTTTCTGAGAGCACTTGCTTGATATCCTAATCTCTTGTGTGGGGGGAATCAAGAGCTGTTTCTAGGACTCATCTAACTGAGCCATAGCTAGATCTCAAAGAACCAACTCCTCCAAACCGTGTGAGGTCTCCATACACTTTGATGCTTTCCAAGTGAATTTTTCACTGTCACAAAGATTGCTGCTTGCTGTTTTTAAATGGTACTTCTGGTTCTCAAACTTGGGAGTGAGAATGTGTTCCTGTTTTGGTGTTGGATGATATGATTGAAACGTTTTTGTCCCCAAATGGAAAAAAAAGGTCAAAACCCTTTCAAAGTACTTCTTCCAGGAGGCTGATGCAATGCAGTTGGCTCTGAAACAAGCCCCATGCTAAGTGATTCTAGTTTTGGAAAAGGACTGTGCTTGAGTATTGCAGCTCTGGACAGTCTCTGTTTTTAAGACCAGTGTGATTTCAGGCCTTAGTCCCTGTCAGATACACTGAGAGAACATAATGGACCTGATCTGTGAAAGCCTGCAGTTAGCAGCTGTATCGTGAGCTCTGCCAACAGGCTGAGGTGCTCAAGGAGGAGGAATCCAGAAGCAGTGCTGCTGTTCCAGCTGCCACCAGGTGCTGCTCTGCAGGCAGGCTTTCTTGCTCTCTTCCTGTCACGCAGGCTGGGTAGAGGAGCCAGCAATTAGTGACTAGTGCTTGCAGTACTCAAGGCTAGGCTTGGGCTTAGACCAGGCTCCACATGTCTTGTGAGTCAGTGCAATTGTTCTCAGGGATGGTCCCATGTTTCCCACCAAGCAGAACTCAGATAGCTTGGTAACCCTCCAGTAAGCACTGACCTGAGCACCTCTAGAACCCACTAGTTTAAGCACCTCTAACCAGCTTTCCTGCTGCTACGTGTCTCAGATTTCTCTATAGATATGCAGGGCCTGCCTATAGGCACAATGCTTGGTACTAATGGAGAAGAGAATGAAAAAGTTATTGGAACTGCTTGAATGGATGCTGATCTATTCTTGTGATTGCCTCACCCCTCCATAAAGGCAGGCAGATACTGAGAGTAGCTCTGGATTACTA
Source organism: Struthidea cinerea (assembly GCA_013397865.1). Taxonomy (NCBI): domain Eukaryota; kingdom Metazoa; phylum Chordata; class Aves; order Passeriformes; family Corcoracidae; genus Struthidea; species Struthidea cinerea. The sequence goes on along the minus strand of VZTI01002485.1, from coordinate 1,836,088 downwards.
ATATAAAACCTGAAATGCACTTGCCCTTTCAGTGTACTTTTGTTGGTTTGAAACCACTTTCTAGTGGAAGATCCCCTGCCCATGGCAGGCAGGTTGGACGAGATGATTTTAAGGTCCCTTCTAACCCAAACCATTCTATTATTCCAGGAAGCTATGTTGTTGTGAACAGGTTGATTGAAAGAACTCATTGGAAATAGTGAGTTTAATGTGGAATGGTCCCACAAAGAGAAAGTGGAGCTTCTTGGCAAGAAATTTATTCCAAAACTGCATTATTTTTGGCTGGAGAATGGAAGCAAGATTATGTGTGTTACAAAACACATGTAAGGAATTCATTGTACATAGGCTCCAGATCAAGACTATTCACATGAATTATTCAGTGGATTAGTTTACTTGAATAAAAGTGTAACAAAGGATAGGGGTGAGCTATCAAATGTTTGGAGACAAATTCCATTTCAGTGAACTATCTTCATGTTCACTTGACTTTGCTTAGTTTCTCTTCTATGAGAAAATTTTAGTGTAGTCCTGTGAATAGAGGCCATGGGACTCCTATTAATTGACTTCTGCAGGCTTTTATTCCTTTATGAACTACATTATAAACTCACTTTCAAAACTATTTTCATTATAGTTGTGACTGTTTTCATTATGGGAAGCAGCGGACTAAAATAAAATGGTGAGACTGTAAGTGACAGGTCTGAAGCCAAAGAGGGAATTGTTCATTGAAACGATTAGTAGTGAAGGTTTCTATCACTTCTGACCACTCGTGACCAGGAATTGGTTTGGGAGAATTTACAGAGAGTGTGATACTGAAGAAAATAAGGGAATTTGGGAAGATTAACACTTTTCTTGTCAAAGAAGAGCTGAGAAATATGCGGCCTCAACTTTCTAGTCCTCCATACTAACAAAAAAAAAAAAGAAATTAGTATTTTTCCAGAGAAAAAATTAGCAGATGTATCCTGATTCTGCCATCAAGATCAAACAACTTTTCTTTGTGTATCAGTGTCTTCTTTGCAAAATGAGGATAAGAGTATTGGGCAGTTTTTGTAAGGTGCTTTGAGATCTGTAACAGTAAGTGCAGGCTAACACAGCACTACTCTCCTTTAATGCTGGATGCTCACCATGATGCAGGACTAACAAGTTGCTGGCTAAATGATCATAGGACATAGGAGCATATGACACAAACAGTGACATTTCTGATTTTGCATAAATTCACGTGATTTATTCTGTTTCCTTTTGTATTTTTTTCCCATGGGAGAAAATCAGGCAATTGCTTTTTCCAGTGCTGAGGATAAGCTACAAAGCTGATTCTGATGAAAAAATAGCCTATGATCTCTCGATGATTGATCAAAGCAGGTGATTTTGAACTTGGTTTTAATCTATTATTTAAACAATATGCTAAATAAAAAAGCACTTGAATAACTTCACATTTGTTTTATCTTTATAGTTCTTAGCTTAAAAAAAAAAAGTTATATTAACTGTAAACAAGTAAATTTGTAGCTTTTATTCTGATTTTCCCAGGCCTGTTGACATCACTTCTCTCCTTGAGCCACTGCACATAGGAGTAGAGTTCACACGGTACCACCTAACAGCTCTGCTTTTTCCCAGAAGTGTCAGATCTCCTGTGTGTATGTCGTAAAGGCCTCTTCTGTGTGGGTCTGAAGGGATTCCATAGGTATTTATGGATGGGGGTAGAAACGGACACCAGAAGAAAGTGAGTCAAAGAGAGTAAAAGAGTGTCTGAAAGTCTCTCAGAACCTGATTAGCTCCAGAGTCAGTAATGCTGTTGAATCCACAAGCATGGATGTATGAGCATGTGAGGCAGCCAAATCTGTTACGGCCACCAGGCCTCCAGCAACCATCAAGATCAACAGTGGGATGCCCAACTCACATGGCACCCGAGGCAGTGGTGGCAGCTCTCTGCAGAGAGCAACTACAGGTTCAATACCAGCTGAGACAAGGGACCACTTGAAACACTTTCTGAACCCCTGCTAGAAGCCCTTGTTGTATCAGTCCACTTTTCTGCTTCTGATGGAATGGCTGCTGTTCACCTCCCAGCTGTTGCTACAGTCTGGGAACTACAAGCTACTGTGTTGTTGTGAGCTTTGTGAAGGGGATGTATTGTGTGTAGTTATCTGCTATTGAAATTAACAGCTTGATTTTATTATTAACAACAGCTTTATTTAAAAAAAAGTGTCCTTGTAAATACGGGTTGTTATCTCTGTCTTGCTCCAGCTTGCTAATTTTCAACATATGCACTGAGTAAATCAGGCATTTAGATAAATCTAAGTTCCTCAGTGATTCCTGGAAGGTAGTGGTACCAGAACAAGCCTGGAGGACCAGTCAGGGTACTTCAGCTGACACATACAGGCTCTGTATGTCATGGATGGGGCCTTCCTGTAATTCTGTTAATATACATTCGTAAAATTAATTATACAGACTTTTCTAGACTGGTCAGGTTATTTTTCTGGGTGCCACATTTCTTAGGTACTAAGATGTGCTGTTTGTTGTTGTTCTTTGTTTGTTTTTTAATTTGGCAAGCTGGATTTTGGATAAAAATTATAATTTATTAAAAGTTGGCAATAAAGCATTAAAATTTTATTACAGTGTCTGACATATCTTAGGCACATTTGCTAACTTAAAAAAATTTACTAAAATACAGGCATTTTATTAGTATTTGGGCATTTCATTATGAGATATCTAAATCCTGAAGACCAGAAGCAAGAGTGACATGCTGGAGGACAGAAAGTGTTATATGACAGAAGGAAGAACAACAACGGGTGAAAATAGTGTTGGAATATATAGGGGAATAGACTGGATGGCCTACGCCTTAGTTTACCATATTTAGGAAGTGGTAGATGCCACTCTCTTCTCTCTGGCTCTTAGATGTGACTGGAAACAGGAATATTAGTTTCCTTCTTTCTCAATTCCCAGGTGAATTTCAACTGTCATTGAGTTAATGCATCTGAAGAAAATTGTCTCTTTTCACTTTCTAGCTAGCAATAGCAAAACTAATTAAGGCATAATTTTTTGTACAACGAGAGCTGGAAGTACTGGAACAATGAAAATACAAGGTTTTGTTCTGTGGTGAAGACTGGAATTGTCACGAATAACAATGTTTTATAGAAATGAAAGACTATTATGTAAATTTGTATTTGTCAGAGATTCAAAATGGAGACTAAGTACCAGCTATGCTGCCAGTGTTATGCAGACCTTTGATTATGAAAGGCTGAGCTCTGCAGAGCACGCCAGTGCACAAGAGACAGGCTGGTTGGAGAAAAATACTCAAGACTTTTATTCCCTGCAAAGGCAGTTCATTCAAAGAGGTGTTCAGACTGCTGGGAATATCTATTTCACCCTAGGCATGCTTTTACTGCGTGCTTCACAAAGTTTTAGCAGTCCCCTGAAAATTTTAAATCTGCATGAAACATGGCACAAGCTTGCAATGACGGTAGGATGCCTTTCAGGATATCAAAGAGCAGCTTTTAATATTCAAGTGCTGTGACTGTGTATCCATTAAAAAAAAAATCTGGTAAAATCATTAACCCTAAATTTTAATGGAAAAAGCAAAACCTATTAGTTCTCCAGACCCTTACAATGAGATTTCAGTTGACTTTGAGGCAAGGATTTTGCTCAGTTATAAAACTGTAAACTGATTCAGCTGCTACAGTAATTACTTGTTTGTGTTTTGCTGAAAGGTGATCTAGCAAAGCGGAACATGTCTCTCTACAATTCTCAGTATGAGGCTTATAAAGAGCCATCTATGGGTAACCTCAAAATTTCAGGGAAAAAACTCTGCTAATTTTATTAGCTAAAGATTTAATTTTCCTTTTGCTATTACAGCATAAATGTAAGCAACTTACAATTAATGAAAATATTCATGATTTGCAAAGCTGTGTAAGACAGAGGAAAAGCTAATTTTTCTATTAGCTGTGTCTCACTTATTCACTTCACCCTCATGTGAATTAATCCAGTACTAGGCACCAAAGCATCAAATGTAATATTAATACTGTGGGATGTTATTTTCCTCATATTGCTCACCTACTGTAATCTTAAATGAAAGAAACCTAATAGAATCCAGCTCACAAGACAACCCTTCACTGACAAAAAGTCAATGTTAATTCAGGATCTTCCCCCTGATTGAACCAGTCACTGTAGGATACTGAGTAGGAACAAAATTTGCTGCAGACCTCAAAGTGAGGAAATGCTTCCCTAGATGAATAATTCCAGTGTTCATCAGCTCAAAGACATGTGTGGAAAATGTGTGAGGAGAGAAACAAGGTGTCTAAGTACACGAGGTTCACCCCATAAAGGGCGATCTCAGACAATGATGGGTTGTGTTATCTTCTGTGATGGCTACAGCTGATCCTTCTCCTGGCCCTTACCTTATACACTTCCTCCTTGAATAAAAATTATCAAGTGCATGTATATTAAAGAGAAAATATTCTAAATTGCCTTTATTAGCTAATTTAAAATCTTCATAACCTATTTGAGATGTAAAGGCCTAAAATATTGTATTCATTAGAAGTGCTTTTCCAACATTTGTAACTGAATTCAAGTTCTTCATCTTCCAGGATAAAAGTTTGAGTGTGCTATTACAAGAAATACGGAATGAGCACAAGGAGAAGAGAACTGTTGACACCAAAATCACAGATTTGCTCACTCACCTTTGTTCCAGACTAAGCATCATCCCCCAGAGGAATAATTTTTCTTTCTTATTCTTTTACAAGTTAAATCCATACACAAAGCATTCTTTGCTGATGCTCTTACTCTATCAACGTTTCATTTGTAAGTTTGTGGTCCCCAAGACAGATCAGAATATCAGTGTTGTACATGTCCTTGTGAATCAAAAGACCTTCAGCTCTGTGGGGTTTAACCTGTTTGACTTAAGGGAGGCATGGCTGCAATTGTGTACCAGGTTTCTCCTACAATATTTCCCACATGACTGTGTTTTGAGACTAAAGACAAGTCCATGATGAGCTATGGAGGATGGGAATTTGGTGACTAATGGCTTTCAATTTCTTTTGCTGTCGTGTGGGTCTGTAAAAAGAGAAAATCTTAGCAGAGCATGTTGTTCAGTAGCAAGGTGAGGTTTGGATAGGGTGATAGAGCCCTTCCAAGTCTTGTGGTACCTGTCTATCTGAGTTAAATGACACCTAACCTTGGTCAGGCCTGGAAGGACACTTTTTGTTCAAAAAAAGAAAAAAATGTACACGGTGATAAGACCATTTCCTTTCTCACAGCGTCTCCTTTAATGTCAGGCCTGAAATATGAAGTCATTAGGGGATATTAAAACAGTGCTGACAAACTAATTAACAAAAGACATTACGCCGGATGGGCTCAATTTATCCTTTTTAATGGTTCTTATAAATGGGTGCCGCCAATTAAAATTAATAAAGATTTACCAGCGATTGCCCAGCATACACTGTTAAAGAGCTTCACTGAAGGTCGCCTTAAAGTCAGCCTTGTCAAAGCTGCAAGTTCAGCTCCCAATACCAAGCCATGCTGAGTTACTCTCAGTTACATTTTCCCAGGCAGTTTCTCTTTCTTTGTGTTTGGCTGAAGTTTATACACTTCTGTCTCTGTCTCTCTAAAATCTCATCCGTCTGCCTGTTGACTCTATTAAAAAATATCCCCCCATGCACGATTAGATTTGTCACAGTTTCACAAAGGAGAATCTCAACAGTCAGTATAATGAGAACTTTGTTCTTTCCAAATCTGTCTGTTATGAAGAAATCCTTGACTAACAGCTTTCATTTTAAACCACTCTTTATTTTCTTGTAGTCAAATTAAGGTACAACAGCGTCCTTGCTTAGGGGCAGAGTATGGATGATCAAGAATGCCCTGTGTGGCTATAGCTTTGTTCATTCTAGACCAGACTCAATTCTGCCAGGTCATGCTCTTACGGCTTCCAGCATTCATCCATGTGTAGGTGATTAGATATTAAAAATATGAATTATAAATGCATCAAGGGAGAAGTCTGCTAGTACCCCAGTGACTGAAAATTGGTGACAACTAATAATTTCTTTGCAATCTGTCCACCAACAGGAAAACAGCTAGGAGACTAGCCATGCACCCACGAGCTCATCTCCGAGGTTCTGCCCTACATTTCCATTTTGTAAGGCAGTGGGGCAGGCAAACCGGCTGAATGCCATTCTTTTTTTACCCATGGTTTCCTTGATAGAAATGCTGTCAGAAGGACTACTGTAAGTGGATAGATGGAGGTGCAGCTGTAGCTGGTGCTGGGCTGTGTTGGCAGGGCTGTGCTGATCTCTGTGTCATGGGAACGTACCGGCTGTAGTGGGCAGGAGGCAGACCATGAGAGAACGTGGAATTGTCTGCTTTAGAACTGAATTCTCTGGAACAATCTTTTTGTGTTGCTGCTATTAAGGATTCCCCAGAAGGCAGCACTAAGGGGCAGCTGCTGTTACCTTCTCATGCATATTTAGAACTAGATTGCCAGTGTGAGATGGCAAGACATACTAACGCTTTTGGAGAGTAGCAAACAGTTCCAGATTCGTTACTCTTCAGTGCCTGGTAAGCGACTGCTGTATGCTGGAAAGAGGAGTCCAGAAGTGGTACCCTTTGTTTTGTTCTTCGTAAAAATACTGATGAAGCACAGTAAATTAGCAGTTCAAAAAAAAGGAAGGAGACTCGTGGGAGCAATGGTAAATGTAGTGTTACATGAGCTACAGAAACAGCTGAACTGATTTTGTGGGAGACCACCTCAGATTGCCACAACTAGGGCAAAGTGACCCTGCTGGGTAAGTTGATGAAAGTTCAGGGAAATGAGAAGGATTAAATCTCTGACAGCTTCAAGAGACCTGAAACCTCATGTTAGTGTATAATTGTAACTATCTCACTGGAGCTGGTTCCTTACTTTTTTTTACTTTTGCCACCTCATTCCCCCATTTTGAGTATGCTAAGCACATACAGGAAATCTATACATTGTATTCCAGGAGAGAACGTGTCCTCCTTGTGAAGCTTAAAGGACATGATAACAGAGAAAAGATTTTCAGATTTTCTGAGCAGGAAGAGAGGGAGGGGGTAGGAAGGAGAGGAAGGAGAAAGAGAAGAAGTAAAATCTAAAGAGGAATTGTAGAGAAAGTTAAACTGAATAATTGTTACTGAGTAGTCTGTCAAATTGCTCTTAACCCTTGTCTGATATTTTAGTAACTCCTCTAGACGAACACTGATAAATCCTTTTCTCACTTACAAGCAGTATTCTTTGGCAGAAAGGTACATGATTTTTTCCAATTAGGAGTATGGCACATAGGGACTAAGGGTCAAACTTTGGATTTTAGAAGCAAATTCTCTGCTCTGTTGAAACAAATCAACTGCAAAATTGTAGGGTTAGAAATGTGAGTCCATCCAGGGTTTTTCAGGAATGACTTGTGGGTTCAACCTGTCTCAATTTCTGTATTTACTTACATTTGCTATGTGAAAAGACATCAGACATAATTCTGGAGGGCAGATAAGGTACAGCGATGCAGCAGTTATGGAAACTCTAAAGTTATTTATTCGAAGTGGAAAAGGGCTAAATCTGTTACCAGACTTCCTGTGGAGTGAAGCTCTCATCTATGGCTAAACCTGATGATTTCAAAATACATCTCATTACAGAGCTCTCGGAATTCCTCTTGAGTTGACTGAATGCCTAAAAGCCCCAGTAGCACCAACACCTATGGGACCAGTTGTCCAACGCAAGTTCTCTGTTGGTTTGTCTAGTGAGTCCATATTTAAGTTGATGACAAGAAGGTATTTGCACACCACTTCAGCATTGATTTCAGTAGTATGCAGTATACTCTTCCCATTCCACTTGTTTAAAATCTCCTTTTCTGTTGTGTTGCAAATATCCTTGAAACAAGTGTTTTGTTGAATCCAGTCACTACCTTGTGTCCTATTACACCTAATGTCACAGGACTATAAATTGTTTACTGTCTCATAGTAAAATATTGGCACAGATACTTATGGCAGAGGTCTTAATCTTCGTAAATCTCCTTAAATGTCTTTTTCTGTGCTACATTAAAATAAGGACAATCCTTTAAGCTTGTGATGCCTAATAATGGTGCTTAGAACAAAGATTATGTTCAGATAATAAATTTTTCCTCTTCATTTTCTTTCCTCCATTTCTGATGCATATTAAGCAAGAGGTTTGTAGTGTCCCTGTAAGCTGTTCCATGTTTGGTATTCAGTTTTCATGTGATTCTGGAGAAAGGAAAATGAAGAAAGAAAATGCATCTTCTAATTTAAGAAATATACAGCTAATGGCAAGAAAGGTATTAAGACTTCTCTTACCCGATCCCCTCCCCGTCCTGTAGCGGAGGATCCACCTACCTGGATGTTGCATGTTTTTCGAGCTTTGTACTACTCAATCTTCTTCAATTTCCAGTTGCTTTGCAGGTTTGCTTGAGCTAGAACCCCACTAAAATAACAAGTTAAATGGGCAGAAAAAACCAACAACAGGCGAGAACTAACAGTGTAAAGCAGCAGAACACTGTGATTTCAAAAAGTCTAAATAGCGGGAAAGAAAATAGAATGTGAGAGATTTCACTTTGTTATCAAGTTTTGTTCCTACAAACAGTGGCTGTTCTGGAACCTTCTTGGCTTCATCTCCCACAGTGTGTAGAGATGAGGGGACATAGTGATTACCAATGGCAGTTCTCTCAGTACTCCTTTGGATCTTTGCATCTTGATGGGCCATATCACCTAAACTTCTTGGCATCTTAAAATCTCCTCATGCAATGAGCATACAAAACCCCCTGCTGTTGAGGAACAGCCATATATAAGCTTCAGTCTTCTCTGGCTTGAAAGTTTGCTTGTGTACATTTGGGTATGAGCTCTCATCCCTCCGTATGCAGTGACTGCCAAACAGACTTTTTCAGGATATGGTGAAGGGGAGTATTGGGGTTTATGTGCTGCAACCTGGTTCCAGGCTACTACGCTTTGCAGTTTCCTCAACCAACCCCGCACTGAGGGATCACCAGCTTTTGCTTGCACTCTTGATGTACAGTACATTAATCGTGCCCTCCCTAATTCCTGCTTCAAGATAAATCTCTTGCGCTCCCATTATTGGGCTAATTGCTGTGGATTATACAGCAGTCAGTTGCTCTTTGGCAGGGAAAGATTAATGGAGGACATTTCCTTTGTTTTGATTTCTTTTGCTAATTGCTGTATGGAGAGGTGGTTATGTTAATTCATCCTCTCCCCTGTTAGATACCAGGGTTTTGTTTAGCATGTGCTGGGAGAGGAGTAGTTGCCAGGAATCCTAAATGTTTCTTTGTCTTGCTCTGTGGATTTGAGAGCAGGGAGGTCTTCAAGCAGCAGGACAGTTTTAGTAGTTCATAGACAGAGTGCTCATATGCTTATGTGCTTTTTTCCATGTTTCCAGGCATAGGATGTGCTAATTATAGGTGCACAAAATGAGGAATAAAGAATTTTCTGCCTTTTTGGTAGGGGCTGAAACATTTTTGTACCTCTGTCAGACTCATGGCAGAAAGTCAGAACCCCACTGAAAAACCTGGGCCTTCTAATTGAGCATGCATTTCACCATTCTGGCCCCTGGACACGAGGCAGAGTCAGAGCGTATGAGCAGCGAAGCGTCCGGGAATTGAGTGTTGTTACTAGCTTTGTTTTTATTAGGTAATTTAAGAAACAACTGTCACCAAGTGTGCAGTTTTCTCAGCTTTAGATAGATGCAGAAGTCTGAGAGAACTGGACAGATAATTAAGCCATTCACACTTGTTAGCCAGAAAGGAGTCCAAGCCAGTCATTGGTGAATGAAAATTGCTGGCATCTGTTGCCTGTTCTTTGGCTTTTGCTAGGTGTCTGGATGTCACTCTTTCCTGTTGAGACAGATGTTTCCCACTGCACATCTGCAGTCCAGGATTTGTGCAAACTGCCACCCTCACCACAGCAGAAATGCCTCAGGACAGAGATTTTATTGGAGTAACAACTGAAAGGCATAGTTGTGAGGAATCTGCCCAGTGCCTTCTATAATTTAATTGCTCTGTGAATAAATGAGACACCTCAGTCTCCAGAGTTATCAGCTTGACAGTTTTTACTAGAACAAAATTATTTTGATCCAGTGGCTGCAGCTATTGATTTAGGGATCCAGACATAAAGTATTATAGAAGACTGCCAGTCTTTTTACCAAGAAACCTGTCAGCCAGTCCTCTTAGTTTGGGGAAGATGAACGATCTGGCCATCTCTAGATCTGGATGTTTCAATGACGTTTAAATTGAGCACAATAAAATCAACCATGGATAGTGACAGAAATAATTGTGCTAAACTGTTTATGTTTCTGGTTGTTTGTAGCAAAATGGAGAGAGAGGATTTAGTTATCTTTGGATTTATGAACTCTAATTATTACTGTTTTTTAAATTCCTGTGGAAGCCTATCTGTCTTCACTTTATGAGAGTATAGAGCATACTCACCTGCTCTACACTGTTCATTATTTTTATATTGCTATGAGGACATCCTCTTTTTGATAAACTCATCAGAAGGAAACATTTTGGGGCCTATCACAATTTTTCTCTTGTTTCAAGGTAGGCTCCCTTCATTATGTCACCAGGAATTTCTTTTGTGCCTGCATTACTTTTTGCATCCTTTTTAATCTTCTCCCCATTGCTGTGAGCTTAGCCTACAGAGGATCTTCTTGGCTGAGCATAAAATTCCACCTCCTATTATGTCCATACTTCAAATAACCATGCAATGTCATATCTGAACTTGGATATTGCTGGATTACAAGCTAGGACTCTTCAGGCACTTCCTTGATCTTCTTTAAGAAAAACATAATTTTGTGTTCAGAGTGCATCCTATATGCAAACTGTCAAAACTGCTTTGTGTAGGTCTTCAAATCATATTTCATGTCTCCCAGGAGGATGCTGATTTCAAGAAGTTGCCAGGAAGTTTTAAGATGCTGCCCTGTTTCAGGTCTCTCAGAAGATGGCAGGGCAAGCTCAGCTCTGCTCTGTTATAAATGGTTCCATTTGGAGCACTTGGAACTTCTCCCATGTCAGGTTAACAAACTTCAGCCTCGAGAAGGTTTCTTAGTATAAAATAGTAATTGTCTGGAATCTGAAGGGTGGTTTTCAGAAATCTCTTCATAGCTACTGAGAGCTTTAGAATTTACCACTCATGATCTAGCCAGGAAAACTGCTTTATTTTGCCATATAACTCAGAGCTAGAATGTTTCTGTAAGTGTGAGTGAGGGTGGTGGAAACATGAAACTTTACAGGACATTTCATGTTAGAAATGAGTTTGAGATAGGCTGTGACTAAGAGTGTTGTACAGTAGATGGCTGAGAGAAGGCCCACTATGAACTAAGTCATGTGGAAATGATTCCAAGACACTTAATGTATTTTGCAGTTCATAGTACTTATTATCCATGACTCTCAAAGCACTTTCAAGGAAGGTTAATGCTGTGAGAAGCCTTTTACACAGGGGCTGTTGTTTTGCATGGAATAAACTCACAAAAACACAAAATGTTGAAAAGGGCAAGCTGGTTGAGAAATCCTGAGAGGAAAGTTGGTTAGGAAAAAGATGAGGCTCAGCTCCTCAGATGACTAAACAAGCTGCAATGCACGTGGTACTCATTTGCTCCAAATAAACTGAATTTTCCCTAGGAGGTCTTAGTTTATGTCTAAACTCTGCTTATTGCTCCCTAATGTGAACCATCAATGAAATAATTGCATGGCTGGATAGGGGAGACACAGTTCAATAGCTGGGAACAATAGCATCAGCACACCAGGACCTCTTCAACCTATGGGATGAAACAGTCAGAGGCCTGTGAAGACTCTTATGGCACTAGGAACAACAGACAGCATTGCCATCATGACACTGAAGCCATGAAGCCTAAATGTAAAGTAGCTAGTGTTGCCCTGAAATAGCAAAGAAAAAAATGTGCTACGGTGACCTAGCACTTAGCCTTCATTGTGCATGTGTGCGTGCACCTGGAGATTGAACCGAGATTATGAAGTTTTGCGTGGGCCACTGGAAACATGAGCTTGCAGCACAGGTTGCTACTGGAAAGATGATCTTGCATACACCAGTCATCTGTAAAGTAGTTCTTCACGAAACATCATTAACAGCAAATTTACCAGGAGAGTGGAAATGAATTCCATAGACCATAGAACTAAAACCAATCATGCCAAGTATCGGTCCCAGTCCCTTGCAGTTTCTGATAAACTTGAAAGCTGTGTAAAGGGAAAGGGGTTAGGACATTTAGTCACATGTCTCTGCTACTTTGCCAGCTGTTGTTAGTTCTAGTAATAACGGATTCCTCAGGGTGACTTTCCTGATCTCCTAATCTTTTAATTAGCCAGAACTGATAACAAGGAGGTGACCTCTCTAGACAGGGCAATGGAAATTATACTGAATCCCAAACAGAGGGAGACTTACAATATTTTAGAGTTGAAAATTATTATTATTTAAGGTATTGTTCATTGTTCAGAATATGGCATTTCCCCTCTTACATTAAACACAGGTGGAGGACACAAGAATGCAGCTTTGAAAGACACCTAATGTATTATTCATGTACTTGCTACAGGAACAGATAATGATAACCCCATGCATACCCACACTACACAGACATTTTACTTGTGCCCTGAGTAGGAGAAATACCATCTGTAGCAATGCAGAGATGGAGTTAGCGTGATCCATCAAGTTTTTGGCAAAGTCTTCTAACTGCATTGGATGTTTGGACTTCTTCTGCCTGCCTTCCTTCCTTCCTTTTTAGCTTCTGTGCTAAAATTTGCCTATTCACTTCACGTAGAGATGACTCCCAGTGTTCGTTGAGAAGTCACTGGCATCTAAGCATATGCTTTTGATGAAGTTGATGCTGATTACCTAAAAAAAGAATCTGTCTCTCCCATAATGCTCTGCACTATTTCATCTTCCAAGCCAGCTTCCACAGGAAGTAAGCTGCTGGACATCCTCCTTCCCAAGTCAAAGAGGCCAGAGAAATTGGTACCTGCAATGTGTGCAGGTCACATTCTTGTGGATCTTTGTAAACTAGCAACCTCGTAAAGAAGGAACCAGCTAATATTCTCTCAGTAAGGAAGGAAGCCTATTGCTTTCTAACCAGTGGGGAATACACTGTTATGTACCTCTTGATATGTAAGAGAACGTAACAGAAAGGGATGTATTTTTCATGCTTTTCTTTTTCCTCATTAGAAATTATCATCATGGTATGTTTCTACCTTTAAAGTATGTGATGGGTGTTTCAGGCAGTTTTCTCCTCACTGAGGAGAGACCTAAGGGCAGATATGGGATCATGGGAAGTCATTTTACTTCTCTAGCAGTGCTGCTACAGCTATGGCTTTGCTTAACATGGCTATATATGACTGTTGTACAGCTGTGATGTACCACATCTCACCAGCTGCTGCCATGGGGTGAGCCCATTCCCAGGGCTCAGTAGTATCTGTGCCTTATAAGGCCAGAAGTGCAGGATGTATGGAAAGATCCTTTATGTTGTAGCACTTTGCCTTCCAAGGAGAGCTGGTGTTGAGCAGGCAGTGGGCAGACAGGGAGCTCAGTGGTGAGTCTTTCATGGCAGGATGTGGAGGATAGCAGGTTATCTGGAGTTTTGAAATGTATCTGTGGAGCTTTTGTTTTGCTGCCATTCCTATCAACCTGTGTTTTAAACAATTTTTAAAGCTGTGCTTCCTGCTTGTTTTTAGAAGGGGAAGCTAGTTGGGTTGTACACATCCAGTGAGGTGGAAATGTTTGTGTTAGTTATTCTTTTGATTTACTTACTCATGCAGAGGAGGTAGGGATGAGCCATGACCAGATGGGTCCAGTCACTACAGAACCACAAAACAGACTGATCCTTACCCTAAAGCTGTTACAGTGTATATGTAACTGAGCTGATTTTTATGAGAAAAGGATGAGTTGTCACACAGTATTTGAAACACTTGAAGATTCTTCCAGCTCTGTAAAAATACACGGACTTATCAAGAGAGAACATAATGCCCAGTTGTGCAAAACCTTGGGTGATTAATAGGGCCTGACTGTGAGAAATTATTTAGACCATGGTAGCTCAGTCTGAAATTCATAAGGGAGCGTAAGCAAAGCAGTTCCATAATTCCCCATAGTTTCAGAAGGAATGCCATTAAAAAATTAACTTTGTTGCAAAATGAAATTTAAAATGCAGAATGCAGTGAGGCAGTATCCTTAATAGAGGCCAGAAGGGTCATATCCATTGATGCCAGAAAGGTCATATCCATTGATCTTTATTTTTCTCCATGGGACGTTGCCATCTGAGAATACTGTCATGTCCCATGCTGAATTCTGAAACAGGGAGTGTGCAAGTTCATTTAATCAATCTGTAATTATTGATTTGGTTTCAGAGGGGAATGTATGGTCAGTGAAATGACAGGCTGGCTATACTTTCTAGTCTTCTCCCAGAAAGATCATGACAGCCCAAGATTGCCAGAATCTGTCTGAAGAAGGCTCTTTGCAATGACTGCCCTATCTTCAATGATTCCTGCATTGTAATAAGGAACAAAAAAAGATTTCTTGTTCTCATACATGTTCTGTTCACTTGCTTGAGCCCTCAGAAAGAAAATTCCTCTAATACAGCAGCTGGCAGGTGTCCAAAATAGATTATAACCAGAACCACTACCCCAAGAGAGTATCTGTTCTTTCTGGGAAACAGCAAATGCACATCAATCAGAAAAGCACACACAAAAAGCAGGCCATAAAATGTTAGTAGACCTGACCACAGACGAAGTTTTTGGTCCTTGATACAAATTTAACTATGCCATGCAAAATCAACTCTTGAGCTTCCAACTCATCATAACCAACAACATTTTCTGGGGTAGATGCACCTCTTCCAGCTTGTGCAACAGCTCCACTGTTCTTAAATTGTCTATGGCTCATGTCCTTGACAGATCCTGTTCCTGTCATCAGTTCATTGGAACAAGTTTACAGAAATAAAAATATGTGGACTGAAAAAAAATGGGACACAATGGGAAGAAGTACTATGTTATCTGTGAATGAGTCAACAGAATCTTACAGACCTCAAAATTAAGACTGGATGGATCAGTCACTCCAAGAGAAGAAAGTACAAAGGAACATAATATTTCCAACAGAAATTTGCTCACACACACTTTAAGCCAAAAGTGAAGAAAGAGATCCTGAAACACGTAGTGAAAAGATGAGGCTTGTAAACAAACAGAATTGAGGTAAACAGTGGGAAGAAAATATACCCACTTACACTACTTATAACGGAAAGGAACAGTAGATTCTTCAGTAGATTAGAAGGATGATATTAGCTGAGGATATCACTACATCTTTTTCAAGACACATGGACAAAGTATCGAAGACAGAACTTCTTAAAGACTAACAATGTGAGATCAGCCTACAGAAAAGACAGGGAGAGTTCCCAGCAATCAATGTAACTGCTAATAAAGTAGCACAAACAAATGTATTTAGGCTTTATTTAAGCATCAGCTAGTGCTTGCACATAGATAATATGGACAAAGGGGTCCCTAGGTGAAGAATCTGGGGTCTGCAGTAAAAGTGTATGGCTCCAGTGAGAGATTCTGAGTGTCTCTTTTTACAGAGCACTCATCTTCAAACTGTTTTGATCCGCCATCCCTATCAATAAAAAATTTTTGAACGTGCTCCACCAAGCCTGGGCCCTTGGAATTAGTTCCTGAATCTGCTAAGATCTGAAGGAGCTGCCTGATTTTCTGAGCTGATGCACACCCCTTGCTTCAGCTGGGATAGAAACCAGGGTGGGCCACTCTCCACTGTAGACAGTATAAGGCCAAGGGAGACACTAGGGAAGAAAAGTGACCTAGTAAGATTGATGTCTCCAGAGAAAATTCAGCTTTTACTGCTTAGATACCCACTGCTTGAATTGATTCTCAAAGTCCCCTGCCACTGTTCGGGTGGATGTTTGCTAGGAAGTGTTTTCACTGTTCTTGGAGTCTATGGAGGAATGAAAATGATTTATTCTAACAGATAACAGTTGAGACACAAAAATAACCATTTCCATCTGGTTGTAAATGAGGTACCAAACCTTTCATTAGAACACTTACGTTTGATTTAAAATACTAAATCATGAACTGAGCAAAATTAGCATCATTCAACCTGTTGACTATTAAAGGTTTGACAGTTTAGGATACAGAATCAAGACATTTTTGAAAGCTGGAATGTCTTCTCTATAGCCTGTTCTAGTCTTAGAAGTGTATAATTTGTAATTTTTCAGTATGATTTGAAAAGTGCAGTACTTCATGTTTTTTTCTCTGTTTAATAAGTCATGTGTTTTTGAGTTATGTAATGGTATATTTAATGTTTAGCAATAATGTGTTTTCATTTTAACTGCCAGCTATCTGAAAGGTGCATCTAAGTGATTTCAAGGAATCCTTTTTAGCTGTAGCAATCTGGGAGTTCAGCCTGTCATGTAGCAAAAGTTCAATTTCCAGTGCGTTTACATGCATTGAGTGAAGGCAAAAACCTTTTTTCTTGTCTTTCCTGTGTGCCAGGGATCAGGAAGAATGTTTGTACTTAGTAAGATTTCTCAGTTGTCTGGAGTAAAGAAAGGAAGTGGCCTCTGTATTTGTTCTTCTTAATAAACTTCTGTTTTCCTGAGTGGAAGTTTAAAAATCCATTGCAAATCAAGAATTTTCTCAGTGTTGAGCAACATATAATTCCAGGAAGATTAATGTAATTCATCAGATTCATTCTCTTGTTCTTTGGATCAACAAATTTAGCTAAAATCTAATTTCTTAGTCCAATTTTATTTCCACTCCAGGAGTTTGCAAGGTTATATGGATTCAGATTGAAGACTTAAACTGAGGAACAGGAAATATGCTTTTAAATCTATTTTAATCTTGTTGTGCAACTTTACATTTGAAATTTCTGTGGAAATACTAATCTTATTTTGGTGTTCACCATTGTTGCTGCCTTTTTTTTTTTTTTCTTTTTTTTTGGCAAATACATACATCATGATATACTAGGACCAGGAGGACAGACTATACCTGTACCAATTTGAGTCAAGCAATGGTGTAATTTAATGTGCAACCCATTTAGGATCCTCATTCTTGCATTTCATTATACTAAAAAAATCACAGGTTCATTTTTATCAGAAGATTAATCTGTGTCAAGATCTAATTGGATTGAAATTGCAATTCAATTACAATGCACAAATAGCTTTAAATATTTTTATTCGTTACCTATCCAGACTGTTGTTGGTAGTTTTACTTCAAGCTTAAGAAAATATTTTTTACTGAAAACTGAGTATTAAAAATCCATCTATACTTAGGGAATTGAACAGATTGTTTCTGAAGGTATTCAGGTACTAAATGGTACAAATCCTGACTTGTAAAACCAGCCCTAGACTGACCAGTGTCTCTTCAGCTTTTCATAAAGAAGATTAAACTTATTCATTTCAAGGGAGAGGCCCTGTTCAGGTTCTCTTAAAATGCAGCCTGCATTAGTCTTTGCTTTTTGTCACCTGTCAGGTCATCCTCTTGCATTGTCATAATACTACTAGCTGAATTTAGTTTTATTTTCTCTCTCTTTGTAAATCTCTACTGCCAAACAGTTGACAGCAGGACCCAGCCGTGAATATGTGTGGAGTAATCCCAGGAGATGAATGGCTGTCCCTCTGTTTCACACTGAAATGTCTGTACTCCTATACATGGGGTACCTGCATTGTACTGTGAACCCCCTCTTCCTTCCTTCTGTGTTCCACTTTTGTCCAGGCAGCCTTCCTGCTTTCAGTCTGAGTACACCCGGTGAGTATGTAACACTGGTTTCTTTTTTTCCCACAGTTCCCTTTGAATTCTCTCATTTAATGCCTGGAGCTCTTTTCAGTCAGCTATTCAGTCAGCAAAATTTATGACTACATACTGCTTTCCCTTAAGTTTTTCCTGTAGGTGTGTTTAAAGAGTGGTTTGAAGGAAATCGGGTTGGTGGTTCTTGCTCTTTTTATAATGAATAAATGCCTCCCATTAAAAAA
>VZTI01002485.1:1673394-1818094 GCA_013397865.1 Struthidea cinerea | reverse complement strand
AAAAAAAAAAAAAAAGGTGTTCTCCCCTCTCTCCTTGCTCTCAGGGAAAAAGCCTGCATCCTTTGCTGTGTTTCTTATGGGAGGGCTCTTTGGAGAGGTCGAAAAGACACAGGGAGATTCACCATCCTTCACAACAGAGTTGCTGAAGCCTTTTTATCATAAACAACAAAACCTCTCTACTGCCTTTTTCACTCTGCCCTGCGCGTAGAAGCAGGGCAGAGTTAGAGCTCTGTGCTTTCGCTGCTGAGGAGAAGCGGGGGCAGCTCTCCTCGCTCCCAGGCTCCCCGGAGGGGGTGCGCGGTGTTCCCCGGCCGCTCCCGGCGCTGCTCCTGCCGTTCGGCCTCTGGCCACGGGGCGGCGCCACAGCACCGCGCTTGGCTCGGCGGGGCCGCGGCGCCCCCGGAGAGCGGCCTGGGGGCAGGGCCGGGGGTTCCCTCTGCCCTCGGCTGGGGCCCCGCTCTCCGTGCCGAGGGGCGGCCTGGGGGCAGGGTTGGCGGAGGGGACTCCGGGAGCCGCTGATGGCCGCGCCGCTGGGCCTTTGCCGCTTCGTGGCTCGGCGGTTCCGCGGCGGTTCCGCGGCTGCTCGCGCTGCCCTGCTCTGCTCCCTGCGGCGTCACAGCCGTCGAGCTCGGGGTAGAGGAATGCTGTCAGCTCCGCCTGCCGCCCTGCATTTGTACTGGGTTACTTACCCGGCGGCTGGGCGGAGAGAAGCCGAATAGGATAGCGTGTCTTCCCTGGGAAGCTTGTCACGTCGCCCCACACAGTACTCGGCGCTGCCTTCAGCCACCACCATCTCTCAGGATACCAACCACCTCCTGCCAATCACTTCTGCATCGTGTTTCGATGCCACATTTAAAAATTACTCAGAAATCTGGAAGAGCTTTTCAAAGTAATGTCTTTAAACAATCTTCCTTTTCATCTGAGATTGGCGGACACTTAGTGAAGATCAGTCCAGAATCCCAAGGGGTTGAAACAACTGTGCAACTATTTCATGTTGATCATGGTACAGACTCAGAAACATACGTGATATGAGTCTGGCCCATGTTGCTCCTGTAGCTCTGTGTTGCTCCTGTAGCTCTACGGGAAGACAGTTGGGAGAGCCTGATTTTGCACTATGTTTGCTGTTGTGGTGTTGAAGAGCGTATACTCGCAGTTGCTTGCATAGATGTTGATAGCTCAAGCAAGGTTGTGAGTGGCTTCCTGTAACTTGTCCAAACAGCACTGCCCTCTACCTGTCTTGCTTTCTGCCTCAGTGGAAGGTTTTGTTCCCAAACCCTTGTTGTATAGCCATGTAGTAGTAACAGGTGGTCATGGAAATGCTGAGTATTCAGCTGCAGCAGAGTAGCAGAATTCCTTTATATCTTGATGGAAATGCCAAAAGCTGCAGAGCCTACAGCAGTGAGGAGTGGGAAGGGCAGTTTGTGGCTTCAAGTTTCCTACATTCCTACCTGATGACACCAGTCTATATAGTTTAGAGGCCCCCCCAGGAAACTGAGAAACGTGGTGAGAGGTTGAAGTCCAGAGTACAGGTTTCTATTCAGGGGATAAATCTCACAGGAAACTCTTTTGCTGTCTGGTGCATGAACCCTGATATCCTGCAATCCTGTAGTATCTTTCTCAGAGCATCCCAAAGCACTTAGCTATGTTTTTAAATGTCCCACTGTCCTACAAGTTGGTTCAGAGTTTAAAGTTCTGACTGACTGATGGGGGCCCCAAGGCATAGAACTAGGTTACATGATTGTTGCAAGGTCATACTAGTTTATCAGCTCCCATTTGCTGGTTTAAAACTTTGAAGGTTTTACAAAGCTTCAGAGCTTAAATCCCTTTTCAATTCTCTGGCTCTGTGATTTTCGCCTTTATTTTTTTTAATGTAAACCTATTAAATCTCCTATGGGCAGCCTTTTCTGTTTGTAGAAGATCACATAATCTAACTCATGGTGGGAGGAGACTTCCAAAGCTGTACATGCTAGACAAAATCCTGCTGAGTTTTGTGTATTTATTTAACCTCTGCAGAACCTGACACATGCAAAAAATACTTTTGTCCTATGTCTGAAAACAACAGCGTGCTTGTGAACCACATGAGGATCCATTGGCCCTTCTGGTCCATTAGTTACCACAAGTTAGTGTTAAACAACATTCAAAATGAGAAAGTCCTTTTAAATAAGCAAGTCATGGGTCTTAGGAAATCTCTGAATTACTGACCCTAGCTTTTCTTCCATTTGGGCATTTCTTTACTGTTTCAAGGACTGTGAGATCACCTGGAGAATATTCACCCTGGATATGGAATGGAAGACTGTTGCGATAAGAAGCGACGCAGACTCCCCAGGCAGGTGCAAAGGAGAGCCGCTTTATGGTAAGAACGCGGCCTTTTTAAACACTTAGCCGGTTATCAGTTGACATAGTTTTAAGGCATAACAAACGTATTTCAACCAACCACAATGTCAGCACGCGACACTCACGCAGCGTGTTTTTCTACCCCTAATTCAGCTGTGTCTCTTTCCCACAGTTCTTTTCTACTTAGCTGAAGTAACAGGCCTGAGCCATGATTTAACAAAGGCAACAAGGCCTTCATTTTATAAGGTTTTACCTATATGCAATAGAAGACTGCTAGGAAGGCTGCAATTTCCTATTGGTACTGTTTGGTGGTGCCTTTGGGAAAGACAGTATCACCACATATCTCTTCTCTTGCACTCCTATTCCCAGTCATGCTGTGACTGCATCCTGCCCTGTCTTTGTATGCCAGAAGTCAAAAAAGAACAAGGGAGTAATGGAAAATCTGATATGGAAGTCAGTTGCTAAAGAATAGAGATATAATTAATGCCAGTCGACATAGTTTTATGGAAACTAGGTCTTGTCAAACAAACTTGATCTCAATAATGTAATCTCAAAGAATGGATTGTTAAAGGCATTTGTATAGATGTGAGGTACTTATACTTTCATAAAGCATTTGACTTAGTTCTGCATGATAGTCTGGCTAAAATTTTAGTATTACGCGATATCAGTAAAGTGCCTGTTAAATGGATTAGGAGCTGGTTAGTGAAGAGAGCTCAAAGGCATCATTTGTGGGAAGTATCCCTGAATGAGAGAGTGTCCAGGGGATTTGGCAAGAACTGATATCAAGTTCAGTGCTATTCAACAGGTTTGTCCATGATTTGGAGGTAACTATAAACCATAGCGGAGTGTTAAGTTTTGCAATGTCACAAGATAGAGTAATAAATAATGAGAAAAACTATAATATAAAGTGATTAGCATCACAGGGAAAGTTAATTCTAACAAAATGTGTATTAGCAGTCATGTTCAAAGTAATACACTTGGGAGCAAGTACTGTATCTTTCAGTCCTCCATTCTGTAGCTTTATATTTAAAAAAAAGCGATTGCATTCCTTAGAGTTGGCCACAGGAGCAGGAAGTGGGAGCGATCTGTAGCCTACATATATGGCACTGACAGACTGCTAGCGGAATGTCACATATAACTCTAGTATATAGTTTTTGAAAGAACGTAGAAAAACTGAAGAGAGCAAAGCAGAGGAACCAAGATGGCTTGAAATGAGAAAATAGAGCTCAGTTAGTTTCAAAAACATTGAGAATGGTTGTGCAGAAATACCTTAATGGAGAAAAAAATGCCAGGTGCACTTTTACCCCCCCATGATCAGAGGACCCTTTCAGAACAACAGGAACCAACATCTGGAACCTAGAACAGTTTCTATTAAAACTGCTAGAGAAGTTTATATTAAAATAAGGTACATTTCTTTCAATAGAAGAATGAACAAATATTGGAAAGACTTAAAAGGATGCTTTTTGTTTTGCATATCCTCAGCACCTCTCCAGTGCCTTAACGAAAGAGTCATTTTAACTCATTGTCATTGGGCTCAAAGTGTAATTTTGTGGTCCAAAATATACAGGAGGGCATCTACATGGGATTCACTCCCTTAAGTATGATTCTGTGAACACAGTGCTGAAGTTTCCTGTTGGCTAAGCGTTCTCTTTGTCCTTGCATCGTATGAGGTTATAGGCAGCCTTGCTGTGTTTCACTGTGCCAATATTCAAAAAGAACAAGCTGCATGATCAGGTGATGTATTGTGTATAGGTGTACACACACTCTGTATAACTTGCAAAGACCTGTCATTCTTCCATCTTGTGCTCCCAAGTCACGAGTGTGTTTCTTGCCATGAGAAAAAGCCTTCTGTTAACAGCTTAGGCTACATTTCCAACCTGCTGCCTTCAGTCAGCTTGCTAAATCAGGCAGCCTGCTGTATTCCAATCTTGTTTTCTGGCCCCTCCACCTATACCTAGAGCTCCTGACTGTTCTGAAGACTTCGGTCCGTACTGCTCTATTTCCCTCTTCTTCAACCTAGAATTTGGGTAGGTTATTTCTGGTCTTTCTACTGGTAGAAGTCAATGTGGGGAGCTGTGAAAAATGAAAAGGGTGCTAAGGAAGTCTCAGTAGGTCCAAGTAAGAAAATGCTCTGCTGTGTCCCCTTTCTTTGCACCTATGAGTCTGCAGATCCGGGGAGGGGCAATGTTGGTAATACTCAGAGGCCTTGGACAAAAATTAATAGGCAAAGATGGGAACAGGCGCAGGAAGATATGAGATAGAGGGAGCAGAAAGAACAGTATGAGGAGGCTGATAGGAGGTCTTTCTAATAATTTTTTTTTTATTAGAAGATTTCAGGAGAATAAGAAAAATTGTTTGCAGCCAAAGCTGCAGTTTTGAAAACCCAGAGGCTTATGTGTCCCTCTTGTGAAAGAACTGCAACACCATCCTGTTTCATTTTCATAATGGACATCTTGTTATGTCCTCTCCTCCTGTTTTGTGCTTCCAGTAGAGTTGGGTTCGCTGAGCTGAGGCAACAGCCGATCCTATTGTAGATACTCATGCTGCATTCCTGACAGTACCCCTGCATTCCCACAGTGGTTGTGGCCAGGGTCAGTGACCCTTGCAACAGCTGTGTGCCCTTTACCCTGGCCTTCATTCTCTGTAATGGCACTACCACTGATTTAATAGCATTAATGTTTAAGCCTTTCTCAGATCATTCTACTTCATGGGCCCTCTTCTTTTATCTTAATTTGGCTGGATGAAATGGCAGCTTTTCTTGCTGTTTGCTAACAAACCTGCCTAGAGCAACTTTGCAGTTGGCAAGGAAAACGACGTGTCTATGCCACAGAGCAAAGCCTGCCAGTGTCTCTGTGGACCAAGACTTTTTCTCAGATATGTTTCATGTTCTCAAATCCAATGACTTATTTTGTGAGTCATATTTTTTTCTGTTCCACATGTGATTAAATCAGCACTCTGTAAAGCTTTGTCAGAGGAAAAGAAAAATATCTGGGTTGTAGGATAGACAGTATTGAGTTGGTCAGGATTCTTGTGTGGGATACTGCAAATATTTACTGCAGCAAATCTGAGCTGGACTTTTCCCCAGGCTAGTGCAGCTGTAGGACTGTAGCAGCTGTAGGACTGAGCCCTTGCCAAAGAAGCACTTATTAATTCACACAGAGTAAAAAAGTTCCAACAGGAAAGACTGTTCCCAGAAGAAGAAGAAATTACACCATTCAAGGTATTTAGCTATGCTGGGGAAGAGCCAAAGTCAAGTTTCAGGTCCAGAAAAGTAGACCAGGAACTCAAGCCCAAATCCTTTATATCCCATGTAGGTTGCCTTCTACATGCAGGCTTCTGTGCTGCCCAAAGCAAATTTAGGAAGCCTTCTTTAGCAAATGTTTCCTCAAGACAGTGAATTCCTGCAAAACATGTAGATTCAACAAACTGAGTATTTCCCAACAAAGCTGGTTATGCCAAAGACACAAGGAAAAGAACTCCACAGCCCATAAGCAGTTCTGTGGATGAGATGCTGACAAGTAGGTAGAGAGGGAGATGTTAGGGAGGTAATCAGATAGTTGCCCAAGCATGGGCAGACTTGTGGCAACTGCTCAACCCATGTCTCTCTTTTGAGTTCTTGCAACTGTCTTTTGTGTTTAGGCTGCAGCATGTGGCAAATGAACAAATTTTATTTGGAATCATAGGGAAGATTGTGAGGTTTAAATAATTCTCTGTTGAATGCAGCATATGCCTGCAAAATACCACACTCCCTTTGCCTATTTGCCTTCTGTGTACAGGAGGAGTGGAGCTGTGTTTTGATGTGTGGTGCTTTTATGTGCAGACATGAACTTTGGGATTTTAGCCTGCATGCAAACGAATCCTGGCATTACATTTGCTCTACTTTTCCTCTTTTCAGTGCTGTCGTTTTGGAGCAGTTCCTAGGGCTGTTTGTTTCAGATTCATGGCTGCTTCTCCTTTCTGCCTACTTGGACCAGGGCTGCTAATCAGTGCTGTCAAAAGACATCTGAGTAGATCTTTAATTCACCACCTTACTCTTCCTAGAATTATTGTTGTGCTTGCCTGTAACGAAGGATGCGTTCTCTCCAGACCCTTGGTACTGTATCATGTAAGTGCAAGGTCACTTCTACAGCCCTGGTTTTCATCCAGCTCCACTACTGCTTGTAAAGCACTCTGCAATAACTACTTGGACTTTGGAATGAGATAGTCCCAGTCTATTGCCCATGGACATCTGGATGAGAGTCATGGCTGGCATTGACCAGCCCCCTTGACAGTAGTCTTGGCAAAGAAGCCAGGAGTTGAACAGTCCATTAGATAATTAGAATCTACTGCAGTGAATTGCAATCAAGGAGCCTAAAGAAATGGATGCATAGGGTCCTCTTGCATTCATAGAAGTGCTAAGTCCAAAGGAGTAAAACGGGCTCTGAAAATGTTTTCTCTGACACAAATCCCGTGTGCATTGCAAGCTTTTGCTGAGTTTCCTGACCAACTACTATCTACTTCTAGTGGGACTTGCAAAGCAGGGCGTTTATAGGAGACAGGCCTGGATCTTTCTGTGGCTTGTTCACCATCCATATAATGGTTAAATGTTTCAATTGCAGAGTTTTCTACTGCTAGTTGAGGAATCAGAGAGAGTACAGTTCTAAAGTTTAAGCTGAACTTTAAGATCTCTTTTCTCTGTTCTCCAGGTTGAGCACAAAAGAGTGGAGGGTTTTATAAGTCTGAAAATCTGACATTGAAGTTGTTGTTTTTCTAAGGAAACAAAGGGGATGGGAATTGATCATAGCATCTGTATTCAATCTTTTTTATTTTGCCAGTACTTTTAGTGAGAAATCTCAACCTTTTCCATTTCCCCTCTGCTCTCTTGCTCTCCTGTGAAAGTGAACCAGACTCATAGCTGGGCCTACACACTTAGAGAAGTTTGAAACTAACACTGTAAAGTGAAGCTGGATTTTATTTAAAGATTTCCTTTTAGCAAAGACATTCCTAAATCAGAGATGTTTGTGCCTATTGTTTGCAGCTCCTCTGATAAACTGTGATGAAATATAAAGTCCCTAGTCAGCCACAGCCTGTCTGAATGGCCTTTAATGAGGCTTTGGTGTGGAGTGTTTTAAGCCTTTGTCTTCATTAATCAGAAGCTTTGCCTGTGCTATGTTAGCCCCAGTTCACAGGCCAGAATCTGTATGAAGAAACTAAGCACCTTATTACTGCCTGGTAACATGCAGAAACCCTAATCCAGAGGGAGACCTGACTAAGAGGCCCAAAATTTATTTGGAATCAAAGGTCAGGACACTTGTGTTAATTATGATGTGTAACTGTTTAGGCAGTAGTTTGTAGTGCACTTTTCTCTCTGCATCAGTCCTGTGCTACATTTATTGCGTTTACTGACGGTTTTGACTGATACAGAAACTGCTAATGGATTTCTGCAGGGAAGACTTCACACTCCAGATATAATGACCTCCCAAAATGAATATCACTTTTGTTTTTACAGTGGCCTATGACAGAGACATTATTTTTACTTTAATTTGGGGCCTATAACAAGGGAGTTAAACAGATTTCAGGACTGTAGTTCAAACAGGTATCTGAGTGATGGAAGTCCAGTGAGGAATTCCAGCTGTTGGTGAATCCTTGGGGAAAGGTCACTTCCATTCATGACTTCCATTCAGCACTCAGAGGACTCCAGTGACAAGCCCTTGCCAGATTTCAAGATTCTAGTTTAGGCAAAATACAATACTAAATTTGGGAATGGTGTTTCTAAATCAGGCAAGCAAGACAGAGGAATTCATGGCGCTTGCCTGGGGTCACAAAGAAAGTCAGTACTGGAGGTGGAGTATTGTGACTGCAGGCCTTTGCTTAGGCTGTGTGTCTCCCATATAGAACTGTATAATCTTGTCTCCCTGGGACACTGACTAGCAAATGCTTCAGAGTTGCCGGCAGACTGTTAGTGGGACCCTCCAACCAGGCAAAATCTGTACCATCCAACCCTATGGAAGCTAACTGCAAGCTGAAAGATTTTATGATTGTATGGTTACCTATATTCTATTCCACTATAAAAGGGATTAAAATATTACTTTAACACACCTGATCCCCTGAAATACTACCAGGCATTTGAACATCATTCTTTGTGCACGTAGAATATTTTTCTCACATGAATCTTGCTGATTTCCCCTCATTCTTGATTCTCTCTTCTGTTTGTCACATATCATTTCAAGAGCTAGCCCCATCTCTGACTGCAGCTATTCGTTATCAGCCCCTTTGCCTTTACCACTTCCATTTGTAATTTAAACACCCTAATTTAATAGGTTTGTCTCATTATTTTGATTAATCATATTAACTCATATTAATTAAGAGATGGATTTAGGTAATGACAGAGGTTAATGGAGTCAGTTTTCACTTTCCCCTGGTTTTTCAGGGAAGGGGGGACTCGGGTAGGAGGGGAAAATAGAAAGAGAGACTAGAAAGAGTGAAAAAGAGAAACTGTTGGGGGGGAAATCTCAGTTAGCAATCAGAAATTCCCTGCTAATTGAATGTCTGATTTTATTAATGATGAAATTTATAACGGTCCTTAAGAAAAGAAAAGAATTTAGCCAGTTCAGCAGTTAAGTGTGAATATTAACTAACTTCAAGATAAAAGTTAAAATATCCATTTTCTTTTCTTTTCTCTAGTTCTTTAAATAAAAAGCTCTCTTTGACACTTCATCCCATTAGAGCTTTAGCTTCCTTTGCCATCCATTGCTAAATGTCTGGAGACTGCACAGAGAATGTAATGTCCTGTATGATTTATGAAATGCTGACCCTGCAGGGCAGGAAGTTAATACATGGATCACCTGAGTGCTTATTTTCCTTGATGCTTTCTCTCTGATGAGGCTTTGGTAAGTGGAAGAAGGTTTCCAGCTCTGCCCTATACTCTGTCTCTACTCTGTCACACTTGTTTCCCTGAGGCTCAAGAAAACACAAGCCACAAGCAGAGTGTCAGATCCAGACTGAACTTTGTGTTGGTGCTGTGGGCTACATTTCCATCTCCACAAAGGCGTGGGGAATCCTTTGTTTATCCAAGACCTCTGTAATGGGGTCTCATGGTTACTCCCGGGCATGCCCAGACTGCTCCTAATTTGTCTCTTTCCTATTTGCACCAATGCTGTATAGGCACAGAAGCCCATTTCAGGAGGGGAACTCTTTATAGCCCTACTGCCGTTCTGCAAATGACAGCACGAGGGCAAGTCAGTGCATGAGGGCAGGTCTTTCATCCTGTGCTCCGTGACGCTTCAGCTGAACTGCTTCGGTGAACGTTTGAACAGAAAGTAATTTTGGAGCTGAAGTCAGTTGGTAGGGAAATGTGGGGTAGCCGTACAAGAGCAGGCAGTTAGCCTTTTTCCTTACCAGAACAGACATTCCCATGACAATAGTAACATTCCAATGGTAATATTTTTGGTAATATTACAATGGTAATGGTATACAAGGTATACAAAATTTAGAGAGGTAACCATACAGGAAGATAATCTGTTATGTAAACCCTAAATTAATAAACACTAGTAAACTCTTTGTACAAATTGTCAGAAATCTGACTCAAAAACAATTAGAAGAAAGGAGTTGTTTTGTGAGCAAACTGTTACCAAAAATATTTTAACAAAGTTGACATTTTTGTATACACTCTTCCAGCAAATATTGCTGTTGAAATGTAGTACCCACAGGTGACTTGTGAAAGGCAGCCAGTAAAGTTTGTAAGACCGTGTTCTAATTTGAAGTGTAGTGCACAATCAGCCCAAAGATTATATGGCAATAAATTACAAAGCAAAACACCAGGAATATGGTGACCATTTCCTGTAAAGTGTTTGGGGAAATACCCTTTAAGTGAGACCAATTGTAGTCATTTTATTTGTGCTAAATTGGTAGAATATATTGTCTGTGGAACTATGCATAGTACCTCTTGAGTATCCAGATTGTGCATCTGTGGGACAGTCCCTTGATCGCAGCTACTTTAAACTAAAGTTTGCAACATGGACAGTCTCATGTGAGTTTTTAATTTCATCCGCCTGAAGTGCTAATACTTAACCTGACTGCTACTCAGAAAAAAATTAATATGTATTCCAGAAGTTGGTTATTTTCTGGTGATCTCTCAGTAAAATTGCAGGTCTAAAGTGAAATTTTTCCATAATCAGTATTTCAGAGTGGACGAATGAAACACGTTTCTGTTCAAAAGTCACTAGAGAAGTTGAAATCTGATAGACTAAAGACTTACTGACCTTTTTTGTGACTTTGATGAGAACATCAAAAATCAGTTTTGCTTTATGTATGATGTTCCAAAACAGGTAAAAATATACCACACTTCCAGATTGTTGCCAACTCAGGAATGTTGTCAGTCTGTTTCTATGAAGTTAGAAAACACTACAAAATTAACATTCTTTTTGTTGTTACTTTGTTTAATCTTTGCTTAATATAAGCATAAGTCAACTAAGGAATGGTTTCTGTGCAAAATGGCAGATGTCCTGAAAAGTGGAGAACCACAAGTTTGAAAGATACAGTTGGTATTCCCAGTTTAGTATCTTTTGGCTTGCATATAGAAATATAAGCCTGTAGGACTTGTATTTGAAAAGCATGAGCTTCAGAAGAGAGAGAATTCTGGGTATGTAACATTAAGGGACTTCAGAAATAGATGACTGGAAGCATCTGAATGCAGCCTGACATTATGCAATGACCCAGCAAAATTTCTCTAAATTGGGAATTAGAACAATATAACTGGCAGCATGTTTTTGTTCAGAGAGCTAAGGTCTTGTTCAAGCAGGGAAAGCCTTTCAGGCAGACTTTGTCTCTGCGGAGTTTTCCTTCGTGGTTGCCAACCCATCACATCTGCCTCTCTACCTGGGAGTATTTCTTAAACTCCAGTCTCTGAAACTCTGCTTTCCCTTGAAGAATTCTTATTTTATTAAAGCATGCAAAGCTTTTATCTCTTCAGAAAAGCTTGAAACAGTAGAATATTAGTGGCTCAGAAAATATAAAAGCCTGACAGGAAATCCAATAAATGTATATGCATTTAGATAGATAGATAGATAGATAGATAGAACACATTCAATAGTACCTTGTAATGTTTTATGACATTTAGAGGATTATTTTGGAACCCAACTCACACCTCGAAGTCTTTCATTTAGCAAAACAGTCAGTGATCTCAGTGAAGGTTCAGATGGACGGAGGACATCAGGTACAACGTTTTCATTGTGGTATTGGGAGGACTGAAATACTCCTTTTTTGAGACTCCTCATGGATACTATTTGAATTAATAAGTGTCTAAAGGGCAAGTTTTAAGAAAAGCTTGACTTTAAAGGTCAGGATTTTTTTTTCACACTCCATCATTATAGTTTGAGGTAGAGATTTTTTTAAAATTATCAGTAGACATACAACCACAGATTTGCATACTGAGAAAAACTATTAAGTAGGCAAAAGCAGATTGTAGTACTGGACTCTGACTACAAGTAAAGATTGGAAAAAAATAAGATCACAGAAAAATTGTGTAAATAGGATATTTTTCACCTAAATAAAACCCCATGGTATTTTAATCCTGATTTTTCTTATGTTGAATTTACACCAGCTGAAAGTCAGTGGAGTTGCTGCACAGTGTACAGTAGCACAAGGTTAGCACCAAGTGCTGTATCATAAAATATTACATGTAAGTGTATACATGCTTCTTTGTGGGTGCGCTGTATCTCTTTGTCTATGCATATTCAAGTGTATATATTTCAAAGCTGCTGTCTGCATAATTCACTTCCAAACCCAGCATGCGTTCATTTTCATAACTTTTTGTTCTATTACAATATTAATGGGACTATCAATGGGAAAGGACAAGAGAAGCATTTTTAATGTTTATCTGACAGTTGCAAATTTCACTTGAGGTTGTTTACTGGGATCTGATTGTTGGCAAAGAGGAGTAGGAAAGGCAGCAAGATGAATGGGATCACAGGAAGAAGAGATGTATTTATGGGTCCTCTTAGCACCATCTAAGAGTAATAAAAAGTCCTGTTTTACCCCTCCTTTACCCAGTCTTCAGTTTAAAACACCAAAAAATGAGGGATTGTTTTAATTAACTTCTATTTAATCCACGTGGCCTGTTCAAAGTGAAACACATTGCATTTAAACATGTGAAAAATAGGTGTATATGTATATTCTCATCCACTATCTTTTCCCTGGTGGGGAAAACGCCTGCAAATAAGAGAGAGTTTGTGGACTTGTGGATGAATCTGCAATGTGGTGTCAAATTGTGTACCAAATTACTGTCAGAGCTTGTCTTTTTCAACCTTCAGTTCTTGGACTATCCTAAGTGAGGCTTATTTCTTTATGGGGAGAGCTAAACCTTTTCCCAATTTTGCTCTGCAGTTTTATGAACCTGGACATTGCATGTCCAAATTTTCTGCTCTGCAAAAAAACCTTACCTCAGGGGAAAAAACAAAAGCCCCAAAACCAACAAACAATCTTGGAATTCTGTTTGTATTTTAGTTTATATTTTAAAGTATGAGTTTTTCAACTAGAAATTCAGGGAGCCTAATTTTCCATGAAACAATATTTAAGAACAGAATCAGAAATTTGTAGACTTTAGGTAGCACAAAAATGGTAGTATGGGAGCCTCAGAGTGTTGTGTTCCACTCTGGTCACCTCTGTCACAGACTACTGCAGAAATGTAAGAATTTCAGAGCTAGGTGGCAGGCTGAGTTGTTTGGAAAAACAGGCTGTTTATCTATAGTGGTAGTGTGAGGGGAAAGTTTAATTTTTCACACAAAATGAGATCCATTTTAACTAGTTATGTAGATTTGAACTGCTAAATTCTCCTTTCTGGGGATTACAGCTCATATGCTTCTCTTTCTGTTCTTCTCATTAGGCTGGGCTTTTTTGGTGGACTTTGTCTCCTTTGATGCACCTTGACTGCTCCACTAAGAAGCTTTTGTGAGGACTTAGGCCACCACTACAGTGCACTGTGGCAGATCTTTTTTTCAAATAAAATATATGAAGTTTCTACAGGAAGCAGAAACTTTCCCCAAAATTGTAATTATGTCAAAGATAATTAATTTGGAGGAAAGCTTGCAAGAACTTTCATTTGTCAGTGTATAAAATAATAATTTTCATAGTACCTAGTACATGAATTCTTACTGTGTTTTATCAGTGGGGGAAAAAATAAATTTGGAAAGGGGCAGATACAAGACCCTTGCGGGGGATATCAAACAGCTGTACAAAATGGGGTAATGGATGGCTTCTACCATTTGCTGTCTTTTGGCAAAGCAGCTCTCAGACAGAGTTAGACTGCTTTGTCCTGCACTGAAAATACTGTGGTAGAAATAGATGTATCACAGGTAGTACATGGGAAAGACAGCTTGGATGGCTAATGAGGGAATTTGACAATGAACCAGTCAACCAAAACAGTGACCTCTCCAAGATGTTCTTCTGAGCCTGCCTGATCTGTGAGCGTTTGGGCTGGATTGTTTTGGTAGGGACTTCCTTTTCTGGAGTGCGGTCCTGCCTTTCCTGGATCCCTCTCTTTCCCGTTCTGTGAGCTGGGGAGAGCCGTGGAGGCAGGCAGTGTAGAATCATTCACACAGTTCAGCTGCTTTGAAAACTGTCTTGTGGGAAAAAGGGGGGAGGTGAGAAAATGCTTCACTGCTGCTTGTGACAGGGATCCCAGAGAGGCACGGAGACATTGGTGGAGTCTACACATCGCTGCCCGTTAACTCCACTCACTGTTTATCAACTACCAGCACTAATTCCTGTTCAGTGTTATGTTTGGGTTAATTACAGTTAGGTTCCTTTCAGTAGTTAGGTTAATTACATTTGTGTATTCCCTGTTGTCACTGCCCCTAAAAGGGGGTACGATCCTGGCTCTGTTTCCTGCCTGCAAAGTCCAAATTCAAACCGGGACTAAGGTGGCCTGGGCCAGTGCTTTGCTAAAAAGCCAATGGAGCATCAACCATGTTGCAGGTGTCTTTACCAAAGGCTTCCCCAGCACTTTTAAATCAATGTAGATTTGGTGTGTCCCTGTTCAGAGATCCTTCCATGCACTGTACACAACAGGCAATACAGGCTTAGCTATTCACTTACCCCTGGGATCCAAGTGCAAGATCTCTCTCTACAGTGCCACTGGTGCCTGACTACCTTGAGAGCCAAAGTCTCCTTATTTGGAAGGTCTCTGCAGGAAAAGAAGAGTCCTACCCTTTAGTTTAATAGTGAAATAGTATCTAAACATCTATTAACTGGCTGCCAGGGCCAAATCCGCTGTAATTTCTCCCCACTTTGCTGCAAACTGGCCTTTGGATTCCAGTTTTTTGTAGCGAGATGGCCTCAGCAATCTACCACCATAAAGGCAGCATCAGCAGTGCGTTTATCTCTGGCATGCAAATGTCTACATCTTCAGTACCAATCACTTAATCTTTCTAACCTGATTCTTCTAGTAAGAAACTAGAGTGTTCTTTGGTCATGGACCCAGCCCTCTGCACACGGGACAGTCTCATCTGTTGGTCTAACCATTAAACTGAAAGTCCCTGTTTAAAAACACAAGTTCCTCTTCAGTGCAGTCAAGTCACTTCACTGTCCCAGCTTTTTCCTTTGGGGAAAGGGATTCAGCTCTTTCTTGCAAGGCAATGCAGCTGGCAGACTGATGAGTAGGAATGGAGTAGGTTCATTTCTTACTCTTGGCTGTACCTGATTCTATTCTTAGGGTCCCTGTGGTAAAAAGCACAATCCAGGGGCATACACCTCTCACAGCAAAGGTGGCAAATTTTTGGTAGCCTTTGGAAAAAGCTCTGCAGAAGTGCTTTCAAGAGCTGCTTTTATGGAAGAAGATAATACATAGGGAAAATGGAGAACAGTTACATGCTGAATTCTACTGTACTAGAACAAGGCAATGCTCTACAATGCTGACAGGAGGTTGGTTTAAAGCAGATAAACTTCTGTGCCTGGCTGCTGGGGGCTGTGGCATCTGAGAGCACTAGGATGTTCAAGGAGGGACTAAGCAAATTTGTGGATAACAGACTCATTAAATGGGTGCCGAAGAGAACTTGAAGAGGTACTGCTGAACGTTACAGCTCTGAAGGAAGAAAGCAGCTGCCAAAGGTGGATTCCAAAGAGATGGTACATGGCTCTGCTGAGCTTGCTTTGTTTTATAGTGTTGTATGTGACAGAAAACTGGTGTGGCAGGACTAAACATGAGGTGGCCTGTGGACAGAATTACGAGAAGAGCTTGTGATCCCAGTGGCCTACACAGGTTTTACATGAAAGCAAATACCTCTACTGGCTCTGAGGTGGGTGTAGCACTCTGTGAGATTCCTCAGGGTGATATCGACTGACATTTGTATTTATGTGCTGAAATTCTCCTTAACATCCCAGGTTGGCTGGTGGATGAAACTGGACAGACACCAATAGCATAAACCCATGAAAAAATATCTTCAGCAGTGCTACGTGTGCACCAAGGCTGGAGCTTGTTCTGTGGCTTGGGATGTTGGGGACAGACTGTGTGCTTTCTGCCTCTCCTGCTTCTTAAAAAGTCACTTTAGCAATGAGCATTGATGTGTGGTAGGCTCTGCTAAGCATGTTGGCAGCAGTGATTCTCAACTGAGTGACATGATCACAGATGGTACCTGTTCATGCTTCATGCTTATCCTAGAAGCTTGTTTCACAGGATCATCCCAAAATGTTGAGAACAACTATGTTGTTAATGCAGAAATATTATTACAGTGCCTTCAAAGGTGTCTGTGGTGCTGAAAGTCACATACCATCTGCTTGTGTGAAGCTCTGCTCTAAGACAACCCTAAGACAACTTGATTCCATTTCCAGGTCATATGCTGAAGTAGTAAAGGTGTTTGCTGTATTTATTCTCTCTTTCCAACGGAATGTCTTACAGCTGTACACAGCTCTTCTCATAATAACCTTCTGTAGGACACAATGCAGAAATTTGGGAATTTTGTGTAATATATTTATGGTTACCTTTATTCATATTCATAAAATGCTTAGCAGGCATTTACAGCGCATTTTCAGATCCTGTTCCTAAAATAAGAAAGTGTTGTGTCTAACCTGAAGGAAGGAAAGGTGAAAGAAGGCAAAGGCTTTTGCTCAGGTGTGCAGATAGAGTCACTAGGCATTGATATATGAAGTCTGATGCTTGTCTATGTGCCTGAAAATTTGGCTACACTGCTGATGGCCTGGGGAATCACTGAATAATAACTTTTCTATGCTTGGTAGTAATAAAGGTACTCTCATCTGTACTTATTGGGAGGATGGCACTGGAGTGTGCATGATGGGAAAGCTGTACAAACTAGCAAATAAGTCTTCAGGTTTCACTGGGTGCTGGGTATGTGAAGATGAGAACAAGGAAGCACTCCGAAGTATCAAGTTGAATTTAGGAGTAGAATTTATTCTCACTGGATGTTGTGGGTAACCAGGATTATAAATGATATTAGGTATTCAAGTCCATTGATGGGTAATAAATGGAATAGTTTTAATACAGTCTTTGGCATTATTAACTCCCTAAAGGACTGGGTACTAGAAGAGTAGGTGGACACTTTCCCAAGCACCTGACACCAGCTGTTGGTGAGACAGGGTATTTGGTGTGATGGACCTTTAATCTGTCTGTTCTTGTGAACTTCATAATGCACATTTTGCCATGACAATCAAAGTAAGTTGTAGTCTTGAGAATGATGGATAGTTATTAGTGTTAAAAGCTCTGGCAAGGTCCTACAGCAACTCTTCTGCTTCAACATTCCTTGCTGTGTGCTTGCAGCGCTCTGTGCAAAAGCCCGGTTTTCTACACTCTAAGAAGTTGACAATTATCAGGTAGCACAGGTCCTGCTATCAGAACTGGTGGTAGGGACTTGCTCAGCCTGTGATTATGTAAGTCATACTGATCTTCTATTATGCTGTGCTTGTGAAATTGCAGTGTTTCAGAAGCAGTTTAAGTCTGAGGTCCTTTTGTGTTGATACATGAGCTGATGTTAATGTCGTTGTTCTAGACTTTGACAAATATGTTAATTATATTCTGTGTTCTCTAAGTGCTGTTACTGAAATACTGTTCACTTTCTGTCCTGACTTTTGCTGCCTGAGTTGTGAACACGTGTCTGGTTTACGGGTGCCAGTGTTTTCAAGCAAGGTGAAATGATTCCAATATATGAATGCCAAGGTATTTTTGAAATGAACCACTACACGTGCCTAGGAGTAGTACATAATAAGCCTTCTTTCAAATGCCAGTTGAGCAACAAAGCTGCTGCCATCTCAGTGTTTTGTATATTTTCTTGAAGTCAAATGGTCAGTATTAAGAAAAAGCATGTATCCTGTACCAAAAGTGCAAGAAATAAATGAAGCAACTGGGGACAAATCTTCCCCAGGCCTCTTCCTTATTTTCAAAAATCTTAAATAAGTTTAAATTTGAAATCTGGTGTTCATTCATGGGCTAGGCTTATAAAATTCAGATTTGTTCCTGTGACTTACATGACTGGGAAAGGAAGAATTTTTTGGAGCACGGTGAAGTTTTTTTCAGAAATTGCACACCTCTGTGTCTGCTTGGGAAGAATGTAAATGTGGCTGTGTTTCCTCGTGATTGTCCAGAAGATAGCCTCTTCGGCATTCCACCAGACGGCCACCTGTCCGCCTGTAATAAATGATGGCTATAAAGGGAAATGATTGCAGCCATGATACAGCCAGAGGCATTTGTTTATATTCTTATAATATGTATCAGATTGAATAGAAATTATCACTTACAATTGACAAATGGAGAGTGGAGATAGTTGGTGGGTATGAGGAAGCTCAGTAAGAGCTGGGCCAGCTGCAAACTTTCTCCAGTGAAGGCTGTCACCAGAAAGCAGGTGTCGAGCCAGCCAGTGATGAATGGTGAAGCTGGAGGCTTGCTTGTGTTAATGAACCACATATCTTTGCATAGCAGCTCACAGTCAGGAAAGCCTTTTGTTGCTACTCAGAAAGGCTCCTGACGGGTAAAGGCTGTCATTTTGGGGGTAGAGTCTGTAATTAAGTAAATGGGTGGCAAAGCAGAGGAGTATTCTTGAGCATTTCTCCAGAAGAATAGTACTGACATGTGTTTTCCCTCAGAGTTTAAGTGTTGGCAAGACCAGATGGCTGAACCCAAGCAGAGCACACCTGGCTGGATACAGAAATGCTATTTTATGTTACTATAATGATACTATTGTTGTGTGAACAGGAGAAAGGGATATTCCTTGGAACATTTTCAGATCAATAAATTGCCTCGCATGACTGCTTTCCTGAATGGCTGCTACTGTTTTTGCCTCTTTTCTCTGTGTAGATGTAACACCTCCTTCTCCAGATCAAGAAACTGAGTATGACCAAGTGTCTAAGAACTGACCAGCGGGCTGGAGAGAGGGAAAAGTGCATTCAATCTGCAAACAGGCTGAATGTTTTAAGCTTCCACTAGCATCTGATCTTTTCTGTCAAGTCTTGGGAGGGATACTGGAACTAAAGAAAAATCTTGGGCCAGAGATGGAAAAATGTCGTGGCTTAACCCCAGCTGGCAATGAAGTACCACCCAGCTGCTCCCTCATTCCCCACAACAGGATGAGGGGAGAAGAGATGAGAATCAGAAGAGTAAAAGTGAGAAAACTCATGGGTTTCAATAAAGATAGTTTAATAGGTAAAGGAAAAGCCATGCACACAAGGAAAGCAAAACAAAGAATTCATTCACCACTTCCCATGGTCAGGCAGGTGTTCAGCCATCTCCAGGAAAGCACAGCTCCATCATGTGTGATGATTACTTGGGAAGACAAATACTGTAACTCTGAACATCCCTCCTTCCTTCTCCCTCTTATATGTTGAGCATGATGCCATATGATATGTGATATCCCTTTGATCAGTTGAGGTCAGCTGTCCTGGCTGTGTCTACTCCCAACTCCTTGTGCATGCCCAGCCTCCTCGCTGGTGAGGTGGTGTGAGCAGAAACTATCTGAACCAAAACCAGCGTAAGAAACAATTTCTCAAGACAGTAATACCATCCGTGGTGCTTGACATAAATATAAAACTAGAGTGGACAAATCTCTAGAAAATATGCAGCTGGTAGAAGCAGTGAACTATATGCCCTCTGTGATTTGCATGAGAGCTTTTTGCATTCTACATGTGAAGATCTATTCCTGCAGATACCTGTAGTAATGTGCCATATTCTTATTTCCTGTATGAAGCTATTTGGAGGTGAGGTTGTTGAAAGAGATGAAGTAGGAGTGGCTGCGGAAGCAAAGTGCAAAACAGTAGCAGGTGAGAGTGCTGCAGTACAGGTCAGTTCCATTCTTTGTGCTTTTCTCCCATTTTTGTACGAAGGAATAGCGATCGCATCACCATCTATATTATATTGTGTAGAGAGAAACCCTATGGAACATGCAAGATCTAGAAGAACTTAATGTCCTCTCACCCTTCTGTTGGCCTCTGAAAATGTTCCATATGGGCCCAGTCTGTTTGTAAGTCTGTGGGATACAGAGCTGACATGACTGAAATCTCCACAAGAGAGAGGCTCATCACATAGCTATTGTCAGGAGTGGGAATAGACTGGGTTATAAGGTACCTTGTGCTCTTCTTTCTGTTTTCTGAAGTACTGCCTTGTGGCTGGTAAGGGAGTCTACCTCCTAATTCTTGGAGTCTTGCCCTAAAGCTGTCTTTTCAGTTTGGTAGAAAACATACGTCCCAAATCTCTGAGAACTCATTACTCCTGCTGGACGCTAAGTTCAGGGAGTGCTGCCAGTCAACCCTGTGCAAGGACTTTCAACTGGAAAAGGAATGTTCTCTCTCTTAATTTCCTGTCCGAATACTGAATACTGCAAGGGAAAGGGTTATACACATGAGTTGGGTGATTGAAAACAACATTACAGAAAAGTGAAACATTTGAAAGAAACACCAGTTTCTTCCTCATGCATTAGCTCTGCTGATGGCTGCTACTTTAGGTTTCCCCAACAACACAGGAAGCTATTGGATACAAAGAAACTCTCCTTTTTTTTTTTTTTTATGCTGCTTACTGTTAGAAGATGAATGGTTATTTGGCTTTAAATGGAACAGCAAACTGTTCTGACTGCAGACTCACTGGCTTTGGCTTGCTTCCCTGTCTTAAATTTCTTTTCACACTTGTTTGTGCAGTGAGAAGGCTCCTTTCCAGGGACCTGACTTAGATAGAGTTCACTGGTCTACACACTGCTGTCTGGTCTTGCTAGCACGGAATGTTCCTTGCATAAGTTCATAAATCACATGATGTGTGATGTGATCAATACATCCTTCCCATATTGAAATTTTGCTAATCAGCTTCTCCAAGAAAGTAGGAGGCCAATCTTGGTACGTACACACTTCAAATCCTGTTATGTCTATCAACATGTTGTGTCAGTGGATTTTGTCACAGATGCTGGCACTGTAAAGTCTCTAAAGCAATAATTATGATGTGTTTCTGCTTATGAACCATTGTTCAACAGTAGGACATTATTTTTATCCCCATGTTTAGAATTATGTGTTTATTTTAGCTTTAATGTCATGGCTGTGGGCTTGTATTCTTAGTTCTGCCACCAACTCCTATGCCCTGGAGAATTAACTATTGGTCTCTGTCCTGTACTTTTGATTGGACAGGTATACTTCTGAAACCACTCCAAAGTCTTTAAGCAAGGTGAACCACCCAAGGAATGCTTTGTGAATAAACTTCTTGGTTGAAAGGTAAAGGAGAAACTCAAAAATTCCTATGCTGATTTTTTAATATCTTATTGTTTGGAAAAAAAAATTCAACTGTCCTTCTTATAAAGCTTTCCACAGAATAATTTTGACACTTGTTTTAAACCTGAAAATCCTTACAACAGAAAAAAACCTGTTTATTGCCTTAGCTTTATTATACTTTTCTTTGTGTATTACATTGACAAATTCTTGTGGTCTTTTAATCCAGAAAAGCACAAAATGGTGTTTTAAGGGTGAATCGAAGGCAGTCTGAATTTATCCACTCAGACCTGTTACTGAGAAGAAGAGGCTATAATAAAGTACTTTTAACTTTGCTTAGATAAGTGCCACTTTGGTGTGATATCATAAATAAGGTCTGTGCAGTTTTAACAATTAAATTAGCTACTGGCAGCAATTAGGTGTTGTCTCCTAAATATACTTGTTGGCAGGTGTGGACACATATCTAGAATTGTGATGTGTGATAGGGTGAAAGATATGTCTTTAAAAAACCCCAAAACATTGAAAACCAAGATAATGTAACAAAATAACCAACTCCTCCTCACCTTTGGTTGTTCAATTTCTGATGTCTGATGGAATATTATAGATCTGAAGGGCAGTCCTGTTGCATTCATCTGACTGGCACTTTAGTAATAACTTAATTTGCTAGAGCTTCAGTATAGCTGTGCTTACCCACTTTAGAGTTTAACTGAGTATTATCTTTCATGTTCTTACTGCGCGGTCTTCTTGTAGCTGAAGTGTCTACTGCCATATTCTTTTGGGAACACTGACTTTCATTCAGAGATACATTTGAGCTATGGAAACATTTAAAATTAAATAGAAAGAGATAACAGGCAGGCAGTGACAGAATATCTCACCAGTGTAGTGCTAAATTAATTAAACACTGTGAACTCATTAGTAAAGTTATGGAAGATACAGGAGGCCATAATATATATTGATTACATAGCTGCAAAGGCTTTCCCCCAACACAAACTGCTCTGGGTTGGGTGTGGGTTTTCTTTTTCCAAACAGGACTTTTGTACATAGAATAATGGCCTTTACTCCAGTCTGGAAAGCCCTCTCTGTTTCATCAGCACAGATGTATGAAAAAAACCAGTGGAGAATGAGAGGAACTGAAAAGGATCAAATTAGTCTGTAGAGGATACTGTCAGTGGAGGTAAAAGTGAGTATGAGCTGGTAACAGCTTTTGTAGTGCTAATGAAAAGCAGTGGGCTGAGCATGGCTGCTCAGTGTGCTTCCTAGAGAAGAGTGTCTTAACTCTGCTTTTGGTGTTACATCAGACAGTGTAAAACTCCCTGCCCCAGGGGCGGTACCTGGACATTCCCACCTGGAACCTGAGCATATATTAACCCATTGAATTTTGTGTTTTTTGGGCTTCCCTACCCCTGGATTAAGACTGTGACCCATCACTTCAACCAATGGACGTTGCAATTGCAACGATCAAGTTTCATCACAGAATCCAAGGGTGGTGACTATATAACTTTCCACTCTTACCCTTTCTTTCTCTTGCTCTCCTTTTCCTTATACATTTTCTTAGGTGTTATTTTTATGCTTTTATGTTGTTGCTTTTCTAACCAAAATGGCTACAAGTACCTTGTTCTACCTTAATGTTCTAAACTTTGCAAGTAAAAGTTTGTCATTGAACCTCCTGAGAATTTTGTTGTTTCTTCATACACTGCACAGAGTAAATCAAACAACTTTCCCCTAAACCCACCAAGCAGATCAGGGCGTAACACTTCCTTGCTTGGAACTGGGCCATAAGGCTTGGAGTATGAAGGAACATTTACATGTGAGTGACTGCGATGAAGATGTACGCTGGAGAAGGGACAGTGATGCAGTACAGGAGCCTGCACTGTTCTTGGTTGTGCATGTTACTAACCCAAAAAGGAATAGGCTGTGCACAATCCAACCAACTCAGTCTCAGCCACAGATTCCTGGCAAGCAGATGCTATTTAGGACTGGCATCTATTTTAAAGAAACACAAATCAGAAAGCTATTACTTGTGAGGCAAAGTGATTAGAACATAGTGCATGGGATTTCCTCTTTCTTACAGGTTTACTGCTTGTTCTTTCTCCCCATCTTTTAAGGAGAATCAGGGATTTGAGTAATTTGTTGGGTTTTGCATGTTGTGTTATTGTCTTCTTACTTTTTCCCCACCTGCTGGTTTTTCTTCACTGTATCTGGGCTTTCCAGGCTGACATACATCTGCAGCATGAATGTGAAGTTATGGAGCTCTGGTACAAGGCCATCCCCTTTCCCTTCTTTACCCCCATACGCATGTGCCAAATGCATTAAGAATCAGTCAAGAGGACTCCTACAAAAAAAAATAGCACTGACTTATTTCTGCTCCTCCTACCACCCTAGGGCTCCTTGTGCAGTATTCAAGCATTGTTGTTAGCAGGATGGTAATCCAGCCTCCCTTTGGGGTCCTTGGAAACCCTAAATGGATTAGGCTTTTATCTCATTCTTGAGGGTTTCCTCCATGCACAGACACTGTCTCAGCTGTGTACTTATTCTCAAATTTCAATCTAGATGGTGACCCTGTTCTCTTTCCTTTCTTTTTCCAGACATCCTGCATGCAGGTGAGTATTCTTGCCATACAGAACTGATGGCACTTCCCTCTTGAGTAAATCAGTGCTGCCCCTACCTGAGCTGCTGGATGGGAACAGGAGATACAACTTCTCTGGTCCTCCTTTTGTAACAGTTTTGCCCTGTTTGAAGGGTGTGTCCCACGGCAGTATTTCTCATCATATCCTTAGTGCATAATTATGCTCTGGAGCTGAGTTTTAACAGTGATAATTACCTTCCCTGTAGTTTTCCTATAAAGAACCTCCACATGGGTTAATGAATTAAGTACCCCATGTGACATCACTCTCTCTCATTATATTTGTTCCAGGGGAATGAAGGAAACTAAGCATTATGATGGGAATTGGCAACAACTTGTAGCCTCATGCAGACCACCCGGCTCTTTCCACTAAATGAAAGTGTACATTCACCCCGAGCTGGATAGCTTTTGGGTCCTGACTTGCAGCCACTAGCTCATGACACTAGGCAATGCTTCCTCTTCTCCATGTCTCTTTCCTTTTCACTTTGGCTCTTCCATCTGCCCACGTGAACAAAATCCAAGAGAAGAGAGCTGACAACAAATAACACGGGGTGGGAATCTTTCCACTGCACCCTCTCCCCACCCCCGCTCCTGTCCATACAAGATTGATAATGAAACCGATACCTTTCACCAGCGTAATTTTCATATTTAATGAGCGTGACTCAGAAACTATTACATTAATTAGTCAAATCCCACAAACCGTTAATGGTGCACGCGGTAATTAATATTGTATTCAATTAAAAGCTGACCTGTTTCAGGTGCCTTCCCCTGGTTTGGGGGGCTCTTTGCAGATAGCGTATGTTCCAGTGCCTGAGGCCAAGCCTTTTATTTTGTTCCAGTGGTGGGCAAGGGAGGTATTTTTTTCCTGTTTAGATTTTATGGTTTTTTTTTTCTCCATGAACATATGCTGGTTTCTCCCCCCAGACCCCCACCCCTCCGTCTCCAAACATGCTGCTCTCACTATACAGACAACCTGCTTGCTGTGATTTATGGGTTAGCACAGCGCAGGGCTCACAGACTGGAAAATTTCCAGTTTACACAAGAATTCCCTGAAAAATGAGCTTGGTTAATTTATTTCTTTCATTAACGAGTTTGAACTGTGAGATAATCTTTCTGAAACCCGTATCCTCGCCTTCACAAACCCTGAGAAGCAAATAGGGTCCCTGTTCTGCTTCCACAGGGCTCAAAATCACACCTTAACTAGCTGTGGACAAAAATGTGTGGTCAAAACCTATTTTTGAAACTTATTTAAAGAGGAGAGGTTTTTTTTCTCACCTGAAGGTAAGGGGTGGAGATCTTAAGTCCTAATGTTAATGCTGCAGTCCTGCTTATCTGAGTTAGCTCACTGCTATATCCTGCTGAAGCCTGTGGAGTTGCTGCTCATTGGTTCTCTGGGAGGAAGGTGCAGGCTTTAAGATAAGCCTCGTCCTATCCAGCTGTGGTTCCCTGGTTTCCTAAAATCGAAAGACTATATCCAGCAGTTACCTATGCTGTTTCCTCCTATTCAGTATGAGGTGAGAAGTTGTGCATAGGTCCAGTCCTGATGCTTCTGTCTGCTGATGTCATCTGAGGACCACTGATTACAGTTGCTGCTGTTGCTTCAAATCAGTTTGGGCCATTCCATCAGAATCATTAACAACAGCCCCCTTGATTGTTTGTGGTATACTATTATTAATATCATTATCATTGTATATATATTTTTTTTTTTTTTTTTTTGGTCATGTGTGTCTGTTTTGGTTTGGTGTTTTTTGTTTTTTTTTTTTTTTCCCCTGTTTCATTTTTTCTCTGTTGTCCTGGTCACAGTTATGGTGTGTTTTCAAGTGCTACATAATACTTCTACTTCATGCTGAATGGCTTGGAGTATGCGAGCTAATCCCTTCAGCATATTCAGAGATCTTGCTTGGGCTCTCTCTGATTTTCCTATGTTCTGACATAAGAAGGATGTGGACCTGTTGGAGCAAGTCCAGAGGAGGTCCATGAAGTTGATAAAAGGAGTGGTGCCTATGAAGACAGGCTGAGAAAGTTGGGGCTGTTCAGCCTGGAGAAGAGCAGGTTATGTGAAGACCTCATAGCAACCTTCCAGTATCTGAAAGGGGCCTACAGGGAAGCCAGAGAGGGACTCTTCATCAGGAACTGTAGTTACAGGACCATGGGTACAGATTGAAAGAAGGAAGGTTAGATATTAGGAAGAAATTCTTTACTGAGAGGGCAGTGAGACACTGGAAGAGGTTGCCCTGGGAGGTTGTAGATGCCCCAATCACAGCAGTGTTCACGGCCAGGTTGGATAAGGGCTTGAGCAACCTGGTCTAGTGATGTTCCTGCCCATGGCAGGGAGTGGTTGGGACTGGATGATCTTTAGGGTCCATTCAAACCCCTTAACATTCTATGATTTTGTGATATGCGAGGGGGCAATATTGAATACTGCTCTAAACCTTCTCACTAAAGCTGAATAATGAGGAGCCATTGTCACCCATGTGTCTCACAAAAGTTGTGTCTGTAGATAAATATTAAAATATCATTCGTGAAAAATCACCCTGCTTGCTGCTGAACAATTTGGTATCTGCTTTGGCCAAAGACTCTTCCACTGAATCACTGCTCTCTAAACAAATCTCTTGGTTTCTGTTGCCATATTACATTTTTATCCCTTAAAGAAAAATATGTTGCTATTTGTCCTAAGTTTCTGCAGAACAGAAGGGAAAAATATGCTTATCTTGAAAGTATGCTATTGTTAGAAAGTCTTTGAATGAGAAACACATGAAATATCATGGCAATTTCTTTCTAAATAAGTTTAGTTATCTTTAAAAAAAATTTAAAAACCCTCTCTGAAACAAAACAATACAGATGCTTTGTAAACATTTATTATTATCGGTTAAATCAATAGAATTTACAAGTTGTTGTACTTCTGAAACAGTTTTCCGTTAATGTGTGAGCTCCTTTATACTGGCACTGAGCCTCCTGACAATGGGTTTGCTTCCTGTAGAAGTCTTTTTGATTCTT
The DNA here is from genome assembly GCA_013397865.1 of Struthidea cinerea. Taxonomy (NCBI): domain Eukaryota; kingdom Metazoa; phylum Chordata; class Aves; order Passeriformes; family Corcoracidae; genus Struthidea; species Struthidea cinerea. Next base: position 1,791,480 of record VZTI01002485.1, on the reverse strand, counting down.
TTGTGAATATTTTTAGGAATCCAGATGCTCTGCAGCATAGCCTGCGAACTTAGTGTAGATCATGCAGGCATGCCAATATTTTACTTCAGTGCTGTGTAGGACAGGGAGAATGTTGCCTCTTGTTCCTTGACAGGAATTATTGTTTACTTTATTAAATATCTCAAAAGTACCAGCTGACTAAAGTATCACAAATTCTTTTAACCTGCATATGCTTCCTTTGGAAGGGCAGATATCAAGTGGGGATGACTATGAAAATGACTGCAAGTGCTAATAAGAATATTTGTGTTCTCTGAGCCACTACCACTCAATTTTCACTGGGGGTTGGGCAGTTTTAATGAGTCCCACTCAGCAGGAGCCAGTGGGCTGTCCCCTGTTCCTCCCAGTTGGCTCCTACACTGTGGCTGGCCCTGCATCAGTACAACACAGTGAGCACCTTGGGGCTGGGGAACTGATGAAACACATGAAACCTCCCTCAGGACCATGGTAAATATCCCATGATTCTGAGATTGTTGGAGTCAGGAAAAATTATCAACACTCTTTCCAGCACAAATCCAAATCATAGCCCCATACTGCCTGCTGTGAAGAAAATTAACTTTGCCCCAGCCAAAACCAGCACACTCTTAAATGTGACACAGATATTTCTTGGAGCTGGTTACTAGCTGACAGGTTTGCCCTTCTATATTCTTTTCTTTCAAGAATGGTTTGCTGTCAAAAAAAAGCAAGACCTTCCTACATGCTTATATTGTGTTGTATGGTGACCATTTTGTCCATATAATCTTCAATGCTTTGTATTGAACAGAGAGAGATCTTTGACTTGGAAGGTTAGCTCACCTTTCTTCCTTACATTACTGTGCTAGACTGTATGGTTAGAAGAAAACAAGTGAATTTTCTGTTATTGTCAAGGGCTGGAGTTTTCCTCTGAGGAACTGGTGATCTTGACTAAGAAAAGTGGGAGCAAAGCAAAATTGAGCACATATTGAAGCTGAGTTCCTGTCTTTCCTCTAGAGACTGAAGTTAATGGGGTGGCGTGTGAAATCCCCTTGGTGCACAATGACAGTCACTGAATACCTGCCAGTTGTTTTCCTCCCCTCATTAGGAAGTTCATTGGGCCTAAATGAAGGAAAGTCTAATTTTTTTGGGGGGAATGACATATAAATGAACATACTTCATAACAGAAATGTACATACTTCATAACAGGAAAAACATAAGCATTCCCTAAGTCTTGCTGACCGTGCTTTAGTTTCAGTCTAAGTGTAAGCTCTATGATAGGTGGGCAAAAAATTCTTTGATCATGTTGTACAAGAGTGTGGAAGGTAACACAGCTGAACTGAGGAGAAACCATGGGATGAGTATTGCTTGATAAACTTGGGATGACAAGAGGCTTTTGCATATGGGTTTCTTATCCTTCTCACTTATAAGGAAATCAAAATGTGAGTAAGAACATGTTCTTTCTGCCTTTGATTCCTAGGACACTCCCACTCCTTTAACGTAATTTGCAAATGAGAACAAATTCAAGTAAAACTGATTGACCATCTCTAAAAAGAATCAGAGAAAGAAAATGTGATTCAGCTCTTCTGGTTGAGAAAAATACATTTCTAGATCAAATTACATTAGAACAGTAGCTATCTGCTTTTTTTTCTTTCTTTCTTTGTAGAAACAGCTTCATTTAATTTCCAAAAATATTGCCATGAAGAACTGAGAATATTACTTGCTAAGTAACTAATTTGGAGGATAGATGAAAACAAATAACTTGGATGTACCTGCATTTTATTTTTTAGATTTTTTTATCAGGTAGAGAAACCACAAATGATTGGACTCAATATATTTATAAAAATGGAATGTCATCCTGGAACATGGTTCCACCAAAGCAGTTGTCTGCTTTATCTGCTTGCAAACATGATGCTATATTTTCAGCAGCTCTATCACAGATACCTCACAGAGGATCTTTGTAGGGCCCATGCACAGTTCTTAGCCTTCAGCTGTCACACTTCGGAAGGGCAACAGGCTTTAAAAATTATTCATATCTGAGTTTTACCCTTCTTAAATCTCTTTGCCTTGACATTTCTTTTTGCTTCATACTAATTTTCTGTTGTAAATGGCTGTTCTTGTTCCTACATCCATTGAGGTCTAGCTGGCCTGGGGCTGCTAATTTGTGCCTTTTGCATTCAACAAGTTCTTCAGGGACCTCACTGGTTCTCTCTGTAGGGAAAAGGGCATTTTTCACTGCCACTATAATATGCTGAACCTGCTGTAGTTGAGCTTCTGGAGGAGTTTCATTGGCATAATCAGTTCTGTAAACCTGCCTATAATATGTCCAAAGTTACAGGCGTGTAAATACAGATATGACTGCGAAAATCTGGTAATGCACAACCGTAAGGATGTCTGTCTAAGAGCATAATGTTTCTGTTACTAGTTAGGTACTTTCTGTAGAGCAAATCTACAGTTAAAGAACACAGTTGCAGAACTTACTGGCAGTCCTTTACCTTATCTTTTCTATTCCAGCTCTAGCTATTTGTTCCCTGGATTCTTATACAGCGTAGTCCATTTTATCAGTGGCGTCTTCATAATTTCTGTGGCTCACAGTCCTTTGTCTGATATTTACTAAATCTTCTAGCCCTGAGCCCAGAGACTTCTCATTTGGTTTTTTTTTTCCTTGAGCCTGAATGAGTAACTCCTTGGCTGATGCCCAGTTTGTAGCTACCTGGAAGTCTTCTGTTTTGGGAGTACTTGCTTTTTTTACGTATTTACATATCTTGTTTCATATGTAATGTAGACAAGGGCATTGTCTTGGCTTTTACCAAGAGTCCTGCAGGCCAAGTTCTGGCCTGATGGAAGATGCATGAATGTGCCCTACCTGTGAACATTCACGTACACCATCAGGATAGGTTTCACTTGTTAGGACAGTTACCCATTCTTTCTGTTCCAGTTGAGGCTCCTCTCCCTGCATCATCTTTGTTGTTGTGCTTCTTTCATTATGCGCTTCTCTCTGGCGTTGCCTGTCCATTCTGCTTGGAATGGAAGTTACCAAGCTCTTTTCCCTGTATGGATCTGCACTAGAATTGTCAAGAGAGTAGTAGCTGTGGTCCAAAGCACATGATTCTCTTAGTTCAAAGGAAAAGATGTCTAGGAAAATGCTTTTTTAAAATTTTCTTTTTCATGTTTACAAAGAAGGTACATAAAGGGCAAACAAAAGGGGTTTTTTTGTACTGGTGTGAGTGGATAAATCCCAGCCTGGGTCAAAGTTGTCTCTCACTTTCCTCCTGGAGGTCTCTCTCTTTGCTTCCATGACTACCTTCATCTGCTACTATAAACATGTCCAGCAATATAGGTGGTTGCTGCTACATTTCATTTCTCCCAGCAGTCTAAGCAAGAAGTAACTCAGAGTCAAAAGTTTATCCTTTGTGGCCCCTCATCTTGGATGGAACATCTAAGCAAGGCAGATATAGTGGCATGCAGGATTAGGCTTGGAAACTGATGTTTGCAAGGAGCCTCAAGTACAACATAAAATGATGTGAAACTTTCTAAGAACTGTTTTGAAACCTTAAAGATGAGAATCTTCACCTTACTCCTACGTGCTCAATGGTAGCTTGATTAGAGGGCATAAGATTTGGCTTGCTGGACGTGGATACCTTTCAGAAAGCAGGGGACATCTGCACTTTCCTGATCACAGTGCTGAGAGCTACTTGTGAGGATGGCAGTACCCACGCAAGAGGAAAGCAGTTGTGAACTCTGCGCATCTGTGTCTCTGTGTATATATTGTGTGTGTGTCTCCATTCCCAGCACAGGAGAGAATCCAACAATATTTCACCCAAATGAGAAATGTTATTCTGCAGATTAAAGCCACGCAGTGCCTGGTTTTGTCTTTATTTATGCCTTTCTATTTCCTTCTCTGCTGACATGGGTGCACATGCCGGGAAGCACTGAAGGACATAATTGGCGTTGTGAAAAATTATTGGGAAGCCAGGACGTTCCCTTGCAGTGATCCCCCCCTTCTCTTTCCCATCTGTCACCATCTAATGTGACAAAGTTTTTATCGGGCATTGAGGCAGAGGAGATTAAAAGTAAATACTGCAATCAGGAAGCAGCTGGGGGGAAAATGTAACACATTTCACACTAAGCTGAACAGCTCATCAACTTAGCCTTGTATATCTACGGTGGATGAGAGGGAGGGAGGACTGCAGGGGGATGGTGTGGTTCAACATGCTTCTCCAGACTGGGAGTCTGAAGAGGATCCTGTACAAACAGGACTAGTGCTTTCCGGTGCTTGCTTGCTTTGGGAAGGAAAAAGCCCCAGGAGCCCTGTAGTTCTCCTCTTGCTTTTGCAACAAGCTCCTGTAAAACACGGTTTTCTCAGTCCTCGGTTCAGTATTTTTGAACTCCCTTCCTGCTTTAGTGATGATCTGGGTGCTACCATGTCCTGTTCAGCTAGGAGGCCTTTACCAGACATCTATCTCTGGCTGGTGTGGGCATCCAGATGCCATGCCATCTCTGGGGAGCTGCAGGATGGAAAGGTTGCTGGCTAAATGGGAGACACTACAGGCAGATACAATAATGTTTCAGGCTCATGAAATTGCACACATATTTAGTATGCACTGTGCTAGACACTGTTATATTCTGTCCAAACTGTTCTGCCTGCAAATGCCAAGAAGTTGAAAACTTTGTATCATATTGCTTTATTCTTATTTGTGCATATAAAGCTTAAGGTTGTTGAGCACTACCAGTCATATTCTCTTCTTGCAAAGCTTTTAAAAGTATTTGTTTTCGTTCCCAAAAATGTTGCCTACTTCTTCCTTTTGTGCTGTGATGATATCACGTGAGCTCAGTGCTGTTGAACAAGAATAGACTGGTGCATGTGGAGGACTGTGAGAATCTTCTCCTTATCCCTAGGATAAACAAAGCTTTGGAAAGTGATGCAGGCTTCCCTGGCATCCCTGCCCCTGTGAATGTGTCACCTGCTATGGAGGGTCAGGATCCTCCTGCTTCAGGAGAATTTCAGTTTCCAGCATTTGTTTGGTCCTTGGCTTTATAGCTGAGTGCCAATAAAAGTCCAATCTATGACATTTTGGCTGCCATTTCTTATAAGGCATTTTTTCTTCATTTTTTTCTGGGAAATCCCTGTTTCTTTAATTAATTTTATGTGGTTTCCTTAATTTACAATTACTTTGTCATTTTCATGTCACTTGCTCTTCAGTGTTGATGAGATGTTCTGTCATTGCTTACAAGTTTTCTAAGGATAAAAAAATCCTGAAATCTTTACAGCTACTTGCTGAACAGTTAGATTGAACAGTGTGTCCTAACATGGAGGTCCTTTTGCTGTGCTTGGTAATCTTTCAGGATTCCAAGACAGTCTTGGCTCTGAGGTAAGTTATTGTAGCTTTTGTAGTTTGTTTATTTGTGTATTTTAGTGGTGCCCTTCAGTTTTCAAACCCTCCTGTGCAGCTGTGGTGGGGAGCCACCTGGTTTGGCCTCTTGTTGCCTTTTGGTGCCCTGCTCTGGTGGTGTCACTCTGGGGCCATCCAGCTAGAAAAACTTGACCAGGTTGTAGAACATATGCCAGCAGTATGTATTTTGTCCACATAATAACACTTACTATTGGCTAAGGAACCCTAATATCTCTGTAGCATGAAGGGAATGAGATAAGGATGTCAAGCTCAGAAGCTTGATGTGACCTGACAACGTGCACTTGCAGCCCAGAAAGCCAGATGTATCCTGGGCTGCATTAAAGGCAGCCTGGCCTCTATTCTGCTCTCTGGGGACCCCACCGGGAGTACTGCATCCAGGTCTGGGGTCCTCAGCACAAGAATGATGCAGACCGGTTAGAGAGGGCCCAGAGGAGGGCCACAAAGAGGATGAGAAGGATGGAGCACCTCTCCTATGAAGATGGGCTGAGAGAGTTGGGGTTGTTCAGTCTGGAGAAGAGAAAGCTTTGGGGACACCTTAGAGCACCCTTGCAGAACCTAAATGGGGCTACAGGAAAGCTCAAGAGGGACTTTTGACAAGGGTATGTACTGAATAGGACAAGGGAGAAGGGCTTTAAAGTGAAAGAGGGTAGGTTTAGGTTGGATATTAGAAAGAAAATCTCTACTGTGAGGGTGGTGAGGCACTGAAACAGGTTGTCCCGAGAAGTTGTGGCTATCCCATCCCTGGTAGTGTTCATGGCCAGGTTGGATGGGGCTCTGAGCAAGCTGGTCTAGTGGAAGGTGTCCCTGCCCAAGGCAGGGAGTTGAAACTGGATGATCTTTAATATCCCTTCCAATCCAAACCATTCCATGATTCTTTGATTTGCAATAAGGCAAAGGGTCATTATTATACTTTCTTCAGTATCCCTGCATTATAAACAACAGGTAACTTACTGAGATTTATTTTTTCAGTAGCTCATATGAGATCAATAGCTGCTTGCTAGTATTTGGCAGCTAAATTCTCCTAGTGCTGTCTGTAACAAGCAAGTACCAGTCCTCATGATGGACTACTCATATGCTCTTCTATTGATGCAATTATATGCTTTATCTTAGGTCAGTGGGCCTTGATCTGGTCTTCTTTCTGTCATTGTTTCTCCAAACATCAGAAGGCCACTGTCATATTACAGACCAGAACTGGAAGCCTTGCTCTTATACTCTTTCCCCTCATACTGGCATCAAAGCCAGAAGGAGAAAAAGAAGCCACTGTCATGTGGAACGTAAGACACAGAGAAAGTAAAATGAGGAGGGAGGAGCTTGGGAAAAGTGCTGGATGGACAGAGGAGTGTGTGTAGGAAACATCAGACTGGACCATGAAACCCTCTAAGGATGGAAGGCTTCTGTACCTACAGCATCCTTAATACCTCATTTGATGTCCACAAGATTTTACATCTTTTGGTATTGTGTAAGGTATTCGGCAAGCTGCTAGAGCTTACCAAAACAGAGACGGGACACATATTACTCAGGGACTGACTGGAGCTGCATTGGCCTTTACCTATCAAGAAACTGCTGGATAAATCCTCCCGTGTTTTCCATCTGCCCCAGGAATGCATGTTACATGGGACCTTTCAGGCTGATTCTGCCAATTTGCTAGAAGAATTTTTTGCCCTGTCTTAACCTGTGCCATATTTCTTTTTAGCTCTGGCATTAATAAAGAATATGGCAAATACTCCGTAACGTAATAAAGGAGGGAAAGATTTTTTCTCTTTTTATTTTTGACTGTACTTACTGCTGCAATATATCAGCATGCTAATTCTGATAGGCCAATAAAGAAAAGACAGTGGTCAATACCTGAAAGTTTTATGTAATTCTAGCACTAGATTATTACCTTTTACATTCAAATGTCTATGAGCTATTTCTTTTTGGGTTCCAAGAGAACAAATTTTGGTTAGAATCCCTGAGGAGGTGGGTCTCTTGCCTATGTTGGATAATTTGGCATGACTTTGGTCAGATTAGAACCAGCATTTGTACTGCAGCCATTTCAGAAATGATATGGTGGAGAAAAGTACTCTGCTTACACCATGGCATCCTGGTAAGAGCCACTGTTGGCATCTCACTTTCAAAGGCACCACATTTATTAGAGATTCTCTGCATTGTTTTTTTTAATGCACCTCACTTAATTCTCTGACGAAGTCATGGAGGTAGAGATGATGTTGCTCCTTTAAAGTTTTTGGACTGAGTAGAGAAAATATTTAAGTTGATTACCTATCATCTCAGTCATGAGTTCCGTGCTTCACTCTTTATCCCTTAGGCTTGGAAGACGTAAAGACTAGATTCCAGATTTGGGATTCCCTTTTGCTAGATATCAAGATGGAGAACAACAGCAGCTGATCAACCCAGGCACATACCTGGTGCATTTCCTTTCCCACTCCAGGTTTAACAGAGGAGAAGGAAACTGGATGATTTGCTTCAAGACATTAGTGCAGAGCGTCATACTGTGGCTAAATATTCACTCAAAATTCTTGCCAGGAAGTTTGCCTGAGCATTCCTCCTGTTTAATTTTTTTGCAACTCTTAAGAGGCACAAGCAATCTGTATTGATGGCTACTGATGTTTCATTGCTAGCATTTTTCTGTTCAATAGTATTTTTTTAAAACAGAAGGAACTGATGGTTTTTAGCAGCTACTGCCTGAGGGTGCAGTTGTGTGAGCAGGCAGACTCAGCTCTGGGTTGTGTCCTCTCCAAGGAATGCTTTACTGCAAGAAGCCCTGATAGAAGTAGTGCAGAAAGTAGTACTTTTCTAGGGTTAGGTGGATGCTCTCCTGCTAGAGATTCTGCCTTTTGGATAAGACATAGAACTGACGTTCTGGACTCTTTCATATTTTTATAAGTGTTCCCTGACTGTCTGCTGGGTGTATTGCTTGTGCTTTGTTTGGGCAATACCAAGTACTGTGATGAAGTGCAAGTAACTCAATGGGATTTATACGAGCTTATGAAGCGGAGAATAAACCCCATAGTTTGCACAGTAAATCAATTTGTAAAGTGCTTTGGGATCTTTCTGGATGAAAGGCCCTATATAAATGTAAGCCATGACCATTCATCATTATTGAATATGAAATAGAGATATACACTCTATCAAGCTAGAAGCAATAGGCTTGGGCTCATGATTGCTCACAGGAGCCAATCAGTCATCAGATCATGACATAATGCAGCTAGAATAAAAAAAGAAAACCCACAGCAAATCATTCCAAGCAATGCAATTAATGGGCATCCAGTATAAATAGTGATCTCAGTCAGGAAGAGTGGGCTTTTCCTGAGCAGTACAGTTGATGCCAGAGTGTTAGCAGGGGAAAGAAAGATTCCTTGCCAGCAGTACACCGTATAAACCTACAGCTAGATAAGAAAATATTGTATCTATGCTTTTCAGAATTGGCTTTTCTTTTTCCATTTGGGAAATGGAACAGAAAATGGTTTTGTAAAGAAAGCGTTAGCTTTTGTTCTACAATGAGCCACAGAGATGTTAATTTTTTGCATCAAGTTGTAGTCCAGGCACCTAGTCCTGTCACCTAAACTTGGTCATCAGATGTAGCATCTGGGGGTCTTTCAATGCAACATGCGCACGCATGGCAGGGTATATGATCTGTTTCTGCCGCTTATCCTTGAAGATACTGACTGCTGTGATGTGCTTTGTTTTGTGACAATTAAGTCAAAATGTAGGCTGCTCCAGTCCTCTGCTTCAGGAGCCAAGCAAACTGAGGGCTTTCTTCACTTGTGCTGGAGTTCTTTCTGTCAGTATATTTGCCTTCTGAGGGAAGGCAGTACTTTGTATGAACTTCCCCTCCTCCTCCGTTCTGTTGTGGTGATGTCTGTCTCTCAGACTGCTGTGACACCATGGATATAATATTATGCACTCATTTTCTGGGTTTTTTTGTTTGTTACATAAGAGAGATTGAGCTTTTATAAAATATAAGGGAAGGAGGTGAAAACTGAAATAAGAAAGTGAAATAAGAAATATGAAGGATCCCATTCCATAAAATCCATTTTACCACAGATCAGCTTAGGAAGAATGGGAAATTCCCATCAGCTCTTCTACTGCCATGACCACCAAGCAGTAGCCTCAGGCTGTATACAGTCTATATAATGCCTTAGTACAGGCTTGCAGCCTGACATGTTCTGAAATCACTAGACGGGGCAGATACAGTGTCTGAGACTACCCTACTGTGCCAGTGGTGCTGCTAACACAATTCAGTACTGCATCAGAAGTATGACTGTAGGATTGGGAGGTGGAAGATCCCGAATAGTCAGCCTGTGGTTCTGATGAACCTTGTGCACAAGACCTTCTGGCAGCTATCAGTGTGGCTGTGTTCAACCACACTTTCCGTAGCTTTAGAATTATGTGTGTGCTAATGGCAGATAAAACTCAGTTACTGCCTGGCCATGTCAAAGTGGAGCAAAAAAATCAGAAATTAGAATCTTTAAGGTTCAAAAAGACGTCCAAGATTGAGTCCAATCTTTGACCAAACACTACCATGCCAACTAAACCATGGCACTAAGTGCAGTTTTTTCTTGAAAACTTTTAGAGATGGTGACTCTGCCATTTCTCTGGGCAGCTCATTCCAATGCTTAACAATCCCTTCAGTGAAAAAATTCTTCCTGATGTCCAACCTGAACCTCTCCTGGTGCAGCTTGAGGCCATTTCTTCTTGTCCTGTCAATTGTTGCCTAGGAGAACAGGCTGATCCCCGTCTTGCCGCAACCGCTGTTCAGGTAGTTGTAGAGAGAGATAAGTTTTACTTTGAGCCTCCTTTTCTCCAGGTTAAACACCCCCAGCTCCCTCAGCTGCTCCTCATCAGACTTGTACTCCAGAGCCTTCACCAGCTTCATTGCCCTTCTCTGGACACACTGCAGCACCTCAGTGTCTTTCCTGCAGTGAAGGGCCCAAAACTGGACACAGGACTCAGGGTGTGGCCTTACCAGTGTTGAGTACGGGGGGACAATCACTGCCATGGTCCTGTGGGCCACACTATTGCTGATACAGGCCAGGATGCCATTTGCCATCCTGGCCACCTGGGCACACGCTGGCTCATATTCAGCTGCTGTTGACTGGCACCCCCAGCTCCTTTTCCAATGGGCAGCTTTGCCGCCACTCTGCCCCCAGCCTGCAGCACTGTGTGGGGTTATTGTGACCCAAGTGCAGGACCTGACACTTGGCCTTGTTTAAACTCTTACTGTTGTCCTTGGTCCATTGATCCAGCCAGTCCAGATCGCACTGTAGACCCTTTGTGTCCTCAGGCAGATCAACACTCCTGCCCAGCTTAATGTTGTCTGCAAACTGATCCCCTTGTCCAGGTCATTGATTAGAAGGATCATATCAGAGAAGTTACTGAAATTAGCTGCAGCCCTGCTCTGTAAGATACATAGCTTGGTAAGGTGCTCATGTTGTAAAACAGACAGCCTGGTTATAAGCAGGAGGTAAAGACTAAGTGTATCTCTAACCCACTTGCCCTCAGGGGAAATTTTATTCTGCGTGATATCCCTCAGTGGAGGTGGGAAGGGTGTCTGGGCTTCTATTTTTCCTATGTTTGGGTGCAGCTTTTGTTCTCCCCTGCCTCTGAAGGTTTTGTTACAGGCTAACAGCAGAGGTCTTGCAAAGACTTCTTAGACTGAATTGAGTCATGATCACAGAGTAAAGAGCATATATTGAGCAAACCATTAGCATCTTCTCATCAGAGATTAATTAATTGGTAAATGCCCATTTTAGGTCTTATCTCAGTAGGTTTCTGAGAACCCATAATAAAGGCAGCAGGTGATGCCAAGGCTGATAAATACAGTAGAAGCATGTTTTATCTTAATTTTTCCTATCTTTTTTTCAGGATGGGAATTGCTTGCAAGGCAGGATCTCACCCATAGTTTGTTCTTTTATGTTTGAAAATAGTACCATTTCAAACAACCCTTTACACTTATGTCTGACAATACATATTCTAGCTCTATTTTGGTTTCCCATATCAAGACACCTTTAGAGTGCCTCTCAAATCCATGCCCATGAATCCTCAGAGATGCGCAAACAGTTATTTCACAGCTCTGAAATTATCTTTGCACCATAACATTGCAATTGCATTGTTATTTCTAGCAGCAATCAGTATCTTTTCAGTTCTTTCAAGCTTTTAATTAGTTCATGTAGCTAATTTTATAGTTTTTTGATTAATTGGTTAATTAAGTAATTTTTTGCAGTACTTCTAAAGGTAATGTGTGGTATAAGTACTAAGCCATAGGTTACTATTAATTGTTGATTTTGTTTTAACACTGTCCTGATTGGCCAAATTCTACCAAATAGTTTATTCACATTCAATTCTTTTATACTAAATTTGCCATGGAGTTCTTTCAGTTCATGTGAGTGGATGCTAGTTATATATAAGGTCAGAAAAAACAAAATAGATACCATCAATTTATTGTGTTTTTACACAGAGATAATCTGTACAAGGCAGAGCAACATAAAAAAGAGACACTACTAAAATTACCAACTTTCCATTAAAACTCTGCCATGTCACAGGCACCAGTTGGCAGCATAAGCTTCCACAGTTTTTGTGTGCATCTGTTGTTTAGACCGTAGATTCATATGTGCAAGAACTACCCTTACAGAATGCTGGTCCCTTTGCAAAGTAGTTTCTTATTTAAATAAGTAAGTCACCAAGTGAATTTCTGTATTTGCCAGTGGTCATTTTTTTTGGTTAAGGCTATAACTGGAAAGCTTTACCATACACTGCAGCCAGTGCTCAGTGTGAGCACAAATAATCTGGTGGCAGCTGTGGAGCTTTGATGACAGAGTTTGTACTAGCCTCGTGCTTTCCTACTCAGCACAGTTCCAAGGTTATTACTAAATTCATGTTAGCAGGTTTTGTAAATGTATCTGTATTCACCACAAAATCACATCTTATTTAAATCATGGGGAAGAAAGGTGAAAAAGGCCTGCTTGTCCTCACTGATCCATATTGTGGTCTCCTCTCTGGAGAGCTAGACTGTTTTCTGTTGCTTTCTTGACAAGACATGCCCTCTTTCTTCCCCTTCTCTCTCTGTTCATTTAAATTCAGAGTGAGAAGATGAGGGGAATGCTGAACTCCTGACCTTTCCTCCACCCCTCACTCCCCAGCCTTGGCTTTGAACTAGATACTGTGAACCAGAGACCTTTCTTTTGCCCACAGGTTAGACATTGTGGTGCAAGGATGTGTCCCTTTTGCTTCCTTTGACTCTGCTAGCAAATATTTCATCCTTGTTTCCTGTCCCCAGTGGAGCACAGATGATCAGGCTGTCCTGCTACATCTGGTCCATGAGGCCTCAGAGAAGGCAAAAGTTATGGCGTCTGACACAATCATTTAAGGGGCAGGTACTGCATTAGGAAAAAAGTAAAGTAAGAGATGGGAGAATACAATTTGTAAATTATGCGTAAATATGCCCTAAATGGTCAGTTGCAAACAAATTCAGCTGCCCTCCCATCTGTTTTCTGTTCTGCGCATGAGGTGTATTTACTGCCCTTGAATTACAAATCACATGCTGATTTTGTGGTGTTGCTAAGGCATGCCAAAGAGGGCACGTAATTTTTGCAAGAAGTGTGGGTTAGAATCCGTGTGGTTAGAGAGCAGCTCTGCAGTAAAGAACCTGGGGGTTCAGGTACACAAGTTGAAGATCAATCAGCAGTGTGACTTTGAGGTAGTGAAAGCTGAGCACATACTACATTGCATTAATAGGATTTTATCCAGCAAGGCAAGGAGTGATTATTCCCCTCTATTTAGCAATCACAGGACTGTCCCTGCAGTCCTGTCTTCACTTTTGGAGTTCTTAGTATAGGTAAGATGTTGACAAAGCGGGGCAAGTCTAGCCAACAATGACAAAGATGGTTAGAGGACTGGAGCACATGAGATAAAATGAGAGACTGGAAGACCTGAGTTTATTCAGCTGGGAAGAAAAAGCTAAAGGAGGTCTAATGGTAGCCTTCAACTGCTTAATGTATAGTTAAAGAAAAGACAGAGAGAGTCCCAGCAAAAGAGTGAGAGGCAGTGAATATGACCTGCAACAGGGGAGTTATGATCATTCTAAGGAAAAAGCTCTTCATAATGGGAGTGGTTAATAGAGAGGCTGTCTTCTTCAGAAGAGGATTCACAATTCGCCCTGAGCAGCCTGATCTAAGTTTGAAGCTGGGCCTGCTTTGAACAGGAGTTTGGATCAGAAGACCTCTAGGGTTCCTTTCCAATCCTGAGATTCTAAGTGTGATTTTTAAGACAACTACACTAAGTTATGCAGTGAGTTAACTTGGAACATGGCAAAGCAGAATAAAGCTAGTTCTTTGCTTTATCCAGAGAAATGGGCAAAGAGCTGAATGACATACATGAGTTTTGGTACTTTAGCCTTCTCTTGAACTGAATCAGAAGAATGTCCTGAAGAAAAGACTCCCTGAAGTCAACACATGCTTTATTCGGTATTATACAATGGGTTTTTCTTGATGGATGGTTGAATGTCTATGAGCTGCCCTCACACACCTAGCTAATGATGAGTTTCAGTGGCATTAATTAGATCTAGAGGGGACAAGTGTGCCTCTGTGAGTTTATTTGTGCTTGATAACCACCTCAGAGAACTGAGTAGCATAAATGAGGGGTCATAATCAGAGATTGAAGTCCCTGCTCTGTAAAACGCCCTACTGAACAAAGAATGCCATGGAAGCTAGGCTTGCAGTCAGATATTGTTTAATGTCTTCTTGATTGTTTTCATGCTGCTTTATTCTGTCAGAGGGAGTATCAGAGTACCATAATCTTTCTTCAGTTCTGCCAACTGAGAGAGCTTTTGAAAACAGAAATCCTGAAGGAGTTCCTGTAGTTAGTGCTAAGTTTCAGGCAGTATGAGAAATGCATTTGTACTCTCTCTTTGTGAGTCTATTTCCAAATGTTTGCTTATTTTTACTCACTTAATGCTTACCATTTTTAAAACAGTCTAGGTAGGACTTGGTCTTCTGCCAGCTATGGCCAGCAGTATATAATGTGTCTTGGGATATTGGAAGCAGGCATAGGGAAAACTTTCCTAGGGAGTGAAAAATGTTACTCATAGATATGGTGGAAGTTCAGTCACTGGAAGTTTCCAAGACTCAGCTAGACAAAGGCACAGCTGACAAGTTCTAGTGATGGTAGGTGTCCCATTTCAGGACTGGGCTGGATGTCCCCCAAAGCTTCCCTCCAAATGATTCGATGAAGTCACTGCATCATGTCAATCCCTCCTCTCACAAGACTCCTGTTCTCACAGGAAGAGCAGATCTGTTCATTGTATAGCCAGGTGTCTTATATCAAACAATGCTGCAAGGACCACTTGAGCTGAGACAGGTGGCCTGTGCTGCACCTTGGGGCTGGCCTGGGTTAGCTGGAGAAGGTGTGGTGTGAAGGCACTTTAGGTGCCATATCTGTTTTCTTCTGGGAAACTGCTGGCTTGCTGCATCTCCACATCAGTTTGCCTCCATTTTCTCACTCCGTGTGTCAGAGGCATGGAGCCAGCAGCAGCCTTGGGAATTGCTAGAGAAGTCAGTGTGTGTTTCTCATAAACTTGCACAGCTCAGCCCTTTCTTCCACTTCACGCTGGAGTTTTTTGCCTCAAGCTTAGAACCACCCTGTGAATATCAAACTGTAGCAGAGAGCAATCACCCATTCCTTCCTGGAGAGCAAGAAGAATATGAAGGAGCCATGGTTCATCCAGCCTAACAAAGAATTGATGACACTTGCAGCACTGTCTAGCTCTGCTGCACTGAAGATATAATATCTAATGGGAAGAATCCTAAGGCCTGTCTGTTGGAGACAACTAATTAGGCTGATAGATGACCTCTAAGTCGGCTTAGTGAAATCAGTGTTGGTTCCACTACAACATCCTTGTCTAAGTGTGAGAGCAGCTCCTTACATTTTGGCTGGTGAAGGTAGAGAACTGGTTTAAAATGAGATTTTGGTTGAACTGGTAAACCTTTTTCATGTATACAAGTGTTTATGTATTATTTTCAAGACTTCATCGCTAGGTTTATATGGATGAAAAAGTTTCACTAGTCACTGCCTGGATTATCAATAATTAATTGTTAGGATGAGCTTCACTGCAGTCATGTATTGCCAAGGCTGCAAATGTTCTCCTGCTCTTCTTGGGTTTGATAGACAAAACCAAGGAGACTGGCTGACCTCATGTTGCTGGACCCAACAGTAAATATGAGACCAGTTACTATACCACATACCTATTCCATTGTTTTGCTTTTGTATATTTCCATGTTGTTACATTACACAGCTGCCCCTCAGATAGGATATGCCAACCCTTTCCCGGAGGAAGCATGATGGCTCTGCAGGGCCACACACTCACATGCAGTAACTGTGCACTTACCCAGGTTTCACACTAGGATCTCTGGAGAAACAGCCCAGAATTCCCCATGTTGCACTAACTTGAAAATATCTTTTTAGAAACTGATTTCCATTGCACCATGCAAGAACTTCACAGACTCTCGTGAGGCTGTGTGCACAAATGCTTTCTGTGTGCCTACGTACCAAGTGAATCCAAGTGTGCTTCACCTTCAGCCCACCCCTGCCTATGACTGAGCTGTGGGACAGCACATGTGCAAGTGCTGTTCTGCTTGCAACTGCACTGCTGATTGCAAGATCATTCAAAGGAAGGTGATGGAAATGTGATTGAGTGATTTAACTGAACAGTGCAGTGAGCACTGAAATTTTGTCAGGCTTGAGGTCTTCCTCTTTTAAAAAAGTGAATAAATTCAAGCACTGGTGAGCCACAGCAAAAAAAAAAAACCCAAGCTTGTGCAAATATTGACAGGATTATGTTTCAGGAAACAGCCATTGAGACTTAGAGGTGGTAAAACGGTCAGCCTTTGAAATTATGCTGTGCATGGAGACTATGGGGATGTCAAATGCTGACATGAACAGGTCAAGGTTCACATTTTATGGCCACAGGATTTGGTTCAGGTTGTTTGGGGTGATCCTGTTGTGCTATGTAACTCTATGTGTGCTGGCATGGCAGACTGATGGAAGAGATCAGTTTGTGCTGAAATACATGACATGCTCACTAAATCAGTAGCTGTAACTGCAAATAATCAGTTCAAAATAGTCTGGAATAAATAATTCCTTGTATGTACACATTCCACTCTCACCCCTCAGCTGGAAACCATCTTGTATCACATTTGAAGGGAAAAAGCATGACTTCGCACTTTGCACAGAAGCCAAAGCTATTCTGTGGCACATAGTAAAGTTGTTACCTGAAGTTATTGCTCAGAACTCAGGACCTTTTCCATTTATACCACAGCTTTCTCAACACTGAAAACAGAGATAAGTTTTATGCCCACTTTGTATTCCTTGGGCATGCCCTGATTGATCCTTAAAATGGAATCACAGGACATGCCACACCCTAATAGACTGTGTGGCCTGTTCCAGGACTTCCTCTGACCCTGGGCTTTTGGAACTTTCTTCACTGGTATCTTCTTGCCTTTTTTCAGAAGCTCACCATGAGTGATCGTAAGGCCTGTTCTTGGTGTGGTGTGAGCTTTCAGCCTGATTGCCTGCAGAAGAGGTAGATGTACCTGATCTGTTGACCTCTGCTCTGTGCTTGTGAGATCATATCTATTGCAGGTATGTCCAATTGAAAATTATAATTATGGTTATACACAGGAGAGCCAAACTTATTGCAATATGGGTCTACATGGATGTCTCAGAACATCCTACATTCACCCGCTTTCCAGGGGTCCTTTGCAGTTATGGAAGTTTCTAAAAATTTGTTTCCTTTATCAAATTCATCTGACTTTTCAAATAACTGGATTTTCCTGTAATGTTGTCACAAGAGGGCAGAATGGGGGTTTGTACATGCAGTAACATTTAGCACAACTGAACAAATTGCTGTGTATCAGCTGAGCTGTGGTAACAGCTGTGTGCACAACTAGCCTGCAGCAGACATGGGGTAATTCCACTTAACGCTGTCTTCTCCCAGGTTAAGTCAAATGACCTTGCATTTATCACATGCCAGAAGCATGCACATGCTCAATTGTCAAGCTAGGATAATATGCCACAACTTTTTAAGGCTCAGTAACTTAATCCTCTATGTGAGCCCTAAAGGCTGTTTGTGTACCTTGAATGGGTATCTTCCCTATTTTTATAAAGCCAGACTGCACTGGCAGTCAGAGTAGCATATTCTGCTCTTTGGAATGATCTGAAGAATCTGCAGCTCATTTCCTTACAGAAAGCTGGTGCTGGAAATCTGGGACTGTGTGAGTAGTCCTGTCCCAGGTGAGGTTACCTTCACCTACTTATAGTTCCCCAGCATGAACTACCTCCATACCCACGGCTGAGTTATTTCTACCGTTGCAACAATCTCAGCTTAAGGGTGACTAAAGTTGTTGACTTCAATCTGTTTGGCTACTACAATAACCACACAGATCACTTTGAATTAATTCATTGGCAAATACATAATTCAAAATAATTGCTGTGATTTTCCTTCGCATTGTTAATGGACTTTGAAACTGTCTTTCATTTATAAAGAAATCACTCACAACTTTGGAATTAATAAAGCACTCAGTGAGAAGTGCCTACTGAACTAGTCTGCAGCTATCTGACCAACTTCTAAGACAAGTTAAATGGATACACATTTGTCTGTACATAGACAAGTCTTCAGATACGTTGGGGTTAATTCTAGAGTTAGTTCAAAAAAGTGCACAACTCCCCAAGAAAATAAAGGTTTTTCAGCTTCTGACCCTGTTAAATAATCATTGGTGACAGCACAGAATTGCATGTCCTCTGCTTTCTAGGTGAGAACCATGAGGCTGTAGTCCAGGAGGGACCTAAAAATGTGTCCTTTGTGATGGCTAAGTCTTTACTAGCATGTGGCACAACTGTAGGAGGCGCTGTGTGTAGTGTTTTCCCGCTGATCTGCTTGAAACTACAAATGAAAGGAAAAAGAAATAAAAAAGAGGCTAAATTCACAAACAGACTTCACGCCTGAGCCATCCAGGTTCCTGAATGAACCACATCAAAACCAATCAAATACACTCTTCCCAAATTAACATCTCTTCTAATTTGTTAAGCAGAACCTGTAAGACTATAATATTAGTGTCTTCTACAGTGCTACACACAACTATGTCTGCAATCACCCTTACTCAAGAAGCATCTCTAAGGAGATTACATTGCATGCAATGGGGAGGGCGACTCAAATAGAGGTGACTTGTTGGTGGGATTTTTAGTCTCTGGAAACAGTGTCACTGGACAGAAGATGAGTGTGTGCAGGATTTTACTCTCCTACAGTAAATTAGGAGCTTATCTTGAGAGCAAGTTGCTCTCATTCAGGCCAAGTTTATGTGACCTCAGTCTGAATCATGGATATTGTTCCTCCTGTTTTCCCTTTTTCCCAGCTGCTGCTGAACACTTGAGATGGCACTGGCCTGTTATCTGCTTCTCTTTGTGGGTACAGAGGAACCTGTGCTCTGTGTGTGAGCATGCATGTGTGTGTCTGGCTGCCTGTCATTACAGCACTAATGGAAATACTGCACGGATCACAAGTCTCAATTAGCTCCTCGGGAGATTGCTGTGACAGCCAGTTACTGAACAGCAAGGCCTGAAGGAATGAATTAATTTGTAGTACACGGCAGTTAGAGTCACAGTGCTAGCAATGGAATAAGACAGCAAAAGACCCTGATTAGACTTCAGCGGCACGGTGCAAGGGACTGTTACCTGGGGGACCGTTACCTGTTACTTTTCTTTTTTTGTCTATCACTCCTCCTGGGGTTCGAAAAGATCTCGGACAGTGAATGAATGAGTTTAGAGCTCTTAGTTTGGTTCTTGGAGTCACTGTCTGCCTGAGGCTATTTGGCAGCCGGCAATGGGCTTTCATTCAACACAGACAAGGGCATGCTGCTCTCCTCCTGGCCTGGAGCCAGGCCACAGCCACTAAGTGAGTGGTATTCAGGGGAGGTAACCCGATCTTTCTGTCCTCTTCAAACAACAGCTCTCTTCCTTATTAGTTCAGATAACCGTGTATCACAGAGGGTGTCCTAAGGCTGGTGCACCACGGGATGCTGGTGTCTTGCCTTTGCAGTGATACATATCTACACAGACACAGAGGAGCAAAAGGCGCTTGGTAAAGCAATCTTGGGAATCTTTATAGACAGTGTGAAGTTTCCAGAACTCCTGCCCACAAACAGCCACATGTTTCCTGTACCCTGGTACCACACTGTTCAAAGATTTGCAGTCTCTTATTCTGTCATTCACAAAGAAAAGTATTGGCTTTTATCAATTATGCAATCACTTTTTCTTAAAATTTGTTTTTAACATATTTGTTAGAGACTGCTTATTTGTGTGCAGAAAGGATTTGTCACAATGGGACACCATCCCTTCTTTACCCTTGATCAACCACCATGATCATGAAAAGCCATGCAAAGCCAATGTAGTTTTGCACGTGGTTTTGCAGTCTGAGTCAGATCTGACCCTCTCAACTGTGTGACATACAGTGCTGGGAAGGAGGAAGGTGGAAATAAAAGAACGTTCACAGAGCAGTTCTTGTGGAAGGTAAGAAACATTAAAAGAAAGTTTCTTATGAGACTGTGTTGCTCTGGTAGGCTAAGTTCTTCATGTTCTGGAAAGAAAGATTTCTGAGTGGGGAAGGAAAGAGAAGTAAACTGACAATGCAACTCCTACCGGTGGTTGTCCTCCATTTATTTGTAAAAGGACATGGAAGCAGCACCAGCCAAGTCTTTTTATGCCATCCTGGGTTTTAGGCCCAAGAGGAATCTTTTGTTTTGACCGAATTCCCTAGAATCATTCAGTCTGTGTTCCCTGCATTGTCAACCAACAAATGGAGCAGTTAACATTACCTTTGTTAATAGAAGGCAGGAAATCAAGCCCAAGCACCTCTCAGCACTGGTGTCCTTATAACTTGCAAGTCATGAAAGTGATTGTAAACGGGTTTGCAGCTCTGGCAGTGCTCCTCCCGTGGGCAGTATTGCATTGGTGTGCTTTTATTTTCCTTCATTCTGAGTGCAAACAAAAGTACAAACAGTCGATCTTTTCCTCTTTGCAGCCTGTGGCACTTCTTTGATTTTTGTGTCTGCTGTTTGTATCAAGCATGTCCCTTGCTGCACATTCTGGCCAGTAAGTGGTGCTCCCCCCTTCCTTCCTGCGTCTCCATCCTTTGTGCAGAGCTGAGAGTGCTGTCATGCATTGCTGGTGCTTTCAGGTGTGTCTCACCCAGACAGTACATCATGCTTTGATGTAGTGTATTGATACAATAATGGTATTTCTAATGGGAGTCCTAATGGTGTGTTGTTAATGACACTTCTTGGCATTATCCCATTGTCCGTACACACTGCTACAGAGATCCTTGAATAGGTTCCTCTGATGCAGACCACCAGATGAGATGCGTCTCAACTGGGTTTATGTGGGTAGTGTTGAATGTGACGAGAACATTTATGTGGCTGGCATGTCTATAACGAGACTAGAAATACTGGGAAAATGAGACCTTGTGATATGGTAGCTTTTGGATCCACACATTCCAGTACTGTATTCTTGCCAGTTGAAGAAACATGTTTCTTTGCAAAGCTATGTGATTTGGCTGGTATATGGGATGTGCCTTCTCCACTGGCCCTTTAAAGACAGGATCTTTTCAGTAACGTTATTCCAGAATGAATTTTGATGAATCCAGTTGTGATTTTTCCACTCTTGATCACTATTGTCCTGGTTTTTTTGCCTGGATATAAAACTCTAACATGCTGACCTGGTACCTGTGCTGAGTTTGTTCTTCTATGTAAAAAAACATGACACCAAGGCAGAACTAGTTTGTCCTTAAGTAATGGTACAGTTTTTGAAAGTAGCAAATAGCTACCCAAATAGTTATGTTGCAGAGACAGGGAGTAAGATGTATCTGAAGAATAGGAAGGAAGAAATGGACTAAAAGAGAGAAGCAAAGAAGATGGGAATACAGAAAGAGGAGGAAAATTGATAAATAAAAAAAAAAGAGAAGTGACTAAAGCAAGAGAAGAGAGAGGGAGATTCTCTCCTGATTAGAATTCATGAACTCCATTCTTACATTAAGTCTATATATGACACCTGGCCTTTAATGTGAAGCTGCCTACGAGCATTAAAAATTAAAAGCAGAAGGTAGGATCCATCCATCTCGGGCAGCGCTGCTCCCCTCCTATCTGAGCTCTGCACAAAGCTATTACACATTGATAAATTATTTTGGGTAATAGCTGAGATATTACATTGTTTCTGAGTGAAGGTAAAATCTCTCCATGACATGGGCATTTATCAGGAGCGCATTTCATCCTATTTATTATGGCCGAGACGAGATCGCAGGCTGCGGGCAGAGCTGGCACGTCATGCTGATCACCTCCCCCATCGCCTCCCTTCCCTCTGTCACTTAGATGATGGGATATTGATGGAGCTCATGACAAGTTAATTATTAACTAAAGATATGCAGTTCACCTTTGCCAGGGGAGGGGGCAAAGAAGAGAGCAACGATAGTTCTTAAAAAAATAAATATATCCATTGTATCTTAGGATTCCTTTCTCCACCTTCCTCTCTCTTCTACCTGTGGTATTTTGTAGCCACCCAAATAAATCAGATACATTATATGAATACCAGTATGGTCTAGAAGGCCAACAGAAATGGAAGAAGCTCTAAGAACCTTTAGTTTTCCTCAAAAAAAGTTTACACAAAATTTTTATCCATTGACTTGGCACTGGAAATAACTAGGGAGAAATTTTTGTTGTCCGCCTAGTAACGGTGATTTGTCTCACTCTTGAGAGGGCCAGAAGGCAGAGGCACAGAATTTTGATTCTGTCCAATAAATGAATACATTCTTTCTTTATAAGGAAGAGATGTCTTGACACCATCTGAATATTTCAGCTACTCCCATGCACTGAGTGCTGGATGTTCCCCTGAAGGCTGGCTGGTTGTGCAGGAAGGTGATGGCTGCAAAGATAATGCTTGCTTGCATGCTCATCTGAGCTCCCAGGCTAAACAGGATGAGTTTGCTGGCACATGAAGGAGAGTTGCTCAGTTGATTGGTTCTGATCCTGAAGTTTATTGACTAGGTTGGAGCCAAGGTAGTAAAAGGCAGTCGGGTGCCAGAGATAACTAGTACGCTGTTTTACACTCAGCTTCTTCTGGTTTGTCCATAAAGTATCTAAATATTATGTTGTTCAGGTAGTTCTAGAAAAAAGGAGCCATGGCTGTGAACCGCCACGACAGTGGTCATTTAGAAAATAATCACAAGGCAAAATAAAACAGTCTATCAAAGGAATCATGCCCTCCATATGGTCACTTAGCAAGACCTGCCAAGTAAGTTTTCACCACTTAGGAGTCCTTCAGGAAAAAATGAATGTCTGTTTGCTTTTCAAAACCCTAGCTGCTCTAGATGCCAGTTTAAACTACAGGCGCACCAAATTTCATGCAGGTTGGATTTGAACCATACAGCTCATTTAGGACCCATCTAATTCCCTTCCTTAAAGAAAGCATAAGATTATTACTTCTGCCTTGGAAAAAAAGGAAAAGGTTATTTTTCTAGTTGTCTTCTTATGAGCAGTGGTAAGGGATGCAAGATCACTACCTTTGTGTCTGCAACAACCTGCTCTCTCCAGAGTAAAATTGTACGTACTTTCTTCATGCTGTTCTACTTGAGCTATCCCAAAACTTGTGAAAGCTGCTGTGTGGTCTCTATTCTTTTGGTGTAAAACATATTCCTGTGAGGCAGCACTGATCAGGGTAAGGGAAAGCCAGTACCATTCTTTGAAATCCACCAGTTCTGTTCCCATGGATTAGTGCCTTATACAGAAGTTTCAGGAGCTAACATTTTGTTTTACTGATTTTTGGCTTTTCCTATGAAATCTGAAGTTTTGGTTCTGGGCTAATCCTGAAGGTTCCTTTAAAAAATTAAATTATGTAAATAAGTGTCATTTCCTATTCTATAGCTGTGAGGACTCTCTCTTTGAAAATACAGATTTCTACTTACTTGCCTGAAAATGGGAAATTTTAAGTACATTTAAACAGATTGATTTGGATTCTCGGGTGTAACTCTTCCTCTGTGAGACTATGCTAGACACACATGCATTGAAATTGCTGTGTATAAAAGCAAAACTTTCAGAGCCTTCATTTTCTTCATATACTTTAGCTTTTTGAAATCTCTGAAAATCTAGCTGCTTGCTATCATAGGTATGAGAGAGAGAGATGGGATTGGGCTCCCATGTACAGATAAAATGAATGCTGTCTGAAACATGGTGGGTAGATTAGCTGTCTGGTTTCCGAGTAAGAAACTGCCCATCACTGCAGTAAGGCTAATCTCCCTGTCCTTGTCTGGTCATAGTGATCAGTTTGCCCTCTACTTAATATAATAAGGTATATAATAAAAATGTATTAACAACTGTGAACCACCCTCATCCCCCTTCCAAAACCCCCTGGGATCCTCCAAGGTTAGAGGATATGCGGTATACTCACCTCAAAGTAAATTCACGTTCATTATCTTCACCTTTTATTGCACACCTTGTCCTTGTCTGTTGCCTCTCTTGCAGCTGCTTTTTGCTTCGGGCCTTGGTCTGTAGTCCCTGCCCGTGCAAGGTAGCTGTGTTGACATCACTGGCAAAATACTAATGGTGTAATACCTGGTAGTCCCATTTATCTTCCAAAGATACCTTTCTGGTGAGCTTTGTGAGAACCACATCAGGCTGGGAACTTGTAAGTATGTGTTCAGGGGGTCTGGGCTCATATGCTGTCTGTAACTCCTCCAAGGCAGAGGCCCCATCACTGTTTCCAAGCAACGTGCCCACCTGCTGGTTATGGTAATGACAAGGCTTATAGCTTTTTTCCTAATTTTTTACTTTACCTAAACTTTCCTCCTAGACATCTCATAACTCAAGCTGTAATTTCTTATGCAAAGAATGCCTGTCACACTAGCACAGGTAATAGCAGGAGTTCAGTACTCCCAGGTTGTTCATTAACACACAGTTCTGTATTGGTATGAATAAGGAGGCAATGGAGAAGGGATTGCTTTGTTTGAAGTTTGAAATCATTGTGTTTAAAGAATAAGCATTGAAAGCCCATAAGAGAAGACTTGTATTGAGAGACAATAGTATGAATACATTTTTGTTGAGGTCCAAAAGTACCTATCCATAGTATTAATATTTTCTGGCATGGTGATGGTGATGTGTGGTTGTATTACCTGCTGACTCTAGAAATAGAAGAGAAATCTGAGTTAAGTTTATACAAGCTTTATTAGCTCAGTTTTGAATGTAACTCAGCGTGATTTAGCTGATCTGTACCTAAGAGAGTGTGTTCAGCCTGGCAGTATGGGAAATGTCACAGGGCAGACAAAGCAGCAAATCAGACAGACCAAGACTCATCAGAACAGGGTTCCTTCACAAGAGCCAGAACTGAATGTGCAGTTTAATCAGTGTTGTGTCCTGTTTTATGTGATAGAGTTTTCCCTGAGTGTGAGCTGTGTTGGGCAGGCAGCCTACTTGTTCCACAAGGCTTTATGGCTGTGCTGCCCTAGGTGGGAGGTCATGTGCTGCTGCTGTGGTGTGCCAAATCTGGTATCCTTTGCTAACCTGGTTCCTTGTCGTTTGTGGTGACTGACACAAAAACAGTAGAGAAGGTGCAAGGACTCCAGGCAGGTAGAAAGTTTAGGAACAGCTGGACTGTAAAGTCACATCTACTAAGACTGTATACGTAGAAATTGGCTTTTTGTGCAGGGGCTCAGCTGTTGGTCTCCACACCAGCACAGGTCTAGATCTATCCTTAGACCTGCCTTACGTTTTACAGTTGTGCCAAACTCCTGGCATTAATAACAACTGAGGTGAAGAATGCACTAATTATTTGTGTTTGGAAATACTACTTTGTCATCTTTTCATTGTGGCGAATAACCCCTTCTTCCTTTTATATTGTAGTTCTAGACTAATGGAAATAACAACCCAACTCTTAGCTTTTCTTTTCCTGTTCTTTATTCCTCAGTATCTTCAGCAATTTGTTCTTCATGTCTTTCTTACTCATAAGGGAAGATAGCAGAAACCTAGCTGGTCTGTCTTCTGTGGTGTCCTTTATATTTTTTCATTTGTGTTCCCTGAAATGACTGGCAAAACCACTTCATCCTTCAAATCTTTTCTTGTGATGCACTTCAGTATTTTGATGCTTTTAGGAAAATAACTGGTTCTGATGTCAGTAAGAAACTTTATACTTATTAGTATTTATTTGTCTTACAATTTTATATTAAAAGGATATTTTAAAATTATTTTTTCCTGAAGTCATCTACTCTTTCTTCTGGCGAGTCTGTCACTGTACATATGTCACCTTCTTTCTGCCACTTCTTTCAGTCTGGTGTGTTGTGCCTCAGCTCAGTCTTCACATAGATTTAGGTGGTAAAATGAACAGTGAGACCTTGTGCTTGAGGGAGGTGTGGTGGCTTTGAGTGGTACCATAAAATAAATCATTCCTACTAACGATGTGCTCTAGGCCAGACGTGGTGCTGCCTTCCAAACATGGCAAGCACACAGGGAAACACACGATGTACCACTACGCTCATTCTGTATGCCTGAAAGCACTGGGCACCCCCACATCCCCCACCTTCTCTCCACCACAGCATAAATGGAGGATCATGTTCCATATGCTCCCAGGTCAACCTTCAGAAACAGTTTAAGTAGCTTGGAGAAACACACAACAACTTTAAAGAGTTAACCCTACAGTAATTGGGAGAGAGAGGGGGGAAACAGTGTAATGGAGGGGTAAAGAGTTTCCATAAACCCATTGCCTCAGCTCAGAGAACCTGCTAAGGGGCAGTGGTCAGAGAGAAACAGAAGGAGAGAGAGAGATATCAAGTGTAGTAATCAGAATGAAAAATGGAGCTCCGGTTACTTTAAACAAGAGCTAATTTATCACGAGAACGAGTGGATAAGTAGCTGAGTTTCAGGCGTTCAGTAAGTTCCCCGTTCTGCTCCAAAAATTATTCCACCCCTGTCTCCATGCTCCCATAAATCATCCCCTTCTTCACTTCTGCTCCGATTACCAATTACTCCTGCCTACGACACGCTTTCCCCTACCCGACACAATCTGATGGGCCCCTGCCTTTTAATTTTACAAATGCTTTTTCCTTCTTGCTTCTCAGCTCCCTGTCCCTACTCCTCCCCTCCCCAGTTTCTGTCTGTATCTTTGTTTCCCCTTTCCCTTCTCATCTACTTTTTTTTCTTTAATTTGACAAAAGGGAGGGCAGTAATGTTTTCTGGCACCTCCCCCCATGAGGTTGACTGAGCTGAAGGAGAGGAATAGAAATTAATTATTTTCCCAAATCTGAACTCTCTTTGGGTTTGTGAATCCTCTCCCTAAGCACATGATGAATTCTAGACCCAGTACAGCTGTATCAAAGGTGAAAGTCCTGTTCTTGAAAGGATGTGTTGCTTTTTGTTGAGTCTTTGAAGGAAAATATAGGGTTTTTTCCTTTTTTCCCTTTTCTTTATTGTACACAGAACTTTTTGCAGAATGGAGATATTTTGTGAACTGCACAGCTGCAGGCAGAAGAATTTCAATTTATATTGTATTGTGCAATTTTTCTGTGTATGCTTCACCACTGCTAATATTTACACTGGAGTACTTCTAGCTAGTTGTCACACAAATGCATAAGGACTGATCTGTACTGAAACCCTGATACACAAGAAACTTTTGTTGGCTTTGATAACTCCATACATGAAATCAACTTAAACCAAGCTTGTACTAATTAGCAAATATCTACATTAGGAGCATGTGTTGAATTTATTGATACAGCTATGCCTTTCTAATATAAAAACCTTTGATGCTGCTTATGAATGGTGATCTAGAGTATCATAAGTCTGGTGCATTATTCAGATGCTGGATGCATATGCACATGGATTACATATATAAAAATGCTAGAAAGAGATTTCAAACATCAAAGAACTGGCATACAATAATGTAGTGTTTTGCTTCTATACATTTTCTTTTCACGACATAAATTATTTCTGAATGTTTGCCCAAGCTACAGTTGGAGAGTTTGAAATCCCTGTATGTCATGTTTATGAGTTCAGCATAGACTCAACAGTTCTGTTTGATTGTAGTAAAATAAATTCTTCATTAAATGAGAATTAAATAGCCTGTGGAAAGTAAAAAAAAAAGATTCAGGAGGGCTAACTTGCATGAATCTAATAGATGCTGGCAACTGCTAAGTTGGAAGAGCCATCCCAACTGAAGGGAAATGTTTATGCAGGTCATCAGTCTGGCCTAATGTGCACAGAGCTGTTATTTTCACCTGTAAGACATTCAACGAAATTGCCATGAGACTTACTGAATCCGAAAACAGAAAATTCCCTTGCCCTGCTGAGAACAGGGTAGGCAAAGTGACAGCTCTGCCTGCTCTGCTACAGAGAAAGCGGCTGTTCGGAGCTGATTTTTGTGCAGGATAATGGATGGAGGAGATGGATTACCAAGTGATAAATCAGACAAAGGAATTGGCTGGTGCCAGAACCCATGAGCAAGAAAATAGCTGGCATGCTCTTCAGTGGGCATTACCATCTCCATCTAAGGAGTCCCAGCCTTTATGCATAAACAGTAAGACAAAACAGGAGTTAATTATAGTGCAGCTTCTTGACATAAGGCTTTTTCAGCAAAACAAGAATGGCAAAGGGAACACACCAGTTCACATTTATCAGACAGTTTATCTTTTTCTCTTTAGGGAAAGAGTTGAGGAAATCCTCTGTTCTCATTTCCCCCTTTTATTCTCATTTTGTCTTTATTCACATTTTTCAAAGCCCTAAGTGTTATTTTCTGACCAAGGAGTATCACAGGAATCTTTCAATAAAGAAATAGAGGAGCTAACTGAGCATGACTCAAGTCATTCCTATCCCATATGATACATATGTAGTCCCTCCGTCTTGTCAGAGAAAGAATGGTTGCTGGCATTCACTATGTAACTCAGTAATCAATAATACTGCTCCACATCACCCTAAAGACCAGTGATACTCTGAGCTCAGTATATTTTGGGCTGGGAAATCCATGCATAAAAGAGAGTTACTTGGACATGGTAGAAATTTGGCTTCATCTTACAGCATCTTCCTGTGATCCAAAAGACAATATTATGTTGGGTACTTTTAAGTGCACCCAAAAAGCGTGCAGAGATGCACTTTACATATGAAATCTTTTCCCTTTAAGACCAATACAAGGTAATTCATAATTCTTCTACTGACTATGCACGTGAAAATAGAGCCAAAAAAGAGCGCCATGCTTCTGACGTGTAGGGAAAGTTGCTGGCTCAAGGTCAAGACTTGTCAGGATGAAGTGTGTTCTGTTTACCTGTCTTTAATAACAATACTTTATTATCATTAAAAGCATAATGGAGAAAGAGGATTTTGATATTGTTATCTAAAAAGCTGTCTTTGCTGAAGAGAGAAGAATCACAGAATCACAGAATCACAGACTGGAAAAAGTTGGAAGGGACCACAGTGGGGTCATCTGGTCCAACCACCCTGCTCAAGCAGGGTCATCCTAGAGCACATGGCACAGGATTGTATCCAGACAGTTCTTTAATATCTCCAGTGAGGGAGACTCCACAACCTCACTGGGCAATCTGTTCCAGTGCTCAGTCACCGGCACAGTAGAGAAGTTCTTCATGTTTTCAGGTGGAATTTCCTGTGCATCAGTTTCTGCCTCCTTCCTCTTGTCCTGTTCCTTGGTGCCACCAAGAAGACCCTGGCTCCATCCTCTTAGCACCCTCCATTCAGATACTTACAGACATTGATGTAATTTCTTCTCAAGGCCTTAACAGGTCCAGCTACATCAGGCTTTTCTTGTAAGAGAGATGCTTCAGTCCCTTAATCATCTTTGTTGCCCTCCACTGGACCCACTCCAGGAGCTCCAAGTCTCTCTTGTACTGAGGAGCCCAGAACTGGACACAGCACTCCAGATGTGGCCTCACCAGGGCTGAGCAGAGGGGCAGGATCACCTCCCTCAGCTGCTGGCAGTGGTCTTCCTAATGCACCCCAGGATATTTTCAGGTGTCCAGTATTAGGCTGGCATCACAGTGGAAACTGCACTAAAGTAAATTGTATTATTCCTGACTTGAGAGGATCCTAGTGCACATGGACTGTATAAGCATGAAGATGACAATAGTGATCCTCTTTTGATAGAGCTGTGGCAGAAAGTTGTCGGCAAAGAATCAGAAGGGGAAGATACACAAATGGCACTTGTGCAAGGTGTTTCCAACATGTCAGATTTCCTGAAATGCGCAGCAAAAGTAGAGCTTATGCAGCTCTCTAGGAGGCTGGGGAGGTGCTGGAAGTCCCCAAAGAGTTAATGAGAGCAGGTCTTTGAACTCATCTTTTCAGGCCAATAGTACTTCAAATGAATATTTTCAGGACAATAGTCCATGGACATGAAAACTTAAAAGTTTTGGATATAATATCTAAAGCTTTGATGACTAGATACTTTTTTAGTAATTGTAACCTGACACTGTTGTTTTTAATAATGTAAAACATTTGACCAAATCTTGACAAAGTCATCTATTACATGTGGAATTAGCCCATGTTTCATGACTTGTAGAGCAACCGAGATTCACTCTCCCCAGA
This sequence comes from Struthidea cinerea, assembly GCA_013397865.1. Lineage (NCBI taxonomy): Eukaryota > Metazoa > Chordata > Aves > Passeriformes > Corcoracidae > Struthidea > Struthidea cinerea. Next base: position 1,761,476 of record VZTI01002485.1, on the reverse strand, counting down.
CATATGGGCACTGGGTTAACATCTGACACACCAGCAGGCCCTCACCAGCACGTGTCACTGACTATCTCTTTTAGACAAAGATCCTTGAAGCTTTACCTATATTTTTTGAACATAATTTTTTAAAGGCAGTTTGATAGTAGATTAATCTTCCAGGTCTCCCAAGGACCTGGCATATACTGAACATTGACATGACAATCCACTACCTCGCTCTGCTCATTGTTGAAAACTCTGTGTGAGTGATTTAACGTTGAGAGTTTTCCCCAGAAATCCTTACTATTTCACAGCAGTCTCATTCTAGAGAAAAAGAGAGTGACCTTAGTTTGCCTTGAATCAAGCATTCTTAAACTTATGTTTATTAGATGCTCTGACAGGTACACTGTCTTATGGCCATATGAAATTTGCCACGGAAAGAACTTTTAAAAGGGATTTTTTTGTTGTTATGAAGATTGGGCTGCTAGAAATCTGTTTCCTTCCTGCAGCTTGTGTGTTTCTGGGACAACACTGGCACAGTATCAAGGCAGTAAACATGCAGGCTCTGTGTCCAAGCAGAGACAGACAGTTGTGTTGCATAGTCTGAAGGGCTATGCAGGGCTACCTAAGGGTAGGGCTACCTAAGACTGCAATAAGAGACAGCTGGTCTTGCCTGGACTGCCTCCCACCCCATCTCACCTTCCTTTGGATCTGATAGGGAGCTTCCCCAGGGCCCCCACATACAGGAAATAAGGGCACTGCATTCTCTTTATCAACTCTGAACCCTCCTTTTGTGTGACACCAGCTGTCCATTCCCCACTTTAAAATGTACTGACTCAGCTGGTTGGGAGCAAGAGCAAATCTGAGAGCTTCACTGGTAGAATACCACTGAATTTGAGGTGGAATGATTTCTTTGAAACCTAGATTTGATGTGGGGTCATAAATGTGCCTGAGGCTTTCTCTGCAGAGCAACTGTGGCAGAAGCAATGGCCATTACGCTTCTCCCAGCTTCCTGTTCTCAGTACTGTCACCCTCCAGTGAGAATATTTTGCTCAGAATCCTGGAGAGAAGATTTGTCCCTCCCCCCTCAGCTGGGTGCATGTTTGTGAATCAGGAAGGGGGCTGAGAACTTCCTATCTGTTCCGTAGGTGACTGAATGTTTATGATACCATCACTGTGAGAATGGGCCCTTCCCATATCGAGAGATCTTCAGGCTAATACTACCTGCCACATCCATTTTGTCTTGAAAACAAATCTCAGTGAGGAAGGTTATCATGGAGCTCTTTAACCAATACCCTCATATGTCCATCACAACAAAGAGAAAACAATTAGTCTTTACTGCGTGCTTGCCTAACCATCACTGAGGAACGGAAAGGGCTGACAGGATTAGGGATACACTGGGACAGAGGAAAATGCCTCTATTTCAGAATCCTTACCTAGAAAAAATACCCCTTTCAATTCTTTTGGTTTTCAGTGACAGTAACACTGTAAAGGGACAGGACTTAACACTTGAACTGCCTAAAGCACAGTTTGAGTGACTCATCTAATGCATTCAGTCGCTTCCTACACCAACACTTATCTGCCATTTTCTAATTATCTGACATTGAATTTTCCAAATAATACTGTATACTTATTAATTTTCTGCAATGAATTTAACTAAAGAAGCCCATTTTACTCCCCCAGAGGAAGAAGCCGAGTTAATGTGTGCTATGAGGAGAGAAACAGTTTCTTCAAGCATACAACAAGATTCCTGCTTGCAAAAACTTCAGCCAGAAGGACAGCAAGGTACAGTGAGACAAGTGGATATCAGAAGTAACACACCATGAAAATTTTTCACTTAGCATTTTCTAGAAGTTGACTTTGGGATTTCTTATGGCAACTGCAAGTGCAACTTGCAGAAAGTTAGAAAGTGATAGAAAGATAGAAAGTGATAGTATAGAAAGTGACCTTTCTATAGTTTTAGAGTAGCAGAGTTTACCTCTGTTGTGAACACTCAAGTCTTCATTAACAGAGAGTAGTGGGATACCACAGCCACAGATAATAGGGAAAATGGAAAATACATTTCTGAAATGTCTTTGAATATGTTACGTTCCTGTTAGCAGTTATGTTAACCTTACTGACTTTGGAATCAAAAAGAAGCATTTCTGATATTTTACATCACAGTTTGATCAGTCAGGAGGAAAGGATGCAGGGTTCTGTTCCTCCCTTACCAACTGAATCTGTGACTTCCCAGAAGAGACATGGAAGGAGGCAGGGGAACAGTTGCATTGTGTCTGTAACTTTAGTCAGGGTCAGGCACATTTACGCAGTAGACCATTTCTTACTGACAAAGCACAAGGAATCAGAATACAGCATGATTTTGTGAGACTTGATTGAGTTTACTCATGACAAATAATGACAGCTTTATGAAAACAAGCACATCATTTTTGAAGTCATTAGGCTTCAAGTACTCACATCTTCCCATATGGGTCTAACCACCATTTTATTTATAGAAGTACAGGAGAGAGAAATAGCTATGTGCATACATTGCAGCATGCACTGATGGCCAAAAGTTTTCAACAGAAACCATTCATGAGCCCAGCTATGGCTATATGACCTTAGAGGTTCTACAGGACTCATCTATTTCTTTGGAGGAAGAGCCTCCAGGGTTTTTTGCAATAGGCTTTCAACTTCTGATTAGGAAAGATTTTGAGCTTGTGCAGTTTTCAGTGAACTAGCTGCTGTTTCCAGGTGCTCAGTACTATTCTGATTTCGAGCTTAGCTAGATTTTGGGGGAGCCTGGCTCTTTTTATTTATGTGCGTATTAAGGAGGATGTTCTGGGTGGAGATTTTTTATTCCTTTCTATGAACGTACCTGCATTTTCATATTAAGATGTGTCCTGTAAATTAACGGATAAATGTTTCTTGTGGTCACTTCAAATATTCCCCATGGTTCACAGTACAAAAATGTGATGCTTTGTAAACCAACAGCCTGCCTAATTCAGCTTGCTTTCTCAAGTCTCTCCTGCTGTGGGAGGGCATTTTTTGGACCACCTACCAAGCTGCATTTTTATTGTTATTAAATGCCTTCATCCCTAAGTGCTAGAAATCTATCTCCTTTAATTCCAGACACTAATATCTCTGGAGAAATTCTTCTTCATATTAATTCAAAACAAGAAGAGGCTAGATAAAAAAACCGGAAAAGTATGAAGAGTCTGGTTATGCAGCTGGGCCCCCAAGAGTGTGTAAGAAAATATAATATTATAGTAAAGAGACCACTGCACATCACCATTGCTCACCCCAAAAAGGGGACAGAATTACCTAATATTGTGCTGTAAACCATATACCATTAGCTGGCAATAGGGATTTCTCTCTAGCTTATACAGTAGTTTTGTACTCTTAAAGGAAAAGGACCTGCACAAGAGCAAAACAGGTGATGGGATAAAAAGCAAAGAGATAGCTGGCTTTGATAAGATAACTGGCTAGAGCTTGTTTATCACAAGTTCAGAAAATCGTTAGATAAGGTGGCACGAGGTGATTGGTGGAGGAATCATAAGGGTGACTGAGTGGGGGGACAGCAACAGGTGCTGCTGGAAGTCGAAATATTATGCTGAAAGGAAGTTTTTCTCAGAACTGATCTTCTCTTCACCATTAGCCTTGGCCAAATGATTGACATGGTCCTGATGAAAGGTCCAAAGCTGAGAGGCATTTTCAGCATAGAGATGCTTCCAGTACAGAAATGGAATTATTGTGCAATAGTCCAAACACCTGTTAGGACCACTCCTGAAGCAGCACATACAATTCCACCATCCATCCCAGAGGGATGGGTACAAAGGGAACTGGGCACAGAAAGGTACTAGGATGACCAGTGATATGGGGAATGTGTTTTTCAGGATAATAAGAAATTTGCTACTTCAGCCAGGCAAAATGAGGAAAGAGGGGATATGATTTCTGTCTATAAATACATCAAACTGCAAAACTCTCAAGAGAGAGAACAGCTATTTAAGCTTAAGGAAATGTTGGCAGAAGAACAAATGGGTATAAACTGGCTGAGAATAAATTAGTCTGGAAATTAAACAAAGGTTTCTAGCCATCAGAAAGAGAAGTGAGATTCTGTAATATACTTCCAAGGGAAAAGAAACAGAATAAATTTTAAGATGGAACTTCATCTTTTATAAAAGGTCTTCTGTGATGGAAGAGAGTAGAATGCATGACCAAGGAGTCTCTTCCAATCTGTACTCCCACTCCACTCCCCTTTCCTCACCCTATACTGTGCTACTTCTCTTCCTTGGTACCCTGAGCTCCACCTGCTCCTGCTCTGAAGGCACCATGGATCCCTTATCAGAATTCTGCACTGCAATAGGTTGTTTTTAATCCTCCCCGTATCTCTCTATTTTTTTTCCTTGCCAAGCTTGCTGGGCTGTAATGTTTCCCTTCGTGTAATCCATCACAGACACAATGTCGCTTGTGCAAATTAAAATGCACCTTGGAATAATAAAAAAGGGTGTTTTTTTTTTTTTTCCTTCCTTCCCAGCAGCGGTTCCTCAACACAAACCATTTGTCTCTGGAAAGAAATTCAAGAATGTTAACCCTGTGTATGCTCCTGTGGGGTACACAGCACCTCCTGTGGGAACAACACTTAAAGGACACCTTGCAGTTGTGGACCTTGCAGATAGCTGGAACTGTAACCCACTACTTTTCTGTGAAAACGTTGGTGATAGGGTCCAGTGCAACAAATTAGAGATGCCCCATGTCAGGACAAAGAGATACAATCCAGAAAAACGACTAGCAAACCTTGTGGTGCTTCACAGAACTCAAATGGTCTGAGGTGAACATTGTACATTGGGACCTTTACAAGCAACCACTGGAAACTATTTGAGTGACAGAAGAGTCAGCAAGCTATCCTATACTGCTGTACAGTTCTGGAGGCTATAATTGGCTCATGGATCAAGTACTGGTCACTTGTGGTATAGAAATAAACTTACAATGAACCACTGCTGAATGAATTCCATCCTTGATGAGATGCTGCATGTAAAAGGTTATGTCAAGGACAAGATTTTATATTTCTTCCTTCTTTCATTTCAGGGGAGGGTGTGAATTTCTCCTCAGTGGCATATAAATTCCATTAAGGTAAAGATGAATTTTAAAAATCTGTTATGTGATAAGAAAGGTCCAGAGTTGGACTGAGACGTAGGCAGGCACTAGAGGATTTGAGTGCTTGGCCATAGAGATGGTGTGGCATTGCACAGCCATCTAGGCTGCAATGACATGGGAATAGTAGAGTGGACAGTAGACCAAGATGGACTACATTCCCTGTGGAGAAGCACTGGTGCTTTGATAGAAGATGCTTTCACAAGGTCATTATTGAGAGATAGGACATCTTTATTGTTTGTGGCATAGGCCTTTGGCTTGTGGTTTCAGCTTTTGTGCATCCTAGATTGCTCAGACACAGATGGATGATTTTTCTTACTTCCCCAAAAAACTGTTTCACCCCAGACTTTGACTCCCATCACAGATGTTGTTTTATTTACTATCATAGTAAGAGGGCCAGTGGGTCACCTGATACTCCCACAGGGTCAGTATTCTTAACTCTCCAGTTCCTCTCTTTCTTCCTGTTTTCCAATTGAGGAGCTTACTAAGCTCTTCAGTGTGTGATCTTACTGGGAACTAATGTTGGTGTCAGTGCAGTAACACTTACATGGCTTTCCATGTCAGGCACAGGGCTGGAACCATCCACTTCAACGTGGGGAGAAAGCATGTCGCCAAAGCAGGAGCTAGACTAAGCCACGCAGGATGCAGAAAAGACAGCTGGTGTGTGAGAGAAAAAGAGGGCCCAGCTTGGCTGGAAAAAAGCAATTCAAAGCTTCAGGTGTCCAACAGAGGGGATATTTTTATTGTTCTTTATCCTTACTTGAAATAACAAGACCAGTAGTGGTTAGAAAAATGAGCATGTGTTCAACAGTTCAAAATGCACAGGCATACTGAACATCACTAGGTAGGCTTCCAGAGGAAGCTCTTCTCTCTTTGGGATTGCCTGATTCCAGCTTTTTTTCTTTTTATTTTTTTAATTTTTTTTTTTTTTTTAACTGTGCTGTAGAGCCTGGGTAGGTGGCTCGAACTCACCATGTAAAGTAACAAATTCTATTTCTGTATCATGTTTTGTCTCAGTAGCAAGGCTGTTCTATTTTTCATGTTCTTCAGGGGTCCCAAACAAAGGACATAAAATCCTGGGGGATTGTTGCTTTTGAATTGATTTTTTTCCCCAGTTCTTCTTACTGTGATTCTTGCTGTTTCCAAGCTTCATCATTATAATCTGAAAATAAAAATTCCAAGTTCAATCTCTTCTCAAAATTTTTGTTGTGAAAGAAATAGTGCTGTTTTCTTACAGTGTGATTGTCTTCCTTAAGCTCCCTCTTATAATGCAAATTTCATAATTTAAAGAACCACCAATTTTCTGGTAAACTTTCTATCTCCAATGGTTACAGAGAAGATTTAAATTCCTTTAAAGCCAAACTTCCAAAGGAAACAAGGCTTAATTGATCACACTGTTTGTTCATGACAGTCTTTTTCTGTCTATTTCACACATTCCTCACAGTAAGTTTTGAATTTAACCTCTCACCCATAAATAAATATACCTGAAAGAGATGCAGGGATCTTAAATGTGCTAGGTCCCATCAATTTCCCTGGACAGAGATGGCAGTTTTTCAGTATCAGCACTGAGTGAAAGATTCCTAACCTCACCACTTGCTAGATAGACAAAAAGTCCTGAAAAGGGGATGCATGAACATCTTAGTTATGGGGAAAACTCTGATTGGAGTTTACCTGTTTTTATATGCAGCATACTAAATTCAGCACAAGACACAAATCTCTGGGAAGCTGAGATTCGTTCATCCCCCTGCTCACAAAGCTACTTGTCTTGGGTTCAGTAGGTGCTTTCCAGATTCCCCAGACATGCTCAGTTGAGTTCTACCTGGTGTGTGAGTTTGTACATTTCTTTCTATTGCTTTCTTCTAGACTGAACTTGCCCTTTCCACTGAATACTCATTTCCCATTTTGCTTGTGCTCTTAATCATAGGGTGTCTTTAGCAGTGCATTCTGTTTGTCTGTGTCCATGGTCACCCTTCACAGCAGGAAGGGAAGTAGCCAGCAGTTCTCAGATCCTAAAGAAGACAAGTCCAAGCTGATGTAGCAGAGCCTTCCTGCTTGATGGGGCCTTACAGAGTTGTTGTCTGCAGTGAGATGAGGGTGCCTGCCTAGTTAGTGGACAGTTAAGTATGTGGGTTGCTGTGCTGGTTTGGGCTGGAGTAGAGTTAATTTCCTTCACAGTGACTGGTATGGGGCTGTGTTTCGGATTTGTGCTGAACACAGGTTGATAACAGAGAGATGTTTTTGTTATTGCTGAGCAGGGCTTACACAGAGCCAAGGCCCTTTCTGCTTTTCATATTGCTAAGCTGGTGAGGAAGTTGGGAGGAGACTCAGCCAGGATAGATGACACCAACTAATAAAAGGGATATTCCAGACCACATGACATCATGCTCAGTATTTGAAAGAAGGGGGAAGAAAGAGGAAGGGGGTGGGGTAGGATGTTCAGAGGGATGGTGTTTGTCTTCCCAAGTCACTATTACATGTGATGGGGCCCTGCTCTCCTGGAGATGGCTGAACACCTGCCTGCCATGGGAAGCAGTGAATTGATTTCTTGTTTTGCTTTGCTTGCGTGTGTGGCTTTTGCTTTTCCTGTCAAACTGTTTTTACCTCAACCCATGAGTTTTTTCACTTTTACTCTTTTGATTTTCTCCCTGATCCCACTGGTGATCTCCCTGATCACCCTGTGGGAGTGAGCAAGTGGCTGCTTGGGGCTTGGTTGCTGGCTGGGGTTAAATCATGACAGTTGTTAAAAGCTTTAGATCAGCTTGAGAGAGAGCATTTGCTAAAGAAGGAGATTGCAAACAGTATGGAGAGTAGGGAGTTGAGAAAGCCTGTACATGAATCCTTGCTGCGTTTGCCTTGGAAGCTCCCTTCCCTTGCAGAGTCTCAGTTTGCCTAGATGCAAGCTAAGAACAGTAACAGCTATCTGTGTCTCTTGCCATTAGTGCAGTAAAATGAGATGTGCTTGCCAGTGGAAGGATCACCTAGTATTGTTCCTGTTCTCTTAAAGAGAACTGGGACTTTAGCAGGAGATACGTTCGCTGGAGTTTAGCAGGAATGACTTTCCAGTGCCACTTAATATTGAGAGGAATGATCTGTCAGAACAGCAGTGCTTGAAAGTCCTTCCTGGCTCATGCACACAGGTTCGCTGGGTGTCAGGTTTTCTGTTTGGGTCAGTGTGGGAACAGGGCCAACTTAGGGCATAGAAGGAGACAACAGGAAGCTGGTAAAGGCAAAACTGGGCATGATACCCCATCCCATTCTTAATTCTATGCTGACCAATAACCTTTTCCTCACTGCCAAGGCATGGACTACAACAAGGGCAGCTGCACTGAGCAGAACATTTATTCATCAAACCCGCTTCTCAGGAAGCCTGACAGAGGTGATTGCTTTGGAAGCCTTGCCTTCACTAGTTACTGCCATTGCCCTGGTGACCTCCTCCTGTGAAGTTGAGGTAAGCCCCAGGAAGGGATTTTTATGCTCCTCTGCAGGAAGGCAAAGCTTTGTGTGGAGCCTGAATCTGAGGGAGCACTGAATGGTATTGGACACTGTGGTATTCCTCTTCTGTACTACTTTTTCCAATCTGTCTTAACAGCAGTGTCCCATAGTACCCTTTGATAATTACTAGGGCAGTGTGAGGAAGTTCATGATCGTCTAGAGCTCTGTGATCCACATCCTCTTACAGGTCTTCTGCTCCGTCATCCAGTGCTGTCCTGATGCTGTCTGTTGAATTCAATGCTCTGTGGAGCAGCTGAAGTTCTTAGCTAACTGAAGAGAAATTATTACCTCTTTCTCCCCTGCCCTTTTCTGCAGGAACCCAGGGAAGATGAATTGGTCTGTTGATTCAGAGCAGAAGTAACTTGATTGTTGTGTGCTTCTCTGGAAAACGACCACACTGCCCTGTGCCCATGTCTTGGTGTTTGTTGGTTTCATTGCTCTGACAGCATGAAAGATGTTTGGTTTTGTTCCTATTGCTGTTATCATTTATCATCCTCTTGTAAAGCCAGAACCCGCTGCTCACCCATCCTCCCTCTATGATAGGTTTTCTGCTTCCCCTCCACTCCTGCCCTGGTAGGGAAACTGCTGGTATGCCAGAAACAAACTGTCTGTCCACTGAAAAAAAGACACAGGATCCTTTTTGCTTCCTGAAATGACTGTTGTGATCAATGGTGATGGTTTGACTGGATTTTGGGTTTTGGAGGAGCAGCTCCAATCATGGAGTGGAGAGCTGATAGTGACCTTATTTTATCCCATAAAGTTGGTAGTTGGTCCTGAATCCAGGACATTCTTATATAGCTGGTGCCTGTGGAAGGACATAATCATTGAAATGCTAGAGATGGTGAATGGGATGCAGTGTGCAAAATCCCTATCCTTCAGCTGAGTAACTATCTCAATGCTGTTTGGGCTATAGCATGCATGTATCAGAGCTGTGGAATATGTGAGGATAGCACATACCTGAAAGAGCATCCTGCCATCTTCTGTCTTGTATGCATGTTCCCAGATAATCCGTAGGCAGCTCTCTAACTGCAGATCAAACATCAGTTTCTGTGGATAAGCTGAAGCAATTCAGAGGGAAGCAGAAATATCTGATAGGACTTGGAGAAGACAGGGTGAAGGAAGGAGACTTACCATTCACCCCTTCCTTCTCTCTGGCAATGTTTTCAGATAACAACAGCCTGAAGCCTACAAAAATGTAGTTTGGAGCTAGAGGTATGCAGCACTCTGCTACTGTTTGTGGTGTTAATATTGACTGTGCTGAAGGATTTATTTCTCCTCCCTTCCCTGTCTCACTCCTCATTCAGCAGTAATGGTAAGTCTCATCTCTAGAAGCCTACAAACACTGTACTGTGTTTCTAGAAATATTGTGTACACCCTGCACAGGACTCCTCACCCACCTTGGAGGGCCAGGCTGTGATGATAAGACTGCATGCAGAAGGACGAGCTCTGTGAGGTTTTTAATGATGTGAGCTCTTTTTGTGGGAGGACTGGGCCTGGTGTCCTCCTAGTGGTTTAGAGGGGCATGCATCACAAATCTGCAGCTGGGATGGTGGCACCTTCTCTGATGTCGAGCTCCTTGTGGACCAGGGTGGCCCTATGCTTTCTATGTTTTTCTAGGAAAGCAGAAGTTACTTTTCACTGTCTGGTATATCTGGACATTACTTCTTATGTGAACTCTCTGTAATTCTGTATTGCTTGCCAGCCAGATGTGCACTTGTGAGAACTGTTGCATCGAATTGGCTTCCTAACACAGCACTAGCTTTGCTCTTGCTAGACTGAGAAGGATTTTGATAGGTATTGGACCTCATGCAGAAGCCCACTTTGATATAAAATCTTCCCATAAGCAGAATGATCTCCTTCCATGGGCAGGCCATCAACCTTTTCTATACATCTGCCAGAGTTGCCAGCATTAGACTCTCGCTACCCTTATTTATAGAGCAATACAAATGTTCTGAGCATTTTACAGGTACATGAAAGAGAAGATTCTCCCTCTTCAAGATGCTGACAGTATGTCATATACATTGGAGAGATTGGACAATAACTCAAGTTCTGAGGAGAGCCAACATGGTGCAAGAGGAGCTCAGAGCAGATGTCTGCAACAGGAGGCTGTGAGAGGGAAGATATTGGCAACAGGTTGGTGCAGGAAGCAGGTGTGGGTGATGTGGCCAAGGTGATGATGAGAGAAGCTGAGAGGAAGTGGCAAGGCAGAAGTCTTGGGACTTGACTAGAAAGGGGAACTAGTGGGCAGTAAAACTGCTATTGATGAATAGATTAAAACTGACCTAGCAAGCAGTGCTCCATTTCTTTTCTGCTCTCAGCACTGAGAAGATTGAGAACTTCTGCACCCTCCCCACTCTCCTTCTACTGCTCTGGCTGCTGAGAAAGAGAGGGAATGATGTTAATGACTATCATTAGCAGTACTTCTAATTCATCTGCCAGAATGGAACAAAGGCTGAAGTTCACTTGTAGTTGGTACAATGAGAGTTGTGGTGTTTTTTCCCTAGTGACTGTTGGGGTCTGTGTGCAATGTGTTTTGCTCCTCCTTCATGACATGCTGAACAAATCCTTCATTGTTTCTATGCAACTCTAGTTTCTAGTGTCAGCTTGTGGGTCCTTAGGCTGGATGCAGACCCCTGTTTTAGGTACATATAAGCTTAACAGCAGTTGTGTGGTTTTTCACCTCTCTTTTATGGATTCATGCTCCCCTGTGACTACAAACAAGTCAGCAATGTCATCTGTTCAAGTCAGCGCATGTGGTCTGCACTGACCTTCCTCCACAAGTACGATAATGATTGTGGGAGAAGACTGCAAGTTTTGCTTTTTTATGTCTGTGGTAATGGGCAACAGCTGCTAGACTGAAAGACACCTTTGTCCTCCCCCCTCACCTCCCTCCCCGACTTTGTCCCCAGCTGGGGCTAAGTACTCCTGCTGCCTTTTATTAATCTTCTCCTGGGACAGCACTATCAGTGGCCCATCAGCGTTCAACATGCCCTCAGTCACTAGCAGTAACTCGATTAGGGCAGTGAGGAGTGACTTACAGGGGAAGCTCTTCTCTACAGGCAGTATTTGCATACAGTGATTGATGCTGATACCTCCTCTAAACACATCCACATTTTGCATTTTAAATAAAGCAATTGCTGTAGAACTGCTCTCTGTCACTCTGTGGGATTCCCAGTACCAGCATAGGATGTGCCTTCCCTTTCTTGAAACAGCCTTTCTCCTTCTCAGAGGACACTGCAGTGGGATGAGGAGAAGGTCACTGACCCCACCTTATATTTGAGGGTATGACACTAAAACCTGTTGCATGTCCTGTCTTGTGAAGTGGCTTGTGGAGAGTTCTGGGTTGTGTGGTCAGTGCCACACAGTCGGTGGGCTTTCACTGAGAAGGTCAAACTCATGTGGGGTACGTAGTCTGAAGCCTCCTGAGTTTCCTTCAAACAGTCTTTCCTTGTCAGATTTCAGGCTCCGAGTAGGCTCCGCCCACAGTCACCACTGTCTATGTGTAGGGAATACATGAGCTGACTGCACCATGGAACACTGAATATATAGGTGTATTATCCACAAGCATTTTTCATATTATATGTATATATTATGCATGTACACCCCTCCCCCCCATATAAATGTATATATTAAAAAAAAATCCATCTTGCAAATTGTCCAAAGAAGCAAAAGATGCCATACTTTATTACAGTTTCTGCTGTGGATTTTATCAGCAGGGTGTGTCCAAGTGAAATTCTGATTTGGAGAGGGAGGTGGTCTTAAGCCATGTCTGCCTCTGAAGAGGAAAGTGTACAAGGGAGGAAATGGGTGTGTTTAACTTCTGTTTGAAGGAAGGACAAAAGGAACAAAAACAAATCTGTGGTGATACTGCTGGTATCACAGGCTGCTTTGCAAAGTGGCAGCTGTTTTGTCTTCTTTATTTATCCTAAGTGTTTTCTTTCTTTCAAAACAAAAGTAAATTTGCCCAGAAAGTAACCCCCTTTGAACAGCAGCAGAGACTTTGTAGTTCAGGCTTTGAGTCCCTTGGAGCAGGCACTCAGTCCTCCCCTTCGTCCTTGGGATGCAGGGTTCACTATGGAATCTAAATAAACAAAAATCACTTACATCCACTGTCTAGTGGTCCCAGAAAGAATGGCTCTAGGGGCTGCCAGTGCTCCTTGCCTTGAAGATTGCCTGCTGCACTTTGAGGGTTTAACACCTTCAACAAAATTCTGAGGCCTGCTGCCACAGTGTTCCAGTGAGACCCAGAAGAGTTTTCATTAGGTTTAGTAGGAAATACCTGTTTTCACTCATTCCTGTCATTACTTTCTCATCTTTGTGCTTATCTTAAAGGACTTGCCATGTCCTGCTAGTTGCCCATTTTGTCTCTGAAAACTTCACGGCTGTGCAAAACCAGGCACTTCACTATTGGGCTCACGCTGTCTGGCTCTGAACATGGGAGCTCCACAGTGAAGGTGGCCCTTTCATCTGCTGCCACACCATATTAATTTTGCAAATGTGACAAGCTCAGCTTTGCAAAAATAACGTATTGCCCATGTCTTGTTCTATTTAATATTGTATTCAAATGGTCCTAGTGCTCAGTGACGGGGGCTGGGGGAACAGCTCTGCAGACTTCTTTGTCACTTGAGTGGCAGCTGGCTTCCAGGAGTAATTATAGCTGTTCAGTGCTGTGGTACATCAAACCTCTTGGGGATTAGTGAGGCATCAGGTGCATGGTGACTCAGAGGCAAGAACAGAGATGCTCCACTTTCCAAGCCATAAAGGTCATAATCTTTAGAAATCCTAATATCCACTTAGACTTTGGACTTCAGTGAAAAGGAAGCACTGCAGTGACCTTGCAGAGAGTGTTCTAATTTTCCAGGAATCCAAACAGAGAAATTTAGACCTTAGGAGTTTGAAAGTGAATTGCATTGCCATCATGTGGATGCATGGAAGCTAACGTCTAGTCAGAAAAATTCTGGAACCCTTGTTTATTAGAAATAAAAATAAACTCATGATAGTTATGAAAGTTGTTAAGTCAGAATGCTTGTCAAAATGTGGGATGAAATTATAACAACAATTTAACTATGGTACTGTCCAAGTAAACCCTGAAGTTTGTTTGACCCAAGTAATATGGGTTATTAGTACGAATTAGAGTCTAACATGTTCATTAATATCACTATGTAGTGACATTTGGGGCTTAAAGAATTAGGTGTTAGAAACATTAAGTAATAAGAAAATGAATACGCAAAATAGCTAAAGTGGTATAAGATCAACATGATTCTTTTATGTCTTCTTCAGGGTGGTATTTCCAGACACTGAACTGCATGAAGAGGTATTAGAGAAAATCCTATCTGCTCTGCTTGAACAATTAAAGCTGTTAAAACTGGTAACTTGTTTCATTTCTACTTAAGTAAATGCAATTTTATGTAGCAATTACAGTACCAGAAGCAAACCTGCCAAATTAATGAGTGTGTATTAGGCTCTGTGTAATCTTAAATTAATCTAAGTCAACAATGACTACTCAAGATAGGGTAGGTTTGCAAATACTCATGGTGCAAAGATCTAAACAGAAGATGTGAAACTGTAATAGTGCTTGTCTGTGCTCTTATAGGGCATGTCAGCTGCAGTCTGGGTGCCTGTGTGCCTCCAGCCTAGGATTTTGCAGGACACATACCTGAGCTCCTGAGTTTTCTGATTGGGATCCTCTATTACTCTGCCTCTAGCCTCTGATGTTTCCCCATGGGTAAGAACCTAGCATATTACCTGGCTGTCCCAGACAAAACCCACGCTGGTTTCTGTCTTCTGCTTCAAGCTCCCCTGCTCCCAGCTCCTTGAGTGGAGCATACCCTGTATCTATCGCATGTTCCGCTCCTGACTCATCACATCCTGGCTGTGCCCTCAATAGCCTGGCCAGCATCTTTCATAGGTCACTGCTACCTCACACGACTTGTTCAGAAAAAGGTGTTGTGCTGCAATATAAAAGCAAATCCTGAGTCAGGCACAGAACTGAGACACTTGCTGGGTCATTCTCTTCAGTGTATCTTACCAAGGAAACTGAAGAGGTGATCTGGCCTTGTGTTTCATCCTAAGACTCCATCTGGATCAAGAATCATATAAGGGTTCATGTAGAAAACTCTTTTCTAAAATGTTCTTACAGGTGGTTGCATGGTCTTAACATGGTAAAGCACAGTTTGCAGTGGTTTAAGCAGTTGTCCTCCTAGAATATATAGTTCTTGTCTGTTAAGACTGGGACAAGTGAGAGACTGATGGTGGATCACTGGGACATCAGGTAGGATTTCTCCTATTGCCATTTTTCTCTGTAGTACCCACAATGGCAATAGAGTTATGACATGAACAAATACAAATGTTTCTTTATGCAGTTTTCCACAGGACAGAATTAGGTGGAAAGAAGAAAGATGAAAATACTTTTTTTCTGCAGGACATAGCCAAATGCACAAAAAGTAAAGAGGAATGATCTAAGCAGGAGACCAGAAGAATCAACAGGACTTTTAAAGTATTGAGAAGCAGTGGAAAGAGGGCAAGGACACAAGAGCAAAACTAAATGAATTCTCTCTGATAGTCCTTCCCTGTGATTCTAATTTTACTTGATAATTCAACCAATTTACCTGATTCAGAGTAAAGTTCAGTGGTCTGTGACTTCCCAGATCATCCAAATGCCTTTTTTAGAACAACTTACAGCATTTGCTACCCTTCATTACTCCAGTATAACAGCTGACCTTAATGAGAAAATTCATGCCTTCAGCAGCTCAGCCACTTCCATTCCAAACTCCTACAGATGTCTTGGATGTACATGATACACTGTGCTGGTGATTTATCTCTTATTTAGCAGCTTGTTCCAACATCTTCTCTCTCGACACTTCAGACTCAGAAGGTGTCTCATCTTCATTACTTGGAAAGGGTAATTCTCGGAGAGATGTCTCTCCACTGGGTCTCTCTCTGGCGCAGTCTGGCACAGAAAAGCACCATCTTTTGATGTCTGGGCAAGTACTTGTCTTTAAGGCTTGCTTCTCTTTCTTGTGTGCTGCAGAGACCCATACAGCCATCTCTTCTCCACAAAGAAGAGTACTGGGAACCACACAAATGTGGGAAGAGAGACCCTGTGTCTGATGCAAATGTATACAGGTTGAGCTGCATTTCAGCAGCTGCAGTTTTTGCTGCTGGGAAGCAGTCCCAGAACTTCTAACACTCCTCAGTTCCTTTTTTGGATTCTTTGCTCCTATCAAAACACAGATTTGGGGTAATAGGTTGAATTCTGCTTTTTAGACAAAGAGATGATTAGATATTTGGAAGACTAGATATTAGGGAGAAATTCTTTACTGTGAGGGTGATGAAGCACTGGACCAGGCTGCCCAGAGAAGCTGTGGCTGCCACATCCCTGGAAGAGTTCATGGCCAGGCTAGATGGGGCTTTAAGCAACCTGGTCCGGTAGAAGGTGTCCCTGCACATGGCAGAGGGGTTTGAACTATATGATCTTCATGATCCCCTTCCAACTCAAACCATTCTGTGATTCTATGATTCTATGATCCAACAGAAAATAAAAGGCACCTAAACTGTGGACTGGCAGGGAAATAATACTGTGCCCATGATTCCCTAGTCCCATTAAGAAATGGAGGTTGGGGACTGTGAAGGAGAGAAGTAACAGAAGAGAGATTATTTATTTATTTAACCTGCTTAGCAGCAGTAACTGTGAAACATAAAGCTATCTGCAAAAGGGTGATTGATTCTTCAGCAAAATCTGAAGCACAGAGATGCTGTGGTACTGCTTAATGTTCCCTTTGTGTTATCATTATATTTTTTTCTCTCTGTTTGTTTCAGAAGTGCTATGTGTTCCTGACTTGCTGGATGGCTAGTTACCTGATGAGTGCTCATGGAAGAGATGATTATTTCATTTCTCCATCGTGGCTGGGAAGTCACCAGGATACTTTCGTGAAGGACATCTAGCCAGCTCTGCTCACTTTGTGAAGCATTGTCCCAGTGCAGATTAGTTGCTCTCCCATGGCATATCACAGTGAATTGCAACTATTCATAGACATAGTCCAGACAGTTTCTGTTGCAGTTTCTGTTCTTTGACTCTTTTGAGTCTGGCAGATGAACAATTTGTGCTGTGGAGGGTGCAGAGCCAGACTCAGTGAAAAGGGCATTTGCTCTGATGACCTGTGTGAGAATTAATGTAACCAGCAGAGTATGGCACCTGCTACCAAGGAGGTGACAGCATTAGTGCTTAGCATGATATGTCACGGACAATTTGGGGGTAAGTTATTTATTCCTTGTGTTGGAACAAATAACACACACAGTGGGCAGCTGTAGGTAGCCTGCTTGTGGAGATATCTTTGCTTGTGAGAATGTCCAGAGGATTGACAGGAGCAGCTCAGCAACATGCTCTAGGACACACAGCAATCACAAACTCCAGAATGAGTCACTGATGCACCCTTTTATGAGCATGTTCCATGTGAAAAGCAAAACCCAAAGCTGTCAAGTTCCAGTCCAAGCTAATTCAGCCAATGCAGTGATTAGGTCTCCCAGAATTTGAGAGGTCTGAGGCATCTTTTATATTAGGTTTCAGTCACTTTTTAGGATATACTTACCTGCAAGCCCCATTCCCCTGGAAAGAAGAGGTGAGCCAGGGGCCTGCTGTGTGTGCAGTGAGCAGCCATGGAGTGAAAAGGAGGACCCTGCCCCAAATGCTTGCAATAGGTAATAGATGGCAGAAGGAAGTGCTGAGCTATAATGGCTCAGTGTGCTGGGCTGAGATGTTATCCAGCTGTAATCTCTCTTACAGAGTTCAGAATACACTCAGGGTGTATTCCTCTCACTCAGTTTTACTCTGCTTGCAGCACAGGCTGGTGGGCTCAGAGGAAATCTACAAAATAGCGTCACACTTGCTTATCTATTAATTACAATTTTACATTGTATTTTTATAGTTATGATAATAACCTTATCATTTTGGTAAACTCAAAACATTTTATTTGCCTGTCCACTGAGTTTTTGTTTATCCCTTACTCATTTACAGATGACAGTACCTAGTCCTCAGGTAGTCCAGGCATTTTCTTTTTCTTTCAAAAAGGCAAGTTGGTCTCTTGATTCAAGCAAATTGAGAAATGGAGCCTAATGTATGTCCAGGCAGGCTTTGTTCTTTTTTACTGGTTGTTTCTCTCATGTTTACGTTTCTAGGAAAATTTAGAAGGTGCTACAATTTATTTGTAAAAGGAAAAGGTTTTTATTTTTTGTGATCATTTAGTGTGAATTTCATAGTGTTTCTAGAATTGCTGTAACTCAATTTGGATTAGTAATTATTTGCAAAGCAAATAATTGGAGTGCAGATATTCTAGTTAAAGCACTGGCAACACCACATGTGGCTGCTGCATGGCCTCACTGGCTTATGCTGGCAAGATTTTGAGGTTCTCTCGAGTTGTGCAGTGGAGCCTGAGGTGAACGTGGTATTTCTCTGGTTTGGCATAGTTTGTCCAATTAACTAGAACTGCTGTGATCTAATCTGGCTGTGAACGTAAGTTTGAAAATGATAGGAAAGGATAACCTGACCTAAAGGGCATCAACAGTGTAATTTTAAAAATATTCTCCTGTAGCCCTTCCTTTGGTTCAGAGAAAGTCGTTTGGGTGACATTGCATTTCTTGCAGCACTGGAAAGCAGGGACAGCTGAGCAAAGCTTCAGCAATAGGGAACAATAAACAGTGTTAGCTGGCGTGACCCTCCTTCCAAGTGGAGGGCACCCAGAACAGTGAGCTGGCTGCTAGCCACAGGGGCCTTGTTTTTAAGGAAGCTGGAACAGTCTATCCCACCAGAAGTCTGGAGAAGCTCAGGCTGCCACAGGGGACGGGAGATTCACTTGTGGCCTCCTCACCCACATGTTTCTGGCAGTGTGCTGGAAACAGGACAGGAGGAGGGAGTCAGGAGAAAAAGAGACTATCCAGCAGTGAAAAAACCAAAAATATATCGAAGCTAGCCAGGAAAATAGGCTGGATCAGAGCAGGAACCGTGTGATGAGAAATCATAGAGCTGTGATGAAAAGAAGAAATGTGCAGAAGGAGCGATTTAGGGTTTTCTGCAGTTAGAAAAAGTGAGTCTGAGCTAGAAGAGCTCAAGACAGCAGAAGAGCTGGGGATAGCACCCCTAAAAGCTGATGTCTGTGCCAATGCTGGAAGCATCATTCCCTTGGGACACTGCTGAATTTTTATGGTGTAATGACAAAATCAATGCAGGATATAAGTGATTGTCTGAGTCTTAGTTACAAGAGTTCATTAGACTGAAAAATATCTGATGAAACCATACTTCCTAAGACTGACCCAGAGGATCATTGATTTGTAGTAGCATTAACTACTGAAAAAAAAATGTAAACAGAGTTTGGTTGATGTGTTTAAGTTTAATAATGTAAATAGTAATAGAAAATTATTTGCAGCATTGACTGCTTTGAGTGTTGCGAAGGAAAAGAATTTGCAATGCTGGAAATGCAATTATTGAAGGTGATTATAATTTTGGCTTTAGTTAAATTATTTTCATTCCAAGTGTAACACTCTCCATTCCAATGAGATTATTTATAACTTATGTATTGCACTTGAAATAATTGGCATATGGTGTAAAATAACCCCTCTCAAAAACAAGATTTATGTGCTTTGTTGTAACAAATTAAATGCAGCTTTGCTTTATGTTGATTCTTGCCAATTTAGGCAAAGCGATTTGAGTTTACACTGTCCTGGCTTCTCCTTATCTGATCACTGCCCTGCTTTTTATAATTTAACAATTGCAGTTACATCAGGGGATGTATGATAAAGCTTATTGAAAATATAATGCCAGTTTCTTAAATTCAGAGAAAAAATGTATAATAATTTCATTCATCAAAACAATTAATTTGTTTCAATTAATGTTTCAAATGGTCAATGTGCTGATTTTAAGCACCTAAAGAAGTAAGAGTTTGGTATTTCTGAATTAAGCAAGCTGGGACTTCTAAACAGAAATCAACTTCTTACTGTGCAATAGCAAGAAATACATTAAAAAATTATTTTGTTCAATATGTCAGGAATGTATTAAAATATCCTGGGTTTAAAACATTCATTTATATTATAATAAAAGGATTACATCATAGAAAGACCAAGGTGCCTTATCAGTTTCCTCTATTTTTCAGGTGGATGAAAAAAAGATTGAGAAAAAGATTGCATCCATATAAAGGAGGAAGGATTCCAAGCTGTTATTGTTATTATTATTAGGAAAATTATTTAAATAGGCTGATCTTTTTTTAAAGTTACTTTGAAGGCAGTTGTGAGCTCCAGTAGTGCTGTGAATGAAAACATAACTAAACAATGCAATGGGAGTGTATATTTGTGTGTAGCCAGCTACACAAAGAGGGGTCTCTATATGTCTGTGTATCTCAGATAGGGATTACATTTTTGTACTTGTCTTTAAAGCATCAAGATCAAGTGGTGGAAGGCAACCATTTGCCTTTCTCATTGTCACATTTTCCTAACTCAACTGGTGCTGAGTGTACCCAGGGAAGGGGTAAGGCTGGCAGCTGTCCTTCCTCCCTGAAAAGAAATGACTGTGGGTGAAATCAAGAGGCCTAGAAGATCACAAATGGTAAGGAAAATTGAGCAGGACCTTTGATCCTTAAATTGCTGGGACACTTGATTATACCTCCTTGCCATGTTTGTACGTTCTGGCCAGTTCTGATCTTTCCTGTGACTTCACTTCTACTTGTAATTATTTGGATGCTGCTACTCTCAGAGCTGAAGAAGAGTTTCTAGCCCTGCCCATTTCTGTACAAGAAAGCACACGAAGACCAGGAGCATGACAGGCCTCTCACAGCTGATTAAGGTAAAAAGACTAGCTGGATGCAGTTCTTTTGGAGCAAGTTTGTTGTTTTTGGCCAGCTGGCAGCAGTGTTTTGGATCAGATGATGTGTTTTGCTGAACCATCCTTGCACTTTCCAAACCCAAGTCACATCAGTCGCTTACCAGCGTCTCTCCCCCAGCCACCCTAGCACACTGCTAGGTTAGTCCTCCTGCTCCCCAGGCACAGGTGTTCCACTTTTCCCATGGTGTCATTTCAAAAATGCTGCAATGGGAGAAAATGTCTTTGTAAAGAAAGCCAGGCACACAGTGCAAGCTCTCCAGCTTTCTGTCACTGGAAGTTGAACACTAAAGTTTTCTGTACCTCAGCCAATGTTTGCTTTGATTCCCTGTGTAATACCTTGGCCTGAAAGAGAAAAATCATCATAGAATCATCGAATAGCCTGAGTTGGAAGGGACAGTTCGCTTGCTGGTTTTTCTTTTATTTTGTGTGTAGGTAGCCACAAAAAACTACTGCACTCATGTTTTAACATTTGAAATTTAAGAACATATCCCAGCAGTTAAGCAAGCCGTTAACTTTGGTGAGAGAAATGTGTTTAGAGAACTCAGCATTGATTAGTATAGAAACCTGTTTCCCTCTCCAACTTTATCAGAGAAAATACAGTATTTTCCTGGTACTTCCTGTGAAGCTCATCTGTAAGAGGAAGTATCAGGGTTGGCCTCAGTTTCTCCCAGTGCTACAGGGGCTTACTATGAAGACAACCCCATTCTCTTTTTTTTTTCTAATTCCAGTGTGAGTGAACACTAGTAAGCGAAGTAAAGAAAGCCTCAAAACACCAAGACAAAGAAGGATGCCCAGGAAATGTCAGTGCAGCAGCCACAACTTTAAAGTAAGGGACCGAGGAATGCTAACAGCCCTTAAATAGTGTTTGAAGAGTGGGGCCCAGGCTCTCTGTAGTCCACTGGCTACCAATCCCTTACCAATCTCTTGACACCGTCAGCTCCAGTGCCATATTAATTTTCAGAACCCCAGAAGCCACAAATTGACATCCCTTTGCTATATTTAATCTGAAGTAGGGTCCATTTAAAGTCCTACTGAGGTGGCCAAATCCAGATCTTCTGTAAATGGATACAACATTCAGAGCACTTAAGCATGCACCGTAGGTGGGCTGTGTGTGACTGTGAGCTGCCTATGTGAACTTGGAAGGGGTTTATGTTGGTTCCAAGGCTGAGTTCATCACAGTCAGGGTGCTGCTGGCTGTGGGGCTGGGGGTAGCTGTTTCCAGTGTAGAAAAAGCTTGTCATTCTTCTCCTTCATCTACAGCTCTGTGCTCATCTTGGTTTTTCATTCAGGTTCATTTTTTAGCCTGTGGCCTTTCCTACTGGCCACCACTAATTCAGCCACCACCTCCTCCTTAGAGGGCAGGCTGAGCAGCCTCTTGATTGCCTGGTTTGATGCATCATCCCAGTGAGTGCCATTGCCCAAAAGAAGGACCTTAGCCGTGTTGGCTGAGGTGTGTTGGAGATGGAGGTGCTTAAACAGGGTGGAATGGTGTCTGGTACCTGTGATAAAATCAGAGGTAGAAGAAAAACCTGGAGTCCTTGTTTCTCACATCTCTGCCCCAATTACCAGAGTGCATTTCCTTCTGCTTTCTAAAGCAGCTATGAGCTTTCCCTCTTGCACCGCCTGACCACCAGATCAATGCAAATGCTCTGACTTTAGCACTTGCATCCATTTCATAAGCACTGGGCAGCTGCTGTAATGCTTGCAACACTCATGATGTCACTGCTGGGTTTAAGCCAGTGGTCTATTTTATGATTAGAGGTTTTGTTTTTCACTGAAACAACTTCAAGGCTTTTTCATCACTAGCTCCTGTTTATTCCTTGCACCACTGAAGTGTAGAATGTGGAAAGAAAATGAGTGAGTGGGAGAAATAGACTGGTCTGTGGCAGAGACTGGCAGTACTGCTTGTCTTAAAAGTCCTCAGCAAAGCTCATCTCACAAAATCTCAGAAGCTTGCTGAGATTATTTTTATGTGGGAAAACACGAAATGAGCATTTCTAAGTGAGAGGGCTGGGGGTTTCCTGCTCTTCCACAGCAAATACAGACAGATCATGCCTTCCCCCACACCGGCCTTTTCTGAGGAGCCATGTGCATCCCGATGGACAGAGCAGCTCCTAAACACAATAAACATTACTCTGTCTGCATTAGTTTTTACATTTCTTTGTTTTATTTCTTGTTTTGTTTGAAATGACCTGTACCACAGGAATACAATTTATTTAACAGGTTGTTATTTTTTTAGGAGCAGATAATAGTTAAGTAGATACTGTTTATTTCACTGACTGTCTATGACTCCCTGCATCATTCTCACAGCCTCTGTCTCTCTCTGGCTTCTCCACGTAACCCAGCCACAAGAACAACAGAGCAGCCTTTGGCCATATGATTGATTATAGCTTGTGGATACAAAGTGGAAGCTCTGTTTTCTTAGCTCCAATTGGTAATAAAAGCTCAACATTACATTCTAGGGTCTTTCTCAATTACTTGCCCCTCTAATAGCTGCTTACATGTTTCTGGTGAAGCATGTTTTATTTTATATATTTATAATAGTTTTAAAAAAAAAGATGACATAGCTTACAAAGAGAAAAATAATGCCCCCTTAGCATGAGTAATACTGCAAGGTTCTGCTTGTTGTGGGGACATTTCTTGTAGCTTCACAGTTTTGCTGCGAGGTGTAATGCCCAAGTTTCCCCAGAAACCTAAATTCAGAGTGGTAATGTACCTTTTAATTGATCCCCATGAAATTTGTTTTGCATTACAGGTCAGACACTGCTGTTCCCAGAGAAGAATGTGCCCAAAACAGAAGAGCTGGTCACTTGGGAAGAACTGCCTTTTGTAGTAGCTGAGAGGTACATGGTTTCTGTTATCCACACATGCAAATCAGGGGCTGGAGCTGCTTTTACTTGTAGTTGCTGGTGTGGGTTTATTCACGGTCAGTGATACACTTACCTCTACTGCTTCTCTTTTCTTTTCTTTAAGTCATAGAGCCCATCTGTTTTCCGAGGCTCGAGCTCCATCATCTTTTGCCTCATGAAGAAGGGCAGCTGTATGATGCTGACTCTGTGAATCCTATATTACAAATGAGCAGCATAAAGAGCACTGACCCAGAACCCATTTCCTAGTTCATGTCTCACCTACCACATCCCCAGACCTTTTTGTAAGAGACTGTGAGCATTCAAAGACCTTAGCAGTAGCTGAAGCTCCTTTTCCTACTTCAAAGTGCATTGGGAGGACTACACTATGTTACACTCCTCTGCAATCCCAGCTCACTGCGTAGCTGGAAATGCTCCTCAGCTGTGTCAGTGTGATAGCACTAGCGATGCACAGCAGATCAGAGTAACTGGGAAGAGATGATTGTGATTCCTGCACTTGTTTGAAGGGCCCAAGAGACCTGACCTGCTTCCCAATTTAGGATGGTACAAGCCTTTTAAGGGTTAAATCTAGACAGGTGTTTCTGTCCCAGTTCCTGGGGAAGAGTCTGCATTCCTTGCTAAGAGAGTCTAATATACCCTATGTACTGTCTGGTTCACTTCCCATCCCATTTCAGGAGAAATGCAAACATTTCCCTGCATATTATCTTCAAACGATTGAGAATATTCAGATGGGCTCCAAGGTTGTGCAGCTTTAAGGGAGAAAGAAGTTCCTGGAAAAAAATGTATTTGGTATCTTTATATTGCTCTGCCAAGGCAGGAGTTGCGTCTATCTCGTAGCCCTAATCTAAATAGCCAGCAGTCTCTGTGAGCTAGAAGCTAACTCGGCAGCTCTCCTTAATTATGTTTTGTAGATAGTTTCCTATTACAGAGAGCAGGCCTGAGTCCAAATACAAGAAAGCTAGAAAAGCTTTTGGGGTTGTTTTTGGGTGGTTTTTGGGGTTTTTTTGAAGGGGGGGAGTGGGGGGGTGTGTTTGTGTGTGAGTAAGTGACTTTTCCGGTGGGGCCCAACAGAGTAAGAATTGCTTCTTAGGATCTTTTCAACCCATTTTGGGACAGCTACGTTTGCACAGCAGGCCGGGGGACACAATGTACTGTGGCTGAGCTGTGTGGGACTTGGCAGCATTGCAGCAGTGGTCAAGTGAGTCAAACTTACAGGTGATAATGCAACCCAGCAGATCTGTGAAAGCATTTATGCCACAGCCAGGAAGAGTTGCCAGAGCGCAGCACACGGCAAGACGGCTCCGTAGTGGTGGCATGCATTTCACATTGGTCCCTCGGTCACAGATGGGTACAGGGATAACGAGTGCAACCAAAAGCCCCTCATTTTCTCCCCAGCTGCCTCTGGGAGGGAGCTGGGGAGAGAAGCACAAATATCCACTCAAAGCACAAGGCCACTGTGTAATTGCTACTGCTGTGAGCACAGAAGGAGTCCCAGTTCCCATGTGCCTTCTGACCCTTAGGTCTCTGCTGGTTTACTAATACGCCTGAAGCAAGACAATTCCTTTATCAAGTGAGTACAAAATGAGTGACTGTGTAGCACAGAAAGAACTCAAAGGAGATGGAGTGGAACTAACTAAAGTACAAGGTGTGGGCTGGCTATGAGAGCTGAGAGGTCACCATCAGTCAGCACCCCTGTGTCTGAGCCTGCCAGGGCAGGGTTCTGCAGTTCTGACAGCCTTGCTGCGACACATTCTGCTCCAGCAGAAAACAAGCGCCCAGTGTCTCTGATCACACACCTCAACCCTGCTTTGGAAGACTTCCTCCTGGGGACAAGTTACTCCTTTGCCACACCACCTTTCTCCTGGGGAAGCCAGGAAGGGATGGAAGCTTGAGAACAGAGGCAATAGAGTTAGTGGTGTCTCAAATGTAGATCAGAGGTTTTTTCTCACTTCTACTGCCATGCTGCTGACCACAAAAGAAGACAATACACTCAGGTTTCGTCAGCTCAGGATGACTTAAAACTAAGTGACCTAGAAAATAAAGTTTCAGAGAACACCAACCAGTCAGTTTTGTCAGTCACCTACATTCCCCTCTGGGTACCGGGAATGCAGCAGCTATGGCTTAGGCAGCAGATCTACTCCAGGGCTTGGAGACAGCAGGAACCTTGTTACGTAAGAGGAATAAATAAACATTCCCCCTGTTCTTCTCCCACCACCTCAAGGTCAGGTATTTGCTTTCTGATCAGCAAGAGAACCTCTTACCAGCCCCAGGTATAATCTATGCTAGCTCTTTTCCTGCTGTTGAGGATAATGGGATGAGGCAGGGGAAGACAGTAGTTGGAGTATCAGGGGTTTCATGTCATCCTCTAATTTATTTCCCTAGGCTGTCACAAAAAAGCAATCTCTCAGGCTCTAGAGCTGCCTCTCTGAAAAGCAGTGCCCTTGATTCCTAACTAGAATTTGGCAATAAGCCTAAAGTCTCTGTGGAGCCAAAGAGCTCTAATGAAGTCTAGGAAAGATCTGGTTTGGGGTGTATTTATACTTGGGCAGTAACCATGCAGACAAAGCCTTGTGTTCTCTGCCACAAGGAACAGGTGGGGAATGGCACTCAGCTGAGCTGAAGAGGCAGGTGTGATACACTATGGGGTGAAAAGTGTGGAAGAATTGTAGTTAGCACCACATAGGAGAGGATGCAGAGATTATCAAGTCAACCCAGCACTGAAGCATAACATCAGACTCTTTTCTCTTGCCATTTGGGAAAGACTTGCATTTTCTCAGGGACATACAGCCTACCTCTTCAGGGGCCTGCAGGGATTGTACATGGGAGGGACTAGCCAGGCGTAATGACACACTGTACAAGGTCGCAGAATATCTTACACAGTTAGGAGCATCTTTCCCAGTAAGAAGTGGGGCCTGTATGTACAAGTGTTAGAGGAGCCTGGGAGGCAGCCTTTTCGTTCAGGAGAGGTCCAGCAGCATCGTTCTCCAAAGGAGCATCTACTCTATGGTAAGAGGCAGAAAGGTGACAAAAAGAAGGACCGTGGCTGCTTCCCTTTCTAACTGACCCCTCATAACACCAGCAGATAAAGTTTATATTGACTCTATTCTTCCTCTCTTCCTGCTTCTGTCCCCACTCCCCCTCCAGAACTGGCAGAGGGAGCTGGGGAGCAGGCAGCCTGGACAGCGCTGAGAGCATCACTGATCAGAGGGGCTGAGCCCCGATGATGCCTCAACAAGTGCAAGAGCATAATCTGGTATTTCCCACAGAGAAAACAACAAAAAAAAGAGAAACAGGTGACTGATTAAAAGTTTCCCCCCTCCTGTACACAAGATTCTGCAGTCACGCCGACAGATAGACATTAAATAATTCTTCCATAATAAATGATTGGAGATAAAAGCCGGCGGTGGCTGCTGCTGCTGTTTGGATTTGCTCCGTTGTCTGCATCTTTGTTTCTGGTTTGTCCCCCGGCCACTGTCGGCTGGCGCTGGGGCTGTCAGACCTTTGCCTCTAGCATTTCTAGGAAGAGTTTATGCATGGGAACCTTGCCCTGCAGTTTGATGCTGTAGAAGTGCTGCACAGCTTTGGCAGCCGTCTGCCGCAGAAGGGGCAAGGTCAGGAGCAGCTTGCCTGCTCGCCGGGGCTCCTCATTGCGCTGACTCAGCTCGTAGTCCTGCAGGGCTTCGTGGAGAAGGTCCTGGAGTTTCTGCACTGCATCCATGTCCTCTATGTGCATGGAGTCTGGGGTGAGGGAGAAAAGACAGCAAACAGACAAGTCAGACATGAGAAAGGAAATCCTTTATGGTCCTGAAGCTAAAGATGTTTTCTTTCCTTCTTGTCTGTTGTTGTGGGGATTTTTTTTTTTTTTTTTCTGGCCACCCCCTTCCCCCACCGCGGCAGGGGGTGAGGGGTGTTGGTGGTGGTTTGGTTTGTTTCTTAAGGGGAAAAAAGCAGCTTGCTGGCAGGTGTGGTGTTGCTGCTATGAAGTGTGGCAGCAGCCCAGTGTGTTGGCCCTAGCAGTGCAGGGACAGCGAGGTTGCCAGGGGTAGGTGGGTGACACATGTGCCCTGTGTGCTGCCCATTTTGCCAGCCACCCACCCAATGCAATGCAGGAGTCAGGCAGGGGCCTTTGTGATTTGCACTTTCACTTGCCCTCCATGATCCTTATGGGGAGAGTCACCCTGCAAGGGGCAGCAGCTGCTGTGCTGCCACTTGGGAGCAATCTCATTAAGAATAATTAACACTGCTATAGCGCTTCATCTGTCTAAACTGCCTAATTGCCGTGCAGCTGCTCAGGGTGTCAGCAAGACAGAAAAGCCCCAGTAGGTCACAACCAGTGTGCCCAGGGATGTTGCCAGACCCACCTTTGTGCATATGCCCCTGTTTTCAGAGACTGCCAGCAGCTGCTCAAGGAGCTTCCTGCTGAAATAAAGGAAACCCATGCCTCCTGCAAGGCCTCTTCCCTTAGGCTGCCAGTTAGATTCTACAAGCTGTTGGAGGGGCCAGCAGGGTTTGCAAGGCTCCTTGGTGCGTCTGCAAAACAAAGGTAGCTAGCTGGTAAGGACCCAGTCCAGGGCTGAGGTAGGGAACCGTGTTGAACACAGACTGCTGAACTTGTGGGTAAGTCATGGTGTCACAGCGCGGCACCAAAGAGCGGAGAGGCGCAGCATCACCACAGGTTTTCTCCTGTTTCATCTTGCTGATACTTGCTTCTTTCTTACAACCATGACAGAGCTGGAGACACTGTTGCCTTGTCTTCATTGTTCAGAGACTTTTAATCAATACTGAACCTATTGATAAAGATTCCTGCCACAAGGCAACAAATCCAGAAGCAACAGCAGAGAGACAGTATGGCACGCACACATGCACAACATGTAGTTGCACCGCCTGCCATCACAGCCTGGGCTTTGCAGTGTGGCAGTGCTCTGGCTCAGCCTACACACAAACACAAATGTGAGGACATGGGTTCCCCAGAGTGACAGCAGTGAAGGGGAGGAAAGCTGACTGAACTGCCAAAATCTCTCTAGAAACATGTGTCATCTTTATGGAGAGCACAACACAAATTAGAGACTGTGAATTGTGTAAGATACATTTATGGTAAAAATGCTATTTATGATGCATGATTTATAAAGTATTACAACAGTTGGGAAAATATTATGTCTAGCAAGAAATCTGTTTAAGAAGCTGTTTAGAAGGAATGCACTAATTAAGAAGATATTAAAGGGAAGTATTCCCAAGAAGCCTACTGAAGAATGATTCTCGATGCATTTACACTTTTTATCCAAGAGACCAGGCAAAGAAGGGCAGAAGAGGGCTGCTAGGTCATCACAGTGGCCTGAGCTAGACACAGAGGTTGATTCTGAAAAGTAGGGAGGAAGAAGCATGCTGCCAAGTCAGTCTGGCAACTTCTCCCAGCCAGGTAGCACCTCTGAAAAATTTCCATATGCAATCCAAGAGAAGTGAGTGGGATCTGTTTCCTGCCAAGTCGCAGAGGTCATTTTGAAGACTGGAAGTATCAAAAGCTGGAATGTCCTCTATCCTTTCTGTTTAATGTCCTTCTGGCTAGGGGCACAAGGGGGAGAAGTAATCACAGCCTGTCAGAGTTTGCAGATCCCAGTGGGGGCTGGAATTACTGTGCAATGAGCCATGCTTCAGGGCAAAGTGGGTGCTCTGCTTTGTACTGCTGCTGCTGTACACTAGACAGAATCCCAAAACTGCCCTTCTGCCACCTGACTTCTGTAAGGTGACAAGACTTAACAGCACTAAATAACTAAGTGTATACAAAGAGAGGAATGGGGGAAATAAGGATCAAAGCCTGCCCCACCCCCACCACTCTCTGCTGAAAGAAGCTCAAAATTGGCAGCTGACTGCAAAAAATAAAACATTGCAGGATTAATTTCCTTGCAATCCATCAGTGAACTGGTGTCGATGGCATTGATAAACTGTTAATTATGAAATCAATACCTATGAATTTTTACAGCTATCAGAGCACTGAGGTGGGGGCAGGCTGCCTGACCATGTCCCTGAGGGTCAGCTGGCCTAGAAGCTGGGCTTCATATCAGGAGCCCTTCTCCAGCACTGCTGGCATGGGGTACAGGGCAGGTGTGAGAATGGACAAGGCCCACTGCTTCCTCACCTAACTCTCTTCTTGGAGCTTCTGACAGGAGCAGGACCTCACAGGACCCATTAGTACAGAGCTTTCTGTGCGTCCCTTTGCCAGATCCAGACCTTGCTCACTCCATCTTAGCATTAAAATGCATTGCAGAAAAAAATCGGGAAATAAATTTTGGCCACTCTGGGATGTCCTAAAATGAATGTGTGCTGTATGCTAACCTGGAGGGCTCCTCAATACATAGGTTGATCAATTTTTATTCCTAAGGAAAGAGGACCTAGGAATGCTTAAAAATGGACTGCTGACTCTGAAGGGTAACAAATTAGGTCTACAGCACCTCTACTCTGTCAAAAAATGGGTGATCATATTGTTTGGGACTTGCCTGCTGCTCTGGGATTTAAGAATTCATCCCTCAGCTCTCTAAAATGCACTTACTAAAGACAGAGATCCCTTGAATTATCTTTGCCAATCCCAGCAGGTATGTTGTTGGTGTGTCACACCAAGAACCCAGGGATCAGCCTACTGTCAGCTTCTTCTCTAGTAAAGAGTGAGTGAGCTCCCACTTCTATTTTCATTTGTTTGAATTCCTAGAACCAAAGGGTCAGTATATACAGGCCTGCATAAGTGCCTAGAACTCTGGTTGCATGAGCAATTACACCCAGAATTTATCTATATGGGAGGAAAGGCAGAAAGCAGGTTTAGGCAGCACAGGTGCTAATCTAGGTGTTCATCTTTAAGCCCTATCTCTGATCCAAGGGAGCTGAAGCCTAGCCCAAACTGCTTTCCTCCTGTTTTAGGAATCAGCTGGTTGCATGCAAGTGCACACATGCAGGCTCTGTAAGTTTATCCCTGTCAAAAACACACAAAGAAAAATAACTGGCATTAAAAGAATGTGAAGGCTCAATGTTAAGTTATAATAGAAAAATGCACTTGCCCTATTCCAGTTTCCTTAGCTGTGTGTCATGTGAAGCTTTAATTACATGAAAAACAAAATCCCATGCTTTACTTTGATATGTTTCATTACAAATAACAAAGCAGGACTTTTGTGGATTATGGTCCTACATAGCTACACTTCTAGCTGCACTAGGAGAAACCAGTGAAGTCAGAGTGATTTTCTCCATCCAGCTGACAAAATGCTTTGGCCTGTGTCCCCTGACCCTTACCTTGGTTTCTTTACTCCACAGCACTGGAAATGGAACCCCAAAGCATCTGATGAGTGTTGGTTGTTCTGCTCTGTCTTTGTTCAGTGTTACTCCACTCCTGTGGAGATTGTCTCAAAAGGTATACTCTGGGCTCAGTCCTGAAAGCACAGTGAGCAACAACAGCAGAGAGTGCTTCTGTTGCACTGTGAAGAACTTGACAGCAGTGTCCACAGCATGGGCCAGGTAAATGTCCCAGCATGGCACTTCTCCTGTCACAACTGCTACCTTAGCACTTCAGCCTCTCTGAGGAGCCCTTCTCCCTGTTTAATCCTGTGACCCTCTTGGTAGACAGGTTCTTTAACAAGTTGATTACATGACCAATAGACACGATTGCACAGACGAGAGAGGACAGCCTTGGCCATCTGCCCATCCCGGTTCAGTGGCAAAGTGAAGGCAGCAATTAAAACTAAAAAAGCAATGTATGAGAAATTGAAAAAGGGAACAAAGTTATGAAGTGCAGAAAAATGATAAGGGAAATGAAGGACATAGGAGGAAAAGCCATGGCTAGAAGGGCTAAGGACAGTAAAGAAGTTTTATAAATATTTAAGGAATAGAAGAAAAATGATCATTTGTAGGGGGGGCTCTTTTCACCTGGAGATGATTAACCTATTAATAGCAATGCAGAATAGATAGAAGTCCTGAATATTTCTGTCCTATTTAGAAAAGAGAAGCTTTATATACCTGTGTTATATGAAGATGATGAAGACTTCGTAATCTATTGTTTATGCAAGAAGATATTAGAACTTTTAGGACAAGCTTCACAGAAATCAGCAGAGCTGGATAACTTGGCTTTAAGAGTTCTAAAATTGCTGGCTGAGGGTCATCTAGGGCAGATTATTGATTAATAAGTCTTGGTATTTTTAAGAAATTCAAGATGACTGGAAAAGTTCTAATGGTGCACATATTTTCCTAGGTCTTATCTGATAATTTCTGTGCTAGCCTGATGTGAACCAGGGCAAAAATAAAGGGAAAAATAAAGGTGACATTCAATTAAGATTAGTAAAATGGCATTTATAAGACATGTAAATGTGGCACTTAGGGACATGGTTTTGTGTTGGACTTGGCAGTGCTGGGTTAACAGTTGGAAGTGGTGATCTTAAAGGTTTCTTCCATCATAAATGATTCTGTGATTTTACTGCCAGTCAACATTATACTTGGGAAGAGAGGTCTTGTCAAACAAACTTGATTTCATTCTCTGATGAGATTACAAGTTTGGTTGATAAAGTTAACTGCACAGATATAATAGACTTAGGTTTTTTATAAGGCACTTGGCTTAGGACCACAGGACATTCTCATTAAAAAATTAGCACTATGCAATATCAATAAAGAACACTTTCAGTTGATTAGTAACTGGCTAGATGACAGATCTCACAGTAGCTATCAGTGGTGAATCATCCCTGAAGAAGGAGTTTTCTCACAGAAATCCACAGGGATCAGTAAAAAAACCAGCTGCTACTCAACATTTTTATCAATGAGATGTAAGGAAGTTGTTTTTTTTTTCTTTTAAATTGCTACTGCTAAGGAGTGGATGGATGGCAAACAGGAACAGAATGGTGTAAAATGGTGATGACAGGGCAGCCTCACAGAATCCTGGACTATATCCTTACACTTGAAGTAATATATCCATAGCCAAGGAATGCAGCTATGGAACAGGAAGTTCATAATGTCAAGCTGTCAGGTATAAAAAAACCTGGAGTCATAGGACCCAGCTCAACAAAGACCATTCTCTGGAGGCTGAACTCAGGCAAACAGACATTAAAGATATGGTGCCTTTTTTTTTTTAACTAAGAGAATGATTAATTATTAGAGTCAGCTACCAAGCAAGATGTAGATTCCCTCTCTTTTAATCCTTCCAGCTTCACACTAGCTGTTTTTCTGTAAAGTGGCTTTAGCCAAACACAGATACTGGTTTCAGGGCTGGGCTGCAAGGGTGAATTCTGTGACCTGCATGATGCAAATTTGGCAAAGAGATCTGATGTGAGACAATGAGACTCAGGGGATGTAGAGGGAGCCCTTGTCACACAGTAGCTTTAGCAGTTTCCCTTCCAGATGGGACTCCTGAGCAAAGCTATGTTTGGCTGGCTTTGATACAATGCAGCCTGCTGGATTGAGGGCTGCAATCTACATCCACACTGTCTCCCAGTTAAAGGGGGATTCAGTATTTCTGGTCACTGAACATCTCCAGAACAGGGCCAGGCAGCCCCAACCCCGCAGCTTTTTGAAAATGGGACCAGGGTTTCCCTGTTTGCTGTATCTGACCAACACTACTGAGGTGGATGCAAGTGTGGCTCACATCCCTTTTCTGAACTCATGGCACTGGAGTTGGCTTTCTAGTGGAAAAGGCCTCCACAGACCCTTCTACTGCCTGAAAGCAGCAACCAGTCCATCCCTGTCTGTTCCACTCTCTACTACAGGGTCGGAGCACAGCTGGGGCTCTAGCAGCAGTAAGCCTCATTTCTCCCTGCTGTCCAGCTTAGAGCAGAGCTTTGAGAATGTTGCATGACACAGGCAGAGATTCTTAGGCAGTAGGCTCTAGTCTCCTCCCAAGTCAAGTAACAGCACGAGCCTTGACTCCCTGGTTGCAAGACTGGCTGGGCCAGGGCTGTACCTGAGTTGGCGAGGGCCAGAGCTTTGAGCGTGACAAACTCCTCCTTTTCCACCTTGAGCTTCTTATAGCGGCGCACCAGTTGTAGGATGGCCAGGTAGAGCTCCAGCAGCCCTGTCAGACGAGAGTGCTCTTCATCCATTATGTAGTCCTCAGCATAGACCAGCTTGTCCTCATACGGCAGGGAGCGGTACACAATGCCCAGGATGAGAATTTCCATCCAGGCACTCTGCAGAAGGCTCATCTGGTCTCCAAGGGAGAGGTTGGAGAACCCTAACGGGGCAAAAGACAAGCAGGGTCAAATGGGTGTGCAGCAAAGCCTCAAGGAGACTAGGGTCCATAGTTTCCCTGAGATTCTAACCATGCACTCTTCCCTACTGACCTGCTGCTTTAATAAAACCCCAAATAACTCACTAAAGTGACCCTGTCTCTGTAACAATCAGCACACATAGACCTTACCCTTCTCTTTGCTCCTATGCCCACCCACACCCTCAAACAGGAGTTCTGATGCTCTGATAGCATTTATGGCAGCCCAAGGTTGGTGACAACCTCTTTTCAATGACCACTGCTTCTTTCATAGCAGCAACTGTTTTGTACCACATTGCCTTCCCACTCTTCCTCTGTAGGTCTGTATTGCAGCCCGTTTAGTCTGTCCCAGCTGAAAAAAGAGCAGAGAAGAGCTCCAGATGGCAGAAAAGAGGGCTTCTGATGAGATAGGAGGGAATGACGCAGGCCTGAATTACAAGTGTACTACAATCTCACATTTTGGCCAACATGAGAAAAAGTCCTGCCACAACAAAGCACCAAAATGTGTTAAAAAATGAATACATGTGTGAACAGAATCCTCTTCTATTCCTCATCACACTCTGATCTCCATACCAGCAGCTCTGCCTACGACCCTACTCAGTGATAAAATTACCTTTATGGTGCCATACAAGTACCTAAATCATAGCCAAACCTGGCAGCAATGAAACCAGCACCCACAGTGAACCAAATATTCTCGCCAAATACAGAAACAGCAAAACTAGACCCTGACAGCCCCAGAGTCCACCTGAGAAAGTGGAGAGGACAAAACACAGAAGAAATGTTCACCTCAAGGTGGGGAAAAAAAGTGCATGGGAAGACAAACTGTCTGTTATGCCCTCCATACCTGGTACCCTTGAAGGCCAGACCATGAAAGATCCTGGGAGATCAGCACTCTGCAAGTCATTACAAACAGGAATGTCAAGGATAGTGTGTTGGTCCTCTCTAGGCAGCTTTTGCTCTAGGCAGAGCAAATTTCTCTAGGCAGAAATTGTACTTTTTTGGCAGCCCCTTGCTTCTAAAGGTTCGTAGGGCTGTGAGAGAATGAACACCCAAGCACCCCTCAGCTGGGAGGGTGATGCCCCACCAGCCTCCCCAGCCCGTTTTCTCCCCAGATGCATATGAAGCCTTGCGGATCACCAAGAGACCTGTGAACTCATGAGCCCCTATGCAGAAGCCTCCCAGCTCTGCTGGATGCCTGCAAGGCTCAGCTGGACTTCTTTATCCCACACCCCACCCTGCTCACAGCTCTTGGCCCCACATCGGGGCTTATGTAGCCAGCCACCATGATGATCATTTGATTTCTCTTGTTATCAAGTTGGCAATTAACAAAAGAGCTGATGATTGCTATATTGACTGACTGTGGGATCTCTTTTTCTATCTGCACTATCTCAGCTAGGGAAGGGAAGGCAGAAGGGTGGGTTAGTGGTATTTATTTATCTCTACGCCATGTTTTGTGTTTGTGTTGCCAGGGGAAGCAAAGGGTGATAATGGCCTGGCAGCCCTTGGACATCCAATTTCCCTTATCAGGCCCCTGAATAGAAAAGAGGCCCCAGGCCACATTAATTAACAGATACCAATCAGCTGTCACGTGCTGTGTGCGCAAGGTCTGAGGGGAGCAGTGGGTGGGAGGGAAGAATCAATAAACCATTGGGGAGGAGTGCCAGAGGGAACAGCTAAAGAGGAGTCCAGGCTACTGGGGAGAAGAGCTGCAAATCCAGCTCCATGACTGTGAGACTGATTCCTGTACAGCACAGCCTGTGCTCCACATAGCCCTGATGAATCCCACCTCTTGCTTAGGCTGGGAGGTGGGTGCCTTGTCCTTTACCTCACCCTTCTGCCCCTTATGCCCTGCACTCAGAACTGTGCTGCTCTGGAATGCAGCCCTCCTGACTCAGTCCAAGTGCAGGCTGCTGCAGCTCCAATGCTTGGGATCTGTCTCCCCAGCTCCCTGCTGCACAGGGAACTGATGAGATTAGCCCTGAGGCGGGTGTAAAGGTGCACAGCCACTGTTCCACTATTTATAACCCGAGATCTCTCCTTCGGTCATCCCTCTCCTAGCTCTGGCCATGAGATCAGTCCAGCATTTAGGCTGCTGCCTTAAGTCCATTTTCTGGATCAGTCACATGGCCTTTCTGCATCTTCATTCCCCATCCGGATTACAAAAGGCGTTAGGCCATTGCCTCACTGCAGTCTGCCAACAAAATTTCTTAAAGATTGAGAAACAGACATGTAGTAGAGTGAGAAGATCCAGGACAGGCATGGCTCATACTTTTCTGCTACAGAATAAAGTAGAAAAATTGATTTACCCCTAGCAGTAGCCTGTACACATAGCATCTCTATTAACTGCCCTTTCTCAGAGGCTGCTGTGGCAGGTGAGAACAGGAGATACCATATTTTACCCTTTGCCAAGAAGAACAGAAGAGCCAGGTGCAATTGCTCCACCCCTCTGGGAAAGCCCCTGGCCAGAAGCACTCCCAGATAACCAACAACTCTAGCTCCAGCAGGTGAGTAGGAAGAGGGAGTGCTATGGTGTCAAGCCTGGACATGAAATGTCTGACAGATTTGGGACCCTTTTCCCCCAGTGTTCACCATGGGGAGTGCAAGGGCTGTCCCCGAATCACTGCAGTAAAGGGATGATCATGTAACTCTCTCATGCTATAGGAGTTGAGATCGGAAAAAGTAAATGTTAATTTCACCGGGCCAAAATCACAGGCTTGCTATTATAGGATTATAACACTGGGGAACCTCTAGTTGTGAAATTTTCTGTCATCTTACAGCTCCCAGGAATTGCTAGAATACAACTGTTTTGCATTCTTGAGCTGTTGACGGCCCAGCATCCAGAAAACACCTTTAGTGATCCGTTTCTTGCTGCTTTTCTGAAGTCCAACCCTGAAAGGTGCCTAATGCACCACTGCCCCAAAAGAGAAGCCTCTGGCTCTAGCACAGAGATGCATGCATGTTTTCCTCCTTCCCAGGTGCACCACGAGAAAAGCTGCTTTATTTGCAATAGCTGATGTGACATTCAGGTTGGGTTTTAATTTTTTTTTAATTCTTATTTCAGTGGTTTGGCAGTGGGAGCTCCCAGAATAAAAAAAAAA
This sequence comes from Struthidea cinerea, assembly GCA_013397865.1. Lineage (NCBI taxonomy): Eukaryota > Metazoa > Chordata > Aves > Passeriformes > Corcoracidae > Struthidea > Struthidea cinerea. Next base: position 1,724,831 of record VZTI01002485.1, on the reverse strand, counting down.
AAAAAAAAAAAGTACCCTAATNAAAAAAAAAAAAAAAAGTCACATAATTTGTGGCAAGTGGAGTTCATAATCTGTTAATTTATTATCATTTCTGTCATCCTGGAGGGCCATTAGCAGAGGTAATAAAAGGAGATGTAATTATAGGATCTGAGGCCACTCCAGACACAGCTGCTGTCACTCCACTTGCCATATTTCATTCTGTGCTAGTACTAACGTCTTCCTGGTGAGAACAGCACAACAGCTACCCTGGGAGAGCCTTCATCGTCACCCCTCAAGAGAAGTCTTGTCACCCTGCATCAAAGCAAGAAGAAAAGGTGGATGTTGTTCCAAGACAATTTGCATGGGGGGAGGGTGAGTAGTGGGGAGGGGGCCTCATACAGAAGGGAGCAACTCCACATTGGCTAAGTGCGGCTTTTGAACTCATGGCTAATAAGGCTACTGAGCTAATAACATTTGCTAAACACAATTAAATCATGCTTTATTGTTACCATAGGAAAGTGTGTTTAAGTTTTACTGATTTTATTTGCTGATTTTATTATACTGTGGGGTAGAAGTTGGTATTGACACCAATCCTTCAGGGTTGGTATGACTTTAATGTCACACCTTTCTTTACTAATTCCAGTGTGAATACAAGGCAGGAATATGTGACTTTTTCTCCTTTCTCCATCCTTCTCTGACTAAGAGTTTATGCACATAGGAAGGAATGTCATGTTTTGCTCAAAATCTTGGAAGGCAGATAATTTAGACACCTGGCAGGCTCCTGGCCCTGCCCTGCTCTGCCCCCTTGCTGCATAACTCAGTATGTTTCATACTTGTTGCAGAACTACAGAGTCTTTTGTTCCATTATTATGAACTGCCTTTTATTATCTTTTTTCTCAGTACTGCTCTCTTATGTAACAATCCTTGAGCTCTCGCCTGTGCACAGTCCTGTTATAAAATACTGCTGCTGGTCTGAACTGTGCCAGGCTGATTACTTGGGACAGCCACAGCAGCTAATTGCATTGCATTAAAACCATTCCTGTTAACACCCCAAGTACTGGGTTAGTAGAGCAATCCAGGCTGAGTTCTCTAATCACCACTGTAACCCCACTTGTGATGAATCAGCCCCAGATGGATTCCAGCACTAGTGATGGGTATAATCCCTGCAGATATGGCAGATCTCATGTAAGAAGGGCACCACCAAGATTAACCTCTTCTCAGAAATACCATCCTGAAAAAGTTTATTCAGACTTCACAGTCCCATCTCATAACAATCCATATTCCATATAGCCCAGAAAACCATTAACTCTTGGGTCCCAGGAGAAATACTCTCTGGAAAAAGAGAAGCAGCTACCAAAAAGCCAGAAGAGGAGCAACAGAAAGAAACAAAATACATGGGAAAACTAAACTGTCTGATCACTCATGTTAAGATGCTTTATCAAACAATGAAGAACTTAAAGCCAAGAAGCAAAGCGAAACAACACAGACCCATGCAGTGGAAGACATAGACAGAGCCTCATATATTCTCCTGATACAAGGAAAGGGGACAGAAGGCAGGAGATAGCTGAAGTGAGGTGTTCATAGTGAATGTCTGAAGCAATCTTTGGAAAGCAGCCTTGTAAATCCCAATGATATCCCCTAAATTCCCTGGCTAGCCTTCTCCACACACAAATCCTACCTATCTTTTTCTGGTGGGGTTGGAGAGAGACTAGAGGGAGGAAAGCATTTTCTTTTCCCAGTCCAAATCTGGGAAGAACCCAGAACTCAACACTGAGGACCATATCTACTCCTTCAGCCGCGGTCCACCCTATCTGCAGGTGTGGGACACTTGTTATGTCACTCAATCACACAGGCACACACTGGATATAGTCTGTGAGCCTTCTGAGGCCAGTCACACTGCCAATAAGTTGTCCTCATTATTTGTCAACAAAGAAGCCTTGAGATTCACTGGCAACAGCATGTCGTCTATCGCAATGGGATTTGTGCTGTGACAAATCCATTATGACAAGCTTTCCTGAGTCTGGACAAGAACGCCCACTACTGACAGGGTGTGTATCTGCCTTGTTATTACCACTGAAGTCCGGTCGCTGCCAAAATATTTATTCATCTATAAACACAAAAGACCTAGGCCATGTTGATGTAGTGCAAAATCACAAAAGTTCACCATACCATCCCTAAGGCTGTTCCCAAACACTTTCACTGGGCCACGCAGTGCTGGATATGATAGAAGACTTCACTGTATCGTATCAAAGCCTTCTGCATAATCCCAGGGCACACACACGTACAGTGATCAATTTATGCACCTCTATCATAGGCTGCATTGGAGTTTGTTACCAATGAGAGCCCATCACCAGCAGTTTTTTGTAACAGTACTTTCCACCCATCACTATAGGAAAAAGTCCTGGTTGAGGCCAAAACTGATAAGCACAGAGATAAATAATAGCTCCCTTTGCTGTTCATGCTTACACCCTTGTAATTCCCCATTTACCTGGGATGTGCTTTGCCCAGCCAATGATCACCACCAGTTCCCTGTCTGCCAGGTCACAGAGGGTTGTCAGGGCTTTGATGTCACTCTCCGGCATGGTTGGATCAGGCATGGCATAAATCTTCTCTGGCTCAGCCACCAGCAAGTGGGAGACGATCTTAGTCACTGCACATTTCAAAGGAGAAGTTGTTGTATCTCTCGTGACATAAGGTGAACCCTCATGGGATAAGACATGACTACAGAGCCCCTAGGACCTCAGTAATGGTTTTGGTCACAACAGAAAACCACACTGCAGTTACACAAGCTGTAGTGATCTGCCTATGCCAAACCAGCTCTGCACAGGGATGACAGAAGCAGGAAGCTGCTGTAATGTTGTCAGTCATTGTCTCAGGTAGGTCCAGTGAGGGGAGAAGGAGGTATAAGCAATCAGTTGGTGGGATGTGGAAAAGTTTAAAGAGCTATGGGTAGTATTGAAGAGAGAAATCAGCATGGGACTGGTTTTGTGAACATGGCTTGGGTAAAGGAAAAGATCAGAATATCACTAAATGGATTTACATAATCTCCTAGGAAAGGTGTGGTATTTAACCCTAGGTACAATGGATACAGAACCTGAGCTGTACCTAGGCCTGTCTAATCTACCTCTACGCTATGATCATAAGAAAAAATTCCAGTGCTGTTGACTGATACAGGAATTGGAAGTGACAACTGCTCTGTACCTTTTGGGAGACCACTGAAAAGAAATACAGTGGCAGCTCCGAGGACCACGTTTCTAGACCAATACGTACATGGCTTTTTAGCTGGGGGAGGGATCTGTAAGCTCAGATAAGTGCTGCTCTCAGAATCCAGTCTCCTTTTGTATTTCTGACGACCTCCACGGACTCGATCCAGACGAACACCTGCAGGTAAAACCAAAAAAGTCCTCGTGATTCCTTAGTGCCTTACGGAACCTTGACATGCAAATACTAAAATTTGCTAAGTAAGATGTTCCCCATACTCCAGGGAGATTCCTTCTCCCAAACACTTGAGATCTCAGCTGAACCCATCAATCTCAATACCAGCTAGACTGCCTCCAGCTCTAAGCATGCTGCTCTGAGCTTTACTTTTATTCAAAACATTAATGAAGACAGAAATTAACCCATTCAAACTCCTGAATCACTATCAATCTGATGGGCAAATGAAAAGCTTCAGACCTCAATGCCCTCTACATGATCCTACTTTTAAAAAGAAAGACTTTAAACATCAATCAAACCTGCAGTTATAAAAATAAGTTTTCAGATTGTTCTTAAAAATGAGAAGTTAAATGTTCTGTGACCTCTCACTGTTTATATTTGAAAAAAGTGACCTATAGCAAACAGCTAATGAACTATGAATTCAACAGAGATGTTTCAGCCTTGATCAAGTAAGGCAACTGTAATAAAAGTAGAATCCAAATAAATAGAAACAACCTTGACTACAATAAAGCAATGATAAAGACGAAGTAGGGAGACACTGAAGAATTTCAAAATACAGTGAATCAAATTGGAAACTTCACTTTGTAAACAATTCCCAGTGACTGGGAAGTACCAGTGATTGTCACCATGCAAAAAAACACAGCAGGATCAATAGACCAGGAACAGCAACTAAATCGTGCTGTAAGTAAAAAATACAATGTTAAAAAGAAACTGTGAAAAAAACCCATAGATACTTGTGCAGTTGCCTGTTATTTCTGACCAGCCATATGGTCTCTGATAATCAGTCTGTGAAACTGGGGTAACTCAGTCTTGCTGGGAGAAACAGCTTTGGGGGAAAAAAAATCTTTCAAGGTAAATGTAGGAGCATTTGATTAGAATAAAATTTTGAATTTACACTACACAAGTACTTCCTTAGAAACACACAGGGGTTTATCTAGTCTGATCATGGGAACCAATTATGTGATAGACTTACTAATCACATTAAGTCATTAATATTTTGCAATCATACCGCTACATAAACACAAACAACTAAAAGCAAACACTCCACATCAGTTTTGAAGTGACACTTTTTGAACAACTTGTATACCTGAAAAAACCTCCAGTCTGCTGGCAAATATTCTACCCTAGAAGGAGGCACGTCTGTCACACTGCATTTCAATGCCATGTTTGCTTACTTTGTCAGGGAAAAGAGAAAGCTTTTACTGTAATGCTCACACCAGCCACACCTGCACCACCTGAAACCACAACTTGCAATAACATCTAGATCCCGATACTCTTCGTGGCTAGAGCACCAAAACAATTTGACTGACAGACGCTATCAACTGCCGGCCCCCTAAGCAGAAAGAATACCAGGCCAACAACACTCAGTCTGGCAGCAGTACCTCCCCCACTGAGCACGAGAAGCAGGAATGAGCAGGCATGGAGCTCTGCAGAGCAAGGGAACGGCTGCTGCGGGTGGCTGCTATGGCAGGACAGCAGATGTTGAAGATGGAGAGAAAGGTATGAAGCTGATATAGGTGAACTCAGGTCACACTGAGTAATTTCTTTCCCCACCCCATTTTCTATTTCTGACTCTGTATGGAGAATTCACAGACATCCCTAAGCATAAGTACCCCCTTTCTCTTCCACTACATGGTATTGTTTCTGAAAATGATGCCAATTGCTTCTTTTACCTCCATTTCCAGTGGCAGGTAACCTTTGGGCAAGACTCCTTCCTGGGAGCCCAAACATGCTCCAGAGAGCAATTTCAAATAGGACAGCCAGGGAATCCCAAACCTGAGGTTATCTAGGGAGATCCCTGACGAAAAGCAGTAATGAAGTCCTGGATGAAGCAGGAGATTTTCATTTTCATCTATGATTTCTTTCCCTCAATAAATCTGCCCTGGTTTCTTAAGAAAGAAGACCTTTATTCCATGCTTTGCTGAATGAATGACACCTACCTACAAGCCAGGAGAGAAGGGAGAGACACAAATTTCTGGAACTGCCAGTAAACCAAACAACCAGGTATGAAAACTAAAAGGGTCAGGAATATACTGTTGAAAGATTGTAGAGGAATCCAGAACAGGCTGCCAAGACTTCAGGACTGAATCATATTCCCAGGACCCTCCCAGATAAGGGTCATAGGTGAGTGCATTCCCTCACACTAGTGGTAAGGGGGAGGGAGGGAGGGAGATGCCATTCTCGGCCAGCAGAAACCAACACACAGCCCTCCAGGATGCTTTTGCTGTCTGTGAAGTTAGCTAAGCAGCAGGGAGTGGGAAGTAGGAGGAGTAGGGAGGAAATGGGGGAAGGAGCCTGTTTCCTCCTCCCAAGGAGAAGAATGCCATCCTGCAGTGCTTGGCAGAGGGATAGCTGCACAGGTTGCAGCAGTATTAGGGACCCTCAATCAGATTATAAGGACACAAGGGACTTAAGTGCATTAAAAAAAGATAAGGAAGACGCAGAGAGATTTACCCTCCATCCCTCCTTCCCTCACTGAGCAGATAGAGGTCTGTTTGCCCAAGGACTTCAGCTTGTTAATTTTGAACAACTGGTTGTCCTCCTCTTGTTCCCCTTCCTGTGCAACACTCCTTGAGGCAAACGTTTTCAATCAGCACTTGCAGAGCCACAATTCTACCCTGTCATCACTGCTCCAGCCACAGAGCTGATGAACAGGCTGAGCCCCACACAGCACATCCCAGCACATCCCAGCTGCAGCTGCTGAGTGCAGTGACCCACAGGTACTACAGTAAACAAAAGCATTTCAACCCACGAGTCCCTGACTGTGACACTCCAGACATAAGCATCATGGTAAAATCCTTTTCTTAAAGATCTGACAGCCTAATGGGTCATGTCTAGATGGAAGGAAAGGGCATGGCCAAAAATCAGTACCTGTGCTATTTAGGTACTCAGGTTAATGCCTGCTGCTCTGCTTGATTTCCTCTGTGGCTGATTTTAAGACAGACAGGCTGGTTACAGCGCAGCTCTGAGAGGGACACTAAAGGACAGACATTAAAATGGAGTGGGGCGGTGTGGTGGGTGAGCTCAGAGAAGCAGCATGAAGGAAAACACTGAGCAGAGAAGAAATAGAGGGGGATGTAAACTGGGATATGAATGGAAGTGAGAGAGTGTAAGGAGAAGGGAGACAAAAGAGAGAGGGCTGGAGCAAAGCTGAGTGGCACATATGCTGTAATTGCAAGGGCAGGTTTCACACCACATGTGCAGCCACCTGAGCATTAACTGCAAGGTGCAGCAGCCACGTATGAGATGCTGCTGGCCCATATGAAGACTTACATAGGATTTGGTACTGCAGCCTCACAACAAGACAGCCGCAAAACAAAACTGTTGCCTTCCAGCTCCTGCACAAACCCTATTCTCACGTGAATCACAAGTGGCCAGTTCAAAGGAGAGAAGGCACTGATCCTACAAAAATGTCACCACCACAGGCACTCCTGGACCCCGCTTTGTGTCAGCAAGGAGGTGAGATGCAACACTATAGGGCAGAGTTTGGAAGCCACCACCCCTTGATAACTTATCTTGCTGGCAGTTCCTTCAAATGAAGGCTATCTATTCTGGAAATATCCCCTCTCCTCCCACTCCCCGTATTGCAAGAAAGTGCTGCTGTTCATTGAATTTTGTTACTTTTTGAGAGACCCTGCATAAAAGTCCTGGCACCTCATCTGACCTAGCTATGGAGCTGACCCTGGTGTACACCACAGGGATTGAGTTGCAGCTCCCCGGCAGCTTGTTCTCAGCTCCCCGGCCTGCCCAAGCCCCTCTGACCTTGCAGGGAGGAGGGCAGGGCCAGGACTTGTGCCGGACTTCTCAGCTCAGCATCCTGCATGGGGCAGGGATGTCAGTTTTCTAAGTGTCCTGTGGGTGCCACTCGTGTTCCAAGCACTCTTGCAGAGAGGTCTGTGCCAGCACCAAGCCTCTGCATTGGGAGAGCTGATCTGCTGATCGTTCAAGCTCCCTGCATTTCTCTGACATGCCCCTTGGAGAGACGTCTGCCCGACAACTTTGGGATCAGATGTCCCCTTACCGACTTGATAACATCAGGCCTTGGGGTTTTTTTCTTAATGGAAGTAAAATAATTCCAGCTTTTTTTAAAAGCTGGACCCAGGCCGAGACTGTCGGAAGTAAAAATAGCCGAGTATGCAGAGGCGACAGCACACAGAGCCAGGTTTAGTTTCTCTTTTATTTTCTGGGGACTAAAAATACTCTTAAAAGCTCTGTGAAGCTAAGCCCTGGCCAGTGGGAAGTGCAGTCAAGGCCCAATATCAGCTGTCGTGTCAAATTACCAGCCTCACCTCACTTTCCATCGAGTCCTATCACATGCCCATGGATTGATAGGAACAGAAAGATCTATCTTGCCAAAAGAGCTAACGGAGGAGCCAAGCTACAGGGTTTGCATGGTACAATATGTGTCTAGACCAAGAAGGGCAAAACCAAAAGGAACACAGGGCAAGTGTTGGCAAGGAAGCAGTGGCAAAAGGGCTGCTTTGCTGAGCTTCCCTGATACACTGGACAGGTCCTGTGTCCACTGCCCACCTAATCCTGGAGCTGCAGTTTCCACACCAATACAGCCTGCTTGCTATCCCAGGGTCTGAGCTGGGGTGGTGCTCTGTAGCTAGCAGAGATGCACCTGTCCCCAGGAGCTGCAGTCCAAAGTACATGGGTTGGTACTGGCCAAGGAAGCTGGAACATATAGGCTAAGAGCAGAGAAGAAAGGAAGGCAGAAGGGCTGTATCCAAAGTGTCTCCTACAAAATTTCCCTCTTCCTTTCAGCTCTGAACTGCAGGAGAGACAACAGCATGTGGCAATGGGATGAGTGAGCCAGGAGGAAGCCTATCAAGGAAACAGAGAGCAGAGATGACCATAAAAGTCAAGCCTGCCAAGATGGAGAAAGAAATAGACGGTAAGGAAAAGTATCTCTGCCTAACAGGAATGGAGAGGCTGCAAACTGCCTAGGCTCTCTTTTGTTACTCAGATTCCAGCTTGGCAATGAGAAAAGATCCCTGTATACTATTAGGCTCTAACACTGTGGCAAAAAGAGGCCAGCCCCTAGAGAGCCCTCTGGTAGGTAACTGATGCAATTATCCAACTCACCTGAAATACAGGAAAGCAACTTGCAGGTCACAAATCAGCACAGCCAGAAGAACCCAGCAACTAGGCTGGTGCAGGTGTACAAGCCTGGAAATTACACTTGGAAAGAGAGGGTGGGAAACTATCCTGGGGATGAGGGGCAGTGGAGATGAAAATCCATCTCCTGTGTTACAAGAGCTTACAGAGAGATTAGATCAGTTCAAGTAGGATGCTGCAGCCTCTTCCACCTTTGATGTTTTCAGGGCTATGTCAGTCAGGTAGGAAAGTTTCTTCACTATAGGGCTGACTGAAGAGTCCCTGGACTCAGAGAGACAGGTTAGCCCTGTGATGCCTGATGATACCTGGTCCTGGAGGCTCTCACATGCCTTGGAGTAGTGACACAAGGTGTCAGCTCCTCACACACAGAAACACAAGCAGCATGTCCCAAATAGTTGGTCCAAAGCATACAGAGCCAGGTGAAACCCACACAGCTTGCAAACCAGTGCTTCTCCTCTGCCAGTGCCAGCTGTGTGGCTGCCAGCTCTGCAGGGCTGTCTGCAGCACTAGCCACTGCTGTCTCTCAAATGTACATCTTTCTTCCCATGCTGAGCCCCTCTCACTTTGCTCCTCCAGTCCCTCTGGAAACTCAGGAATTAACAACGGCTTCAAGAGCAAATGGGAATGAAGAATACCTCAGTACCTTGCTCTCTGCAACAACTCTCTGTAATAAGCACCACACCCACACATTCCCCCTGTGTCCATGGTCCATGCAAACATTCTCCTTTGACTGCTTCCCCTCCCAGCCCTCCAAACAGTCTGAAGCAGGTCAGCAGCTCTATTGATGATGTCACCCAATGGCCACAATGCCTGCACAGCAGCAGGCTGAGGGGCACCCTGCAAAAGGAACAGATGCAGGCACATGCCTGCTAGGAAAAGACCAAGGTTGCCTTTCACAACAGGACCTAAAAGATGATAAAGCCTCAGCCCCACTGACTTTCCAAGAGGTGGAACTCAGAAATAAAGCCCCAAAGGGGTTTTTGCTGCCTAGAGGAGCCTGCAGCCCTAGGTGTGATTTAACACCTTACTTTAGACTTTGATAGCTCCCTTCTATGCATCTGGGCTCCCTTGACAGGCAACAGAGAAAAAGGCACCTCCACATTCAGCTCACTGGCCAGACACTTACCTGAGGAGGCATCATGACAGATGCTTCTCTTCACTGACTACCGAGAGAAACTCTGCAGGGTCAAACCGATGCTTCCTCTAGTCCAGTTTTCTGTCTCAGTGTATTTAAGTGGAGCAGATTTTGGAACAGGTAGAGAACCATAAGCATGGATCAAGAATAACAATTTTTGATACGTGACACAGTGGAGAGGTCCCTACCACTACACGGAGAGAGGTCTACTTGTGATAGAGTTCCACAGAGGTGGGGGAGTTAGACGCACCAACACGGTAAGCTCTGCTTTAGCCGGCCTCTTACAGCAGCTCTGCTCGAGCCTTGAAGCATCTCAAGTCCTCACATCAGCAGTGGCTTTTCGAATGCTAAGAACTACTGTCCACTTCTTATTGAATTCTTAAATTGGAACAGCTGTGCCAGGAAGTAAAGACCCTCGCAGGATACCTTGCAGGTCAAGGGCTGGCAGTGTCTTCAAAGGTGCGTCAGGGAAAGGGACTAAGAATCTCGGCAGAGCTGAGTCACGCTGCACACAGGTTATCAGAGGCACATGCCTGAAGTTACTACTGTAGAGCAGTGGGGCATATATTCAATCCCATCTCTTTCTTGCTTAACTTGAAGAATCTTACCTGCTGTGTTGTCAGAACTGCCTAAAAGCTTCTAGGACAACGGCTGGGTTCTAAAAATCCCAGGATGGTTGTTTGTCGCTGTTACGTCTGAGATGCATAAAGAAAACAACATAGAGTCCAGGCTTATGAACAAGTGGAAGCACTTTAATAATTTTCTAACTACTTTTATAGGATAGATTGCAAAAGCGTGTTGAGTGGCAATAGGTAATTGGTTCCTCGGCCATCCACCCCTTGAGAGGATCGGCCAAGTCCTAAGACACCTATTCCAAAATATTTTCAAAGCCAAAGCCATAACAACCTTGCAAAACAGCCTGCAGGTGCAAGAAGTTTATGAAACTGTGACCTTGTTTAAAATAGTTTACATAGGAAAGACAGTCTTCTCACAGACTATTGAGAAAAAGCTGAAGTATTTCTCCACTTCTAACTTTTTAGCACCTACAGTTGTTGCAGTTTTTATCTGCTTCCTCTTTTCTGTATGTGTTACAAGAGCACTAGGCACAGTTTTGGTGACAGAATACACAAAGTATTTATTATAAACCTGTGTAGAGGTGATGCCTCTCTGAACCCACCTAGCTCTATATTGATGGAGCTTGGACTTCATGTTAGAAAGAATGGAGATCTAGTAGGTGTGGTAAGAACCACAAAATTCAAAATGAAGGAGAGGAACCAAACTAAACAGATTCATAACTACTAGATAAGGGAGAAGGTGTAGGGATGGTCCTGGATGTGCAATTCTTATGTCCAGAAGACAGATACCAAGTGCCCTCAGCCCAATGTGCAATTTGTGGACAGTCCATCTGCTGGAAGCCTCCTCTTTGGAGAATTACTATCAACCTGCCAAAGGCAGCACATGCTCTCTGTCACAACTCAGCTCCAGCCACATTGCAAATGCTCAATTTATGCCCTGGAAAATAGTTGGGTGTGGAAGATGGAGTCATCAAGATGCCACTCACTGCTCCTAGGGATCCTGTTTCAAAGGACAGGGGGTTGCCTGTCTGTTTTTAAACACAAGGATATTTTAGAGAAAGAAAAACCATTTTTTCATTCTCTTTTTTCATTTGGATACCTCCAATAGTGATACTTCTGGCAGCGGCTGGAGGCAGAATACTCTATAAATACAAAGCCATTAAATTGCACACAGCAGCAACCTGATCGGGGCTACCTTTTAATTTCCTGACATGAGCTGGCCACTAACCCAATTACCCGGGGTCCCCGGAGGAGCCCTCATCCTTCCCAGGAAGCACAAAGCAAGAACCTAAGCATATTGCAGGGATGTCAGCTGAGCTTTCACTGAAATCAAATATCTTTTTGAGAACACATGGTCTGGAAGCAGGGATGGGGGCAGGAGGGAGAGGCTGCTGGAAACACTTTGCTCCATTGAGAGATTCTTTCACTTGAAAACAGAAATTAAGCACCCTCCATTTGTTTACATTGCTGAAAAGGAGCTCTGCTGTTGATTCAGTTATCTGGATTTTAGTAGAGGATGAAGGCAAAGGTGTAAGTGGAAGTGGTTTGAAATCACCAATGCTTGGAATCCCTTGCTTAGATACTAGATGACTGCATCAAATTTACAACATCACACGGCCAAGTCTGTCCAGGATGACAGATTTGATTCCTTGTGAAAAATTTACGACATCAGCAGCTGGTAAGGGAAACTGAAGAGTTAGGAATAAACACCAGGGCAATTCCACTGAGTACAGGGTTTCCTATTCAGCCAGGGTCTTGAAGAGGAGATGGATTTAAGAGATACCTGCTTCTGAAATTTGGAGATTACAGTCTCACCATCCTGGAAGTGGGGATCACCTCCAGCATTCACAGAGATGCAGGCACTTAGGTAACACAAGGGTTACCAGGTTATTCCAAGTTTCTAGGAGGCAGGGTATTCCCAAAGACACCAGGGAGAGGAAGGAAAGGGGAACAATTAACAGGAAGATGAGCTGAATAAACTTTGTGGCTCTCTTCTGTAGACTTCTCTTGCCTGTTTCATTGCCTGGTGCTGCAGTGTCAGTATCCACACATTCCAGCAAACTTTACGTCAGAAATAATATTAGACAGATAGGAGTCCAAGAGCTTGAGAGATTTGTAGTAAATAATTTGGGTTCCCTGTTGAATTTTAATTTGTTCTCTAGCAATTCTTATTGAAATTCATTAGGACCAAAGGAACAAAGCCTAGGAAAGGAATGGTTGTACCTGGGCTTACTACAGCACCACGGTACAGTTTTCAGAAGAAAGAGAGTCATGTAGATAGGATAAATCACAGGTCTTTACTGGATAATTGCCTAACTTCTCTCTTGCTGTTAAAAAGCCTCCCTTTTCTGCATCCAGATCAAGACTATGTTCTTCTACCTTCCTTCCTTGCATTTGTAGACCTCACCCTCACCACAGAAGGGTGATTCCTGAGAGCCAGGAGGCTAGGCCTGAGGACAACTTACTTTCGAAGATATTCAGAGTGGGGTAAACCACCTCATACAGGGCAGGTTTCCTATCCCAGGAATCCCCTCTCCTGCTTTTAGCACATGCAGTGCATGTACTCCTCGGAACTCCTATCTTCTACTTTCTGAAGTAAAATATACCTGGTCTATCATAGGACACATGCCCAGGGTCCTTTCAGTCTTTGCCCTCTTTCTTGGAAGCCAACCAGTGATGTCTGCAAGAAACTGGGCAGAAGCCACTCATACATCTCAGGAAGCTGCACTTAGGACTCAGTCATGAGCAGGACTCTGAAGAGACAGGTCTCTATTGGCAGGGAGCAGAAGACAACAGAACTTCAGCAACATAATATACATTACTTCTATTAAGAAGGAAAACAAGACTCAAAGGCTGGTGGAATAATCAATGGCATTTCAATGCCTGGATGAGATTGTGTTTCTACAGACATTTTCTTTGCTGTGTGGTTTTCTGCTGTGATGTGACACAATTGCATGTGCATGCACTTCATGAAAAGCATTTAGTGACCCAGCTTTGCTTCCTTTTCAGAACTGTTTATGCTCCATTTGGGTCTCTGCAGACGTGCCAGCACAGAACAGGGAACAACACAGCTTCAGAAACAACACAGTCCTTGGAAGAAAAAGTTCTGCAGGGCTTCCACAACAGTAAAAGACCAAATACCGAGATAACAGCCGGTCTGTTCTATTTGGTATGGTATGGTTTGATATGTCTGATATTGCCTCTCCTCCACCTGCCTGTCTGCCATTTCCAGCCAAAGATGAGTTTTGTAATGAGAGGCCTTGATGCTTCATTGCACCTCACCTGCTATCCCCATCCCTCTTCCGATGATCTCAGAACATTTCCCTTTCATGGGCTGTACTGCATTTATGTGACAAGGTTTTGGTAGCAGGAGACTGCAGGGGTGGCTTTTGTGAGAAGACACCAATAACTGCCCCTATGTCCACTCCAGACAGCTCCAAAATGGACCCACCACTGCCCAAAGCTCAGCCCATCAGCAATGCTGGTGGTGCCTCTGTGATAAACACATTCAAGAAAGGGTAAAAGCAGCGGAGAGAGAGGCAGGAGAAAATACAGAAAAATCAGCCCTACAGATACCAAGATCAGAGAACAGGAGGTGCCCCAGGTTCTGGAGGATATTTCCCTGCAGTCCATGGTGAAGACCATGGCGAAGAAAGTTGCCCTCCTGCAGCTCGTAGAGGACTCCGGTAGTGCAGATATCCACCCTGCAGGCACGCAGGAACCCACACTGGAGCAGGTGAACATGCCCTGAAGAAGTTACAGCTTGTGAAAAGTCTGTGCTGCAGCAAGCTCCTAGTAGGAGCTGCAGCCCAAGGAGAGGAGCCCATGCAGGAGCAGGTTTTCTGGCAGGAACTGTGGCCTGTGGGGGACCTACACTGCAGCAGTTTGTTCCTGGACTGTCCCCCATGGAAAGGACCCACACTGGAGTCTGTAGGAAGGACTTATATTGAAGAAGTTCATGAAAGGCTGTATCCCATGCAAGGGGCCCCACACTGGAGTGGGAGAACAGTGTGAGGAGAGAAGACCAGCAGAGATGAAGCGTTACACACTGACCACAAACCCCCAGTCCCAATTCACCTGTGCTCCTTGAGGTGTTGAAGGTAGATGTCACGAGTGAGTTGAGCCTCGAAAGAAACAGAAATGGGAGGAAAGTGGCCTTGGTTTTTGTTTTTCTTTCTCAGTATCTTACTCTCTCATTAACTGGCAATAAATTAAATTAATTTTCCCTAAGTCGAGTTCTGCCCATGACAGTAATTACTGAATGATTTCCCTGTTGCTATCTCAACCCACAAGGTTTTTCAACATATTTTCTCCCTCTCTCCTGCTGAATATGGAGAGTGAGAGAGCAACTTGCTGGGCACCCAGTGGACAGCCAAGGTCAACCCACCAAACTGACAACAGAGGAGGACTAACACCACTGTCCTTGACACTCTGCAAGGTGACACATAGGACTGTGACTTCAGAGAGGCTGCAGAGGTGTGGAGGGCAAAGTTGTGAGGTCATGTTTAATCCAACCAATGTCCAGAATGAAACCTCTGAGCCCACATACATAAGCCATGTGTCATCTGAAATTACATCTGCCTCTTGAAGACAAACAAATTGCTGTTGAACAGAACGTTTATGGGTGGCTAGAGCGTGAACGGCATTCCTAAAACTGACAAGGTATACTGAGTTTTTAAAACAGACCTGCCAAACTGCTGAAATTTCTGTCTATCATTCCAGAAAGCCAGGAAGATCTAGATCTACTCTGTAGAGCCCAGAGTTAAAGAACTACACTTAGTCATCACAGGCACAAGACAGACAGCGATGGGAGCAAAGAGAAGCAAAGGGGTGCGGGATTCCCAGCTCTGAACAATCCTCTCAGCTGCAAGTTGCAGGGCACGCTTTCCTTCACTGGCCATTCCCCCATGCCAGACATGTATGCAGGTATCATCTTCTCCATTCGGGATGAGCAGTATCACAGGTTGCTCAGGCTTCCCTGATGTTTGCAGAGCAGAGGGGCATGCAATTCTACTGGACAAAGCTGTGAAGATGCCCATATCCACTGCCTGCAGGCTGGCGGTTCAGCAAGGCAAAGAGCAGCAGAGCACAGGTTTTCTGGGGAGAGCACCTCTCTACATGAACACTGGGACTGGAGTCTGCTGGAACGCTGGACTTCAGATTCAGCAGGTTCCTCTATGACCCTGCTAGGGCTAATTACTGCTCCCTGGGGGCACACTCCAGATGGAAGGGGAAAGTGAGAGACAGGCAGCCAGACAGGCCAACACTTCAGACATCTGAGCCAGTTGGGCTCTGTGGCCAGAGCTTTCTGCTTGCCACTTTCCCCAGTGAGTCTTGCCTGCCCTGCAGCATCACGCCAGGAGAACCTGAGACAGCAAAGCTCTGGTGTCTGTGCAGCTCCCTTGTTGCAATACATTGATCAGAGCTCTCTTAAAGAAAGTGGCCTGGATATCTGAGACACCTATTGATTGCTCCATTGGCTCTCTTCCTGCCCTGATCCTCATTCAAGCGGCACTGCCTGAATAACCTACACATCTATGTTAGGGCCAGTCTCCCCGGATCTTAAAGGGTTTCTTTCACAGCTTTTTGCCTACCTGCAGCCTATGCAGGGAGGAGAGATGTCTGGTGACCCTTACATGCCCCAGGGGGAGGGTCCAAGTCTCTCCTGCAGCATCAAGCTGAGCATTTCAAGTGTAAAGCAGATCTTGAAGTCATGGTTATTTGTTTTTGCCGTCTTTGAGTACTGATGCCTTCTGTGTGAAGAACAAGCTCACGCCACATGCCCAGCAGGCAGGAGGTGGCATGTACATCATGTGTGGAAAAAAATAACCAGGAAAATGAGAAGAAATCATGAAGCCCTTAATTAGTTACTAATGGAATATCATATTCTTCTTGAGCAAAAGGATAGTTTCTTTACCCAGAAACATCCCCACTAAGTTACAAGCTCAGTGGTTTACCCAAGGACATCAAGGAGAAAACTGTGAAGAGAAGAAGTGATTTCTAGAGTTTGCCTTTAACCAAGACTGCTTTTCTCCAAACCTTTGATAATCAAGCAGGACAAAGAACATGGCTTAGGAACTTTCTGCCATGCATGAACCCAGGGATGAAGAGAGAGGTACACCAAGGCAAAGTAGGAAGGGAATCTATTAAAAGGAAAAATAATCATAGCCCAAATATCAAGAGACATCTTGCCCTAATGAGAGTTTGGAGACTGCAGAATAGGCTCTCTGGGGAAACCAAAACATCAGGGATTTTTAAAAACAGTTAAACTACTGGAATGGTACATTTGGGAACACTCGTGCCTTGGCAGAGAAAAGGGATGGATGAGCTAATAGGATGACAGATCAGACATGGAAAAGACCAATGAACCTTTTCTAATCTGAAATCCCTTGTCAATTCTGCATTTTGAGCAAGTCAAACAATTATGGATTTATTCTTTCTAGAAACTCTTGGCTCTGAGACCAAATAGTGTAACACCATTTTTCTCCCTTCTTGGATTTGGCTTTTAAAGATGTGTATTGATTGAATTCTGTATACTAATACTTTGTGCTTCCACCAAGCTTCACATAAAGTTAACTAATCAGTCCTCACAATTCTTTTGCAAAGCAAAGCAGTATGATCCTTATTTTTCAGCTTGGGATACTGAGCAAAAGAAAGAGAAAAAAAGATGCCTGCCCAACATCACTTGACCACTCTGTGTTAGGACACAGGAGCCCTATTTGCAGATTGCTAGGGTAGTCTCCTCTGCTCGTCTTGATATTATCATGTGCTCTTGTATCCCACTGCTATCAATAAATCTTTATGCTGTATATTCCACAGCTCTAAATATTATGGGCAGGATCACAGATACACTAACATCAATAGCAAAACACCCTTCCCCAGTGACTTTAATGATGCCTGATCAATCCCTATATGAATAACTAAATACACTTCAGCACAAAAGCAGCCAGAGAGTCAACTTTCAGTTTGCCACGAGTAGTATCCCACAGGGTTCGGGAGTTCAGGCACAGCATGGTGTGAGTGAAGTTACACCGCTTTCCAACCTAACTCTGGTCTGGAAGGAGTTAACCGTTTTCACAGAACTTGGAGGCTAAAACATAAAACCCTTTACAGGACCTTGCTGTGAACAGTGCTGAACTGCCAGAACTGGAAGCAGAGATGCCCTGACCACACAGTCAGCACACCAGCACTGGCTCCTGTGACTCTGTTCTCCCAGCTGCCAGCTTCAAGAGGCTCAACTGCTCAGATGCAGGGCAGCACAGACACCGGCAGCCAGCAAGCCTGAACCTATGCTGTTGCTCTGCAGAATGACTGGAGCCACTACAAGCTTTTAAGGTTGTTTTATGGGATTCATATGAATAGGCTACAGTGCATTAACAACCTGCACTCCCACTAAAGCCAGTGTTGCCAGTGTATATTGGCTTTAGTGGGTAAAGGGATACATCCCCTCCCTGAACTACCACATGAACAGAAGGAGGTTTCCAGGGTCTCTAACTACAAAGTAGGTGCCTCCCTCCTAGTAGGAGATCAAGATCCTCTGAGTCTACCACCTCTACACCCAGGTCAGGAAGGGCCAAACTACAGAAGCTAGGATGTCCTCCCCTTGTAACTGGTGTGCTCTAGAAGGAAGATATTTAACCACAGAAACTACACATCCAACAAAGAACAAAACAAGTTTAATGTATAATCTACATTCTTAACAACACTGGCTGCCATCAACCTGCCTCTCAAGAAATGAGAGAGCTCTAGTGAGAAGCAATACACACTCAAATGACATTGTACAATTTATCACCAGCTGCTGTGATGTTATGACCTGGGAAAAGGTTGTATGCTGGCATCTTGGCTCCAGCATACAGGACTTGTGCATAACCACAGCCAGCGGCTGTTTCTTGTGGTTAAGCTGAGGGGACCTCGCTCTGCTGGTCTAACGGTGCAGAGGGTTATATGCAATGCTTCTCCCTCCTTCCCCTCCTCCCCTCACTGCCTTTCCCAGAGGGACCCAAGGGAAACAAACCTTTAAAGTCAATCCATAAGAATGTGTTTAATTGCCACTGAATTCCCTGTGGTTCCTCTTGAATGGACAAGGATTGAAAAGGGGGAGTGGGAGGAAAAACAGCACAAGAGAGAAGCTGAACACTGCTCAAAGAGCGCTGAACAGATCAATAGGCTGAGCAAAACACAGGCTGAGTATGCAGGGCAGGGGACCCACAGCTCCCAGACAAACCTGTGCTACCAACCATCTTCAGAAAGTCTCCTGAGTGGTAATACAGGCAGACCTTCATTGTGCCACAGCTCTGCATTAACTCCATCCTTCCCTTGTGAAGAGCAGCTGACCCAGTCATGATCACAAAAGAGCCTTTCCTCCTCAACACAGAAAAATTATTTGAGGACAAGAAGATCAACACCCTCCAGCCCAGTGTTCCTTTGGGAAAGGAAACAGTCTGGCACCACCAGTCTCCAGTTATTTGTCAAATTTGCAAGTACTAGAAATAATATCTGAGCATGACAGCACTGACTAGAACCACTCTCCTCTCTGGACTGCCCTCTTGGTCACTGCCCATTCTGATTCATTTACAAAGCCTGTAGAAAGATACATTCAGAAACGCAAAGAAGGCAAGCATGTAGTTAGCCTGGGAGATTCTGCAAGGTCTGGAATCCCAGGCACTGTTGGAACAGAGAAAAAATCTCATTCAGACTCTGTCTTACCTTCTTTTAGCATCCCCACTTTGAGGCATTTCATGAAGCGACAGGCCTGACAGGACTTGCGCCTCCGTTTTGTGATCTCACATTCATTGGTGGCCGGGCAGCTGTATTCAATATTCCCTGTAATCAAACACAGAGATGGTCACCCAGGAATCACGTTCTCCCCAAGGATCCAGGGACAGGCTGCAGTGCCCAGATATTCCCACCACCATCAGTCTGTATAGGTTGCATGTTTGCTCACTCACTTGCATGCACACCCTCTGAGACTATACCCAGCTGACCTAGCCAAGGGGCTGACTGCAGTGCTGGGCTTTCAGGCACATGTCCTCCAGGCATGTCATCATCCCTTGTGCTGCACCCCTTGTAACCTGGCCTGTTCCCTGAAGTCCAGGGATGAGAGTGGGAGCAGTTCAGACATTACTAGCATTTCCTTTGCTGCCAGTCTTGCTCATGTCTGTGGGATGGATGTCACCTGTCCTTTCTTGCCCTGCTTGGGGAACCAGGGAGCTCAGAGACAGCATTTCCTCCTTTGCTTCCTCCTGCCAGCTGGCATACTACAGGTAGCAGGGAAGCAATAGGTCTGCATTGAGAAAGGTGGGTGAGACATCCTGTAAAACGAACGTGGGTTCTCTGTGCAAATCCTTACAGTTTCACTTTATTAGTCCTTGTGCACCTGCCTCTCATTCCTCTGCACAGAACATTATCTTTTCTTTCCTCATTCCCTTCTATTTACGATGACCCCACAACACTGCCTCCAAGACAAAAAGAGAAAGAAGCATCCCAAATTTATTTCTAATCACATCATATTTTATTATAAGCCAAGAATATAACTGAAACATGGATGTGAGGGTCTGATAAGAGGATGTAAGTGGAATTACGCTGGATCACAGTGTAAGGCAACAATTATTTAGTACTAGAGGACAAGAAACAGAAATGGCTGTTTCTCTCCTGCCATTCACTTTGAGGTGATGTTTCTGAAGAGGGCTATTCAATGTCTGCTGTGGAGCTGGACTGGAAATCTAAACTTGGCGCTGATGCATTGACAATGACAATACATTTAAGGCAGTCTAGTTACTGGTAAATCAGGCAGCACTGAAAAGGGTACCTAAGCTCTACAGCCAGTAGAACAATGGAAAAGCTGGTTTAATGGTTTAGAGCAGGAAACTGAGATTCAAGAGTTCAGTCAGAGCTGTAGGGAGAAGTGTAGGTAAGAACTGAAAGAACACACAGTATGGACTTTGTATACCATTAGAAGTAGAGTCTACAGTTCAGTAATAGTGGAACAGGACTTGATTTTTATTCCTACTTTTGTAATGGATTTTTGTGTTTTGTGCAAGACCATTCCCTCCTCTAAATAAAGATCAACATTCTGATACATATCAGTCTCTGGGGGTGGTAACTAGGCCTTAGGGTTCACTAAGCTGTTGGAAAGCCCCCTGGATTTTTGAGTGGAAAAACAGAGCACAGAATCAAAAGAAAGCAAGCACCATTTGATTTATCTCATTATGCTTGGCCCAATGCTGAGTGAAACCCCACACAACCCCCAAAGCCTAAAGGTGATCAGCCTACTAGCTATAAACATTCCACCTCTTGCTTCTTGTTTTGTCACAAGACTTGCAACTTTCCCCTAAGCTTCAGCCCAGCCACCCCATTCTTCTCACCACTGCTCATCTGCCCCCAAATGCAGTTTGTCAGCTAGAGCAGAGTGTGCAGCACAAGTTGCTTCCATTCAGGCTGTATTTCGTCATTGTGCAGCATCTGAATTTCAATAGCTAGCCATGTATCAACATTCTCAGAGAGCTGGAAATTGAGATTCAAGCTAGATCTCAAGGTAATAAACAAATTCCTGTTCTAGACGCAGAGCTCCAGCTCATTACAGACCCATGAGTACAGTGGCCCTGATCTCATGATCAGAGAT
This sequence comes from Struthidea cinerea, assembly GCA_013397865.1. Classification (NCBI taxonomy): domain Eukaryota; kingdom Metazoa; phylum Chordata; class Aves; order Passeriformes; family Corcoracidae; genus Struthidea; species Struthidea cinerea. Next base: position 1,703,965 of record VZTI01002485.1, on the reverse strand, counting down.
ACTTGCTGTGCCCCACACAGGCAGGAACAGAGCAGCAGCAAACCTGGGAAAAAACTCAGACACAGTCTCACTTTGGAAGGTTTTGTTTGTTTGAATGCCAGCCCTTCTCACCAAAGCCAGGATCAGAGCTCTGGAGAGATGCAAGATTTCATGTTTTGTGGTCCAAAAGCCAAAAATTTGCCCCCTAAAGCAGAGACACTACAGTAAGGGCACTGAGCCTTTATAGCAGTGGGAGACAGTGACAGCTTTTGTCTGGAAGCTCAAGGTCCCTCCACAGTGTCAAGCAGATCCCCAAGCTTCCCCTTGCCTCTAGTCCCTGGATCCCTTGACAAGCATGTTACTGGAAAGAGTCTACAAAACCTACATCACAACTAAATGGGATAGTGTCAGAGCACGTGAAGGTGTGAGTTACCACACACACACACACACTGTGTGTGTACAGCCTGAATAAGCAGTTCCCAAAGACACGTCACTACTGGGATCACGATGGCTAAAGGAGCCCCAGAGGAGGCTGAGCACCGGGCGAGCTCCCCTTCCTGGACAGCAAAGCAGTGGCCACTATGTAGCGCAGCAGCCCTGTAGGTTGCTGGTTAGCACAGGTGGAAAAATACACCCAGCCTGGTGGGTCATCCCGCTCAGGATGCTTGTTGTCTTCATGCTGAACACAGGTCATGTGCCCCTTCCACACACAGTGCCAGCCTAAAGGAAGCAAGCACCAGCAGCTGCATCCTACAGCCCTCTCTACAGGTACAAATGCTACAGCTGAGCCCACTGTATCCTCTTCACACAAGACAATGCTGCCAAAGTAAATGGAGTTTTATATCAGGCCCAAAACCATGCTGTGCTCTGCAGAGATTGAGAGCCACAGTTGGGGGCAATGCCTGCCATTACTGCAGAAAGCAGGGGCATCACCAGGGAAGGCACAATCAGCATTACCCAAGCAGAACTTGACCAGAAAAAACTGTCGTCTTCAAAAGTTTAACAGAGTTCTCAGATTTTTTTTTTTTTTTTTGGTGTCTCAATTTCTTTTATGGGTCCTGGGGCTTGCTGCCAGCACAGTGAGTTGCTCACAGCTCCCTGTAATTTCTGTAAGTGCCCTGTGATAAAGTGATGAGATTAACTCATCGAAATTCCAACAGCCTCCCAGTGGCTGGCGGTCACACCACCAGCCCAGCTGCCAGCACAGGGGCCTCGGAGAGAGCTTCCCTTTACTGCAGCAGCTGGGGATGCTGCAAAGTCCTGCAGAAGAGCATCCGCACACAAGGGTGCATACAGACATGAACAACAGAATGGGAGTCAAGTCTCTGTGTGTCATGAACTGTAGCTTATGTGACCCAGAGGGAAGAGGCAAAAAAAGGGATAATTTAATAGACAAGGCCTTGCTTTGAGCTGTTTCTTATTAGAGAGATTTCTTTTACTTAGAAAATATTTACATTTGATCCGAAAAAATGGTAGAACCTCACCAATGCCATGGCACCAGATTTACCTAAAAAATGGCTTCAAAAAATCAAGCGGTAGGTGAACAGATCAGAGTTTGGATTTCTTCTAAGCCTTCATTATCACCTTGGAGGGCAAATTACTTCATGTCCTAGTGTGCTCGTCTGCAAAATGAAATGAACACCAGACCTACCTTCTGGGGAGATTGTAAGGCTTTATTCATTAAGGTTTAACTGTACTTTAAAGTCTTTAGATGAGAGATGCTACAAAACAGTAAAGGACTATTAAAGTGATAGATAATTTTTTTTATGCTGGAGAACTGCAGAACTACCCTATTTTCTGCAAAACTTGACCTCTGACTGTTAAACAATTTGGAGCATGATTTCTAGTGCACATATAGTAGGAACACCTGAAAATTGCACACCAAAACCTGGTCATTCAAGAGACCCTAGATTCACCCTACCTCCTCTCTTGAACAGGATGGACTAGGAAGACAAGAATGCCTCCCTGAGCTTGGGGAGCACAGTAGAGTCCCACCCATCTCCTGCTTAAATGATGGATAGGGTCCTCAGCGGAGCTGAGCTTGAAATCAGTAGAGCACTGAGGACACAAGCTACTCCCTCTTTACTGATTCTGCCTTTCTAGAAAGCCTTTCTACAAGGAAACTCAGGAAAGACTAAATAAAAATAGCCAAGAAAGTCTTTAAAGCTAGATAATTTTCAGCTTCTGATTGCTAAAAAGCCCATCTTGCTTTTTCAGCTTTCTTCTTCATTGCTGTTCACTTCGGCTAGTCCTTCTAACTAAGGCATCATAGCTCAAGTCCTGGTGTGAGGAGAGGTACTTCATGAAAATCAGAGGAAAATCTCTCAGTGATCTGCATGAGGCAAGAAGGGTTATTTTTTAAGCCTCAGCTTTCAAAGAAGAGGATTCAAATGATGCTATGAGGGGAAAAGGGAATACGTATAGGTGTAACACCAGCACTGCTTGCCTCCTCTGGGTGGCACACCTGGCTCCTGTTCACAAAAAGAGGATTTGGACATTTTGCAAAACCTCACTCAAATCAGCCTCCTGCTTGCACAAGCACGCAGGATACAGGCCCTGGGGCTCCCTACTGGCAGCAAGTTTGTCTATAGGGTTTCAGACACAGAAATATTTTACAGAACTTCCACAGAGAAGATCCTTCTGCACAGAGCTCATTGTACAGATGTACTGAGGCAAACAGAAAACACCAGATGAATAGAGCTAAGGTTGCACTGGAGACAGCTTTTTAAATTCAAGATCTGTGAATAGTAAGCAGCAGTCAAGCACTAGATCACGAAATACTGCACTTTCCCTGGTTAAGCCTTACATGTTTTTGGAAAGCTGTGAACTCCCACCTGAAAAGCAGCAGGCACGTTTCGAAGAACAGGATAGAACAGTGCCCGGCTGATGTGGCTGCTACTGTAGGGACACAAAACCTCCTTTGTGTGTGTGGATTGTAATGCTCTTCTGCTCAGGAAAAACTCTCTCAACTGTTCCTCTTCCTGGGAGCCACTCTCAGCACCGTTACAACAACCAGAAAGCCCTAGAAGACTTTATTACAAGCCTGTTATAAATCCCTACAAGTCTTCTGAGCTGCATTATCCACCTTTTAAGCCCCTTATTGGTGTAAAGGCATCCCAACACAGCAGTTCTGTTGCTACACTCACTGAGTTTGAAGCTTGCAAGACTCAAGCTGGAAATCCACAGACGCAGGCACTTTGCCTAAGAGACAACTTGCCTATCCAGAAGATGATGGTAAATGTGTCTCTTTTATCTGAATCTCCAATGTTTTGCTGAGCTTTAAGATTTTATTTTATATTAATGGGTCATTTTAGAAATAGCCTTAATTTTCACCATTTGAAGATGAAAAATAAATGCAAGGTAGTTATAGTCATGATTATGTTGAGTAATAAAGACTCATATCGTTACACAGCACTGTTATTAGTTAATATTCAAAACAGGCAAAACTACCTGCTAGTTGTAACAATTAATGAACAAAAGAGAATGACAATATAATTGACTGATACATAATGCTCTATCTACTGAGAAAACTATTAAGAGAAGGAATAGAGTTTGACTGAGAATTTGTATCCCGTAAAAAAATCCAGTATTTGGCTTTCTCTAAATTTGGATGAAAGGATTAGTTAGGATTTCCATGGAACGGAAATTTAAAAAGCTTTTCTTTATAAACATTGCAAACTATCTTTTATGTAACAGACCCATTCCTTTACATTCAGCTAACATGAAATCTTTTGTTTGAAATCAGACCTCTCTTGAGCACCAATAGCAGCACACCTAAACATGTCTGAAATTCAGATTCTCTCCTGTCTGCACTAGATTGTACGTTCCACAATATTCATAGTCCAGTGAGGTAAATGCAGACTGCCACCAGAATATAATCCCATGAAACAATACAATGACAGAGAAACAGGATTAAAATTATGTCTAACAGCCTAGTCGACCAAAAATGCTTCAGGTCAGTTTAGGATTTCTGACTCTTCCTCAAAGCATGGGAAGTCCAACCCTGGGGTTCAAAATATCATGTTCAGAGAGAAAGGCTTGCAACCCAGGGGCATGTTCTCTCATCTCACCTCAGGTTTTCACTTTTCTGTCTCAAGCATAGCCAACGCTGTAAAGTGGAAATGACACACGGGTTTCCAGGCCTTGATTCTCCTTCTCAGGTAACACAACATGAGAAAGGGCAGAGGTGTGACTCTCCCCCATAATCTGTGGGACAGGTTAAGGTGTGTTGTGTCTTCCTGTCTTAGTTCAGGAAAACCAAACACTCCATTTCAGCTAGAAGGGAATCAATAGTTTGGATTTTCCTGCCTTCTTTTTTTTCTCCTATCATCAAAATTTTTCTTGGGGAAATCTGACTTGGTAAAAATTCCACTTTTCTTGGAAAAATCCTACTGACAGAAAACTCGCACACAGCAATATTAGTGACCTCAGAGATAATCAGCCATGTCCATGCTGGCTCTCAGTCCATCTTCTCCCCATCATTTGAAAAGCAACAGCCTGGCCTCACCTGGTCAAGAGAGAAAGTGAGTTGCAGAGACATCATGCTTAAAGAAGGTCTGCAGCTTGGATGTCCATTCTTCCTGCTGCTGCTACAGCAGCAGAGGGAGTCAAAAGGATATTGCAAGATACTCCTGCCTCAAGATATGCAGCTTTTACATGAGTTAATGCAGCTAAAAAATCCCTAATAGGCAGGCTGGGGTAATTTGTAGCAGGGGAGTGGGGGGCTTGTTGGAAAGGGGCTTCATGTGAAGCTCTGCTTCATGATCAGGGGTGTCTAGATAGGGCTGTAGTAGTCTGGTAATGCAGCACAGACTTAGACCCATTTGATGGCAGCATGCAATGTAAGGCCAGCAGAGTAAGTACTGTCATAGTATTCATTAGTTTTTCATCTGTCAAGACTCAAACACAGAGAAGTGAAGTGGCTCGTCCGAGACCACAAAGCCTGGTGATGAATTTACCTATTCCCTCTCTTGAGCATCTGGGAAATCCTGGGGTCATTGCTCCATCTCGGTGCTCAAACCATCGAGTCAATGCCGCTCCCACGTACTAAATCATGGCAAGTTTTTTGATACTAGGATACTGGGAAAGCAGTTATATAACATACACATCTGCATGCTTTCTGCAAAGCCCACATTGATATTAGGCAGCCTGGATGAAGATGTTTTTACTTTGTCTCTTAGATGCTTAATACAGCTACTGAATACAACAGAGTTGCAAGGTAAACACTTTTTGGAAATGCTCTTGCCACTCGCCTTCTCTTTTATGTGATCCTTAAATCCTTTTCCCTGCACACCCAGGGCTATACTTGGATATCATGCCCACATCAGCAGAGCCCTGGGAACAGTGCGTTTTCTTGACTCAACCAAACTCTGCAGCCCTGTTTGCTGCCCGCTTCCCTGGGCTCAGCCTTCAGCTACATAGCTGAAATTGCTCACCCTCAGGCACAGCACACTTGACTCTTACATTCTTAGGAATAAAAGCATTTTGGTACCTCAGTTGCCAGCCCAAGCTGATGACAGGGTGAGAGAAATTTCCACTTACTCCTTTTCCCCGTCTTTTACATGTTAACAGGCAATCAATTAGGTAACCACAGGGAGAAAGAATATGGCTGTGCTGGGGAACGGAAGCTGGAGGGAAGCACTCTCCCCTCTTGGGATTGAGTCAGCTGACATACCGCCTGGCTGATACAGGCTCCAGGTACTGCAACCATGCATCATTTTCTTTTGATTCTATCTGAAAATCTTCAAAAGTTCCTATGTCTTTTTCTTCTTCTCCAGGTCTCTTCTGCTCTGCCAAAGAGGTCCTCCAGTATCGCTCCCATGAGAGTTATCTGGTCTCTTCCTGTATTAGGAGACCCTAGGCCTTTGCTTCAGAGTGCTACCCTGTCCCTGCTTTAGCACCTGGATGTGCCTAAAAGAAACACTAGGAAGGGTCCTAGTGCTGGAGAAGGGATGGAGTCAGTGCTGACAGTCAGAAGTGCAAGTAAAAGTTCACATTCAATCACAGAGATTCAGCAATGACAAATCACAGAAACCCTGCCAGGGAACAGGTCAATGCCCTAAAGATGGCCATGGCATAATAAAGAAGGAAGTATCAGTGGGGCAGAGTAATTATTTCCACAGATGGATTTCCACATTAAGGAGAGACATCTAAAATCTATGAAAACAAGATAGATACAGTGACTTTTGCAGAGACATGGGATAAACTGCACCCTGTATTGTTCCAGAGCTGAACATCCCCAGCAACAGAGTGTAATCAGATCCATTCAATTAACAAAGTGAGTGGTCTCTCCTCATGCGCAGTTCTTTCATTTCACAGGAGGCAAGGAAGAATTGATGTGGTGGATTGACCCCAGCCAACAGCCAAGTACATGCACAGTTGCCTGCTCACTGTCCACCTGCCTTCAGTCAGCACACTGTACTTGGGCAAACTCAATACAATTTCCACTGGAAGATAATGATCCTGTCTTTTTTCCAGTTAGTGGAGGAAATAAAGGGGGTATCTGTACGTCCAGGCACATTTGCTCACATGGGGCATGGGTATATAAGTACACCCAAGCATCCACGGATATTGGAGGTTGCCTGGATGCACTCCTGCTTTTGATTATATTGTTGCAGCTGCACATGTGCACATCTGCAAGCACGCCTTTGGCACTCAGGACACAGGCATATCCCTCATACATGAATTGTACATGAAGGAGCAATGCACTGCAATTCATCTACAAATGCATGCATTGAGGTTTTCAAAATCACCTGAGGAATTGCTCATCCTTAGTAAGACTGACAGAAACTTCATCTTCTTCAGTGCCTAGTTTTTTTATCTTCAAAGAAAGATTATCTTAATGAAAAAGGTTGGTGAAACTGGAAAAGGAGAAAAAGACTGACTCTCACACAAGTTCTCTGTCCAGATTTGTGCTGAGGTTTGTACAGAGTTCATGGCTACATATTAGGACTGGTAGGATAAAGTTAGAATCTCTCTACTCTTGTAATGTTGGAGCTTTCACATCAAGGTGCAGACATGTCTACAGAAATGCCATCTCTTGGCAGAGGCATCTACTCTTCAAATGGGCCTTAAAACACCATTAGAATGCAAAGCATTTCCTTTCCAGGCCTTACTCCACTAGCTGCCACATTCTCATAGTATCAGTAACACTAGCAGAGGCAGGAAGATCCACTAGTCCAGATACTCAGATCTGGTAGCCAGTCAGGCAAGGAACTTGGCAAATGTTCCTACCATCACATAGCCTAACTTCATGTCCATGTTGATTTGGAAGAAACAGAACTGAGCAGGAGGAGAGAGGAAGCATACAAAAGGGCAGAGAGTTGGATGCATTACATTCATTCTCCCTTTCCCCCTTTTATATGACACCGCAGTCTCAGCAATGTCTGGGGCCATGTCCCTTTATTTCTATGGAGTGAATGCCTCAGTTTCCATTCCTTCCCACCATACCTTGAATAGTCCTCTTGAAGAAGGCTTTACATGCCTCACAGGAAGCCACGCCGTAGTGGTACCCAGAAGCAATGTCCCCACACACCAGGCACAGCCGCTTGGGGATTGCATTGAGCATGTACTCGCACTTGGTGGGTGAGTCCTCCATGATGGCGCTGGCGCAGTCGTCATAACGCTTCCGGCAGGACCCGCCACCAATCCCCGTGCCATTGAACATGGGTGGCGAGTCTAGGCCATTGGGGTGGCCACCCATGGCGATGCCGTAGCCACCACTAGCGTCGGAGGAGCCGCTTGGGCTGTGGTGGCTGATGGCGTCGATGCCAGAGGACGGGCTGGAGGGCTCGGTCTTGATGAAGGACCCACAGCTGGAGGAGAGGTGCCGCTCCTCTGTGGCCATTCTGCCGAGCAGCCTGCAGGGAGAGAGCAAAGGCACTCAGCAACCCCCTGGCCAAACCCAGTTCCAGGTTTAGTCAAAAGAGAGCCCTCCTTTTGCCACCTCAGTCCAACTCCAGTTGGCTCAGGTAGTTCAACCCCACGCAGGTTCTTCTTCAGGAATATCGGTACAATTGACTACAACCAGCCCGCCTGCTCCCCACAGACTCACGCTAGAGGAAAGACAAAGCTCTCCATGTAGATCATAATTTCAGGCTGTTCACAGGTTGCAGTGCCGGGACGAGGCACGAGTGCCGATGAAGCACAATCTGCCCAGAGCACCATCTACCCCCAGACAGCAGAAAGAAACAAGCTTGCCTGTGGCAGACCAGGTGAAAAAGATGTTTGTTAATACAGAATGTGCTGCCCTGGCTTTAAGCAAAAGGTTCAGTAGCAGACCCTGCAGAAAGGACCTGCTCAGATTGGATTTTCATTTTCTCATTTGTAATACAGAAGTCTTTGATTAATTTTCAAGTTTGACTCCTTCTCTCACCCCACCTCATCCTTTATCCCATCCTGCTGCACTATCATCACTAAAAGAGGAGCTCAGAAACTGAAGGAAAATCATCTGATCAGAAGTTTCTTCTGTCTCAATCTTAAATCCTAATCTTTCTTCTATTTACTAGTATTGGGCTTCTGCATGGACACACAAATTCCCACTTCTTAAAGAGAGGTTACACTCTTAAGTTTATGGAAAGAAATTCACCAACTTTTCAAGCTCTTCTTGTTTATTTTAGTCACAGATAGTCTTATTTTTTAAAAAAATGTTCAGTCTTTTTTTGGAAGACTGCTAAATTTTATGATATTTGCAGCAGTAAGTTCCAGGGATTACTTGTGCAGTGTATGAACAAACAAATCCCACTTTTATTTGCCTATAATGTATTTGCAGCCTGTCAGACTCTCTGAACACCTCTTGACTCCTTCTCAGGAAATGTAGTTTTGCCATGTTCTCCTCATTCAGCTCTTCATTATCTATATGATCGCTCTTCACGCAGAAGTTTTTGCAGATCTCTTATCTGCTTCATCATCCATCTCTGAACTTCCTCTACTCTGGCTATTTCTGTTCAGTCCAGAACAGAGTTCAATGAGCCAGCTCCTCAGTGGCATGAAACTGGCACTGCTCCATCACTTCTCCAGCTGAAGGTCTGGACAGTAGTCAAGATGAAGGCACGCCATCAATTACCTAGTGACGTTACAATATTTTCAGTGTTATTTTCAGTCTACGTATTATGTAACTCCTTGCACTGTTCGCTTTTTCCCCTCTTTAAATGAAAATCTGAATTGTTACCATTTCTTCAACAAATAGTATCAGGAAGTTACTTACTGCAACACTCGATCTACAGTTAATTTAGAATCCATTAAGACACATGAAAAATCAAATTAATCCTTCTGGTGTGCAGTGTTTTGCAATAGTCAACAGTGTATTTCATCTGCCACTGTGCTGTGCAGTCCACACAACCAGCTTTATTAGGATCCTCTGGAGTTCTTCAGTCTTCCTTGGTAATTTGATTTCATCTGCAGTCTCATTGTTCATGCACTTCCCAGATCATTAACACATGGATCAAACACCACAATACTGATCTTTGTGGGTGATGCATGTTAACCTTTATCATGCTGAAAATTGACTTCTCTTTCTTTTCTGAGTAGGGTATGTCTACCCTTTCTTTCTGTCTCTTACACTTTTTAATTGATAATAGTATTAACCTGAGAGGTTAAATTTTCTCTTCAGCAAGACAATTTGTCAAAGGCTTTAAGAAAAACTAAACACGCATTTTCCTGATGACATGGCCAAAGAATTCTGACTGACTGGAGATGCTTGACCTTTCTTCTTGGAAGCTCTGCTTGTTTAAAGTTACCACACCATGGTCATGTGGGTAATTTCTATTTCTGTTTCAGCCTATTTACCTGGTATTTGTGGCAACTCCTTCTGCCAAGAGGTCAAATCCGTAGGGGACAGGACAAAACATTCTGTGAATCAGCAAGACTGGAGTGCACACATATACCACATCTGTGTGTCTGTTGATAGGAATATAGATGTTTGATATGCAGCAAATTCACAGTCCTTATGATCTCATTTGACCTAAGTATCTCCTAATTTTCCCTTCTCTGTTTCATCCTCAAAGTTTGACCTCATCTCCTATCTCTGGGATCGATCAGCCAAGTTTGTTTTTTGGCAAGACTGTTGACCTTGAGAGTATGGACAGGCATCTCACGTTCCTCAGCTGCTTTGCCTGGTGTTACTTGAGAGGAATCCAGGGTTTGGTCCCTCTCAGAGACAGTGTGATGAGTTGATAAATGCCCATGCTTTGCCCAGAGGGCCACAATGAACAAGAGGTCATGGTGCAGTTACAGAAATTGCTGCAGGTGCATTCATCTCTATTCCCACATGGCACCTAGACAGATTGCAGATTTTCTGGTATAACGCCAGCTGACTGTGTGAAGGAAGAGGAAGCTTTGCTAGCTGAGACTAGATCTTAGCATCTCACAGCAAAGCTGAAACCTGCTATGCTGGCCAGGTTCTGGAACCTCTCCCTACCTGAGAAGTGCATCTGTGGTAAAGAAATGAAGATCACTGGACATAGCAACATGAGATTAAGGTTAAAATGGAAGGTAAAAACCCCATAAAACAATGTTCTGCACTGTGAACTCCACAGTAAGAGGAGATGGAGTTGTAATTTTCAAGGCAGACAGAGGAAAACACTATGAAAAAGGAATGACAGGGAGATGAGCTGTACTGGCAGATTCCGTCAGTGGAGTCCAAATCCCAACTTCTGTTTCTTAAATAGCCCAACGTTCACAGAGGACCTCAAGAGGACTTACCAAGGTATTTTCCTTCACCATGGAGAAAACAAAAAAATAAAAATTAAAAAAAAAAAAACCTGGGGAAATAAGGAGCCTTCCTTCCCCAAGGCATGCAAACAGTGAGTGTTTGATGGTGAATCAAGAAACAAGCCCCCTACGTCCTTACAGCTGAGGACCCGCCTGTTCCCTTCCAGCAGGCAGCAGTACATCGCGAGTTCTGGTTAGATGTGAATGCGTGCTTGAGAGCAAAAGCCCTTAACACCAAGACAGATCAAGATTACAGCTAAGGTGACTCCAGCCATTCAGAGCATCTGTTTTTCTTTTCTGGCCTCTGACTTTTTGCAAGTCTCATGGAGATCCCGTGCTGATTTTTAAACAGTCAGAGTGTCCCCTGGCAATGAGATACAACATCTTGAACTTCAAGAAGAACAGCTAAATGTTTTTTGCAAAGAGTTCAAAGTGATGAACAGCCATTTTGCTTGGCTCTAGTTACCTTAAAAGGAATGTAAAAGGAGAGAGACTTGATCCAACTCTCCTCCGTGCTGGCACAGGAAACTCCGTTACTATTTCTGTGCCCATGTAACAGGCTTAGAGGTTCTAAACATTTCGTTCTTTTCACCTTTCCTCATCATAGGTCAGTCCTTCTAATCCCTTTAGCATCTTTGTGGTCTTTCTCTGGATTTGTTCCAACTTCCCTGGGTCTCTGTTGCAGCAAGGTGCCCCGAACTGCACAGTGCAATGCTGCAGCACTACAGGGGAGAGTCACTCTGGAAAGCACACAGCCAGGAAGACATATGGACCAACTGAGCAGTAGCTTTGCCAGACATCAGGCTGCACATCAGCTCACACAATTTGATAGCTTGTCTCTTTGGGACCACTCCGAGCAGAAGCTGCTTTTGCCACCGTGCTCTGCACAACATGAAATTTGGAGATTCTTCTTGTGCCAAAGTAGATCCAGTATCATCTTTGAACTACACAGTGCTAATTATCACTTGTTTTACCAAAGGCTGTTCACAATGCTCATTTTTTCAGCCTAGCTCTTCTTTTTTCTACTCTGATTTTTTTTTTAGTATCTTTTGGTTCTATCAACTGTAAATTTGAGTGTAATCACTTTTACATTTTCTTCCAGGTGACTAATGAGTATTTACAGTCAAAGCACTGCCCCTTTTGGACACCATCTTTGCAGAAGGATAAAGAATATCTCTAACCCTTCTGTTTACACTCTGTCATTTAATCCATGATTCATTTCACAGGATTTGTATCAAAACCAATTTGATCTAATTTCCCTAACAAGATTTTGCACAGCTTTGTGTCAAAAGCCCGTGCATGGTCCAGAGTCAGTCTATTCACTGCATTCCATTTGCCCACTAATTATCTAATTGCATCAAGAAAGGTTATTGTCTGCTGTTCTCCTGTTTCATAAACCCACTGCTGTTTATCACTAACAATGTTGTTAGCCTTTATGTGCTTGTAACTGCCCTCAGACAAGTGTGCTCTGACCTCAGTGATTCTGGATGTAAATACTCAGGTTTAGACCAAGTCAAGGCTGTGCTTTAGGTTTTTATCCATTCGTGTTCTCTCCTTTGGGCAGCAATGTTGGTTGATGTTACAAGTTTCCCCAATTCTTCTCCAGCCTTTCATCTTCTGCTATTTGTCTGCAATGGCTGGTACTTAGCCATTAAAGGCTTATGAGTTTAATGCTCTTTTGAGGACAACAGCAATAGTAAGAGAGGGAAAGACTGCTAGATGGAGAGGACCAGAAAGGGGCAGAAGACTAGAGTTATAAAATTAAGGCAGTAGTGCCCCCAATTTTTGTTCTTTTACACTTCAAGGATTACAAGTTTGATGCAGGTAAGGCTGTTTTATTGCACATCCTTCGGAGTTATTTTTGCCTGAAATAGTAATTTGTAGCTACATTCACCTCTTTACCCCACTTCTGGATTTGGAAATTACAAGAATTCAGTAGTCTTTATGCATAAGAGAGAAAAAAAAAATATCCACCACTCACACCTGCTTAGCAAGACAGCCAGAACACCCAGCTTTGTAACAGAAGGTAACCTCTCCCCACCAGAGGAACTTTTTATCAGCTAAAGGTATACACAATTCAGTAACTTAATACCATCTGAGCATCGAAGTGCACATGCAAACCTCAGTATTTGACCCTCTACGTTCTCCAAGAAGCACTCACTATTCCAAAACTGGATCAAAAAAAGTTTAGTGACAACACTGTTGAGCTTCCTCATTGGCTGAAACCTCATCTTCAACAGGAAATGCAAGGATAGCTCAGTTCTATGCTCCAGTTTCCAGAAGAAAGGTAAGGAATGGGCATCAATTTTGCCATGTAGTCCAGTCCCTTCACCAGCATTTTCTGATTTAGTCACAAAGTCACCGACTCAGTACGTTGGAGATTCCCGACAGCAAGACTGAAATTATCATTAAAATGGGTACTGAAATACAGCTGTAGAACTAGTATCAGCTGATGGACAGCGAGAAAGAGAAAACACTCAGGCCCTCCTCAGGAAAAATCTTCCCTATTCTGGGCACAAGGAGAAATGTAAAAGATCAGAAATGGGCTTTTTTTTGGGTGGCTCTCACAGTGCATATGGCTTCCAAACAGAATGAAATCTTGATATACTAAAGTTCCATAAACTGGAAAACCCTGCAGGTAAGATGCCTGTACAGCTTGTAACTTCCAGGAGCCATATGGCTGTGCTTGTGGAACTGCATTTCAGTCCTGAAGTCCTCGCAGTAGATTTAAGTTATACTGACAAAACCTGAGAAGTCTGCCAGTATAAAGCTGCTCACTTCAGGCACCAGCTTGTGACAAAAGCACACTTTGGCTTGCACAGAAATTTTTAAACCAGTCATGGAAGACAAAAGTAGCTTTAATCTGCAGAAACACCAATGATAACAGAGATAAAACATCCAATCTCTTCTCTGGTACAGGCCTATTTCTGCTATCAGTATTTGTCAGTTCAGATGACATAAACCTGCATTGCATGTGTAAATGGGATGTGCACATCATGGGCAACATAGATTCTGTGTCTTTTGTGGGCCACATGAGAGAGCTTTGCAGTCTACAGTAGATTGACAAACAATGTAGGTTGGCTTCTCAAACACTGGCTGCAACTCCAACAAGCTAAATTTTGTCAGGTGTTTTTTTTAGATACAGGAGACAGAAATAAATAATGTTTTCCAAGTGGCAGGCTAGATGTGACAGCTGCAATAACAGCCAGTGTAATTTTAGGTCACTTATGCAAAGAGTTAATGTCATAGAGCTGAGCCACACCTGTTGGTCGACCCACTCTTACCATGGACAGCTCACAAACACGCTCCCACCCCTGCCTCACCGAGAACAGCCACCAAAGCGCTAGGGAGGAAAGGGATCAGCACCCACACTTGTTTCTCCCATTCTTCTACTCCATATGGACTTCAAATGAGAGAGCCACCATTCAGAGACTTTATCTATACTGACAGCTCTTCTCCATTCAACAGTCCAAGAATAACGGGATCTGCCAATGTGCCATGTTATTCCTGTACAGTGGATAACTGTGGGTAACTCAGTCATATCAGGAATCTTTTCTGGGCTTATTCTGTCATACAGGAACATACCATGTTCCCAGGACAAACTTAATTTCTATCTGAGAACAGGCAAGAGCTTGGGTAGTACCAGTGTGATGGGTGTGATCATAAACAAAAATCACCAAGTTACCAGTGCATGGGCTTCAGAGATTTTTTGTTTCAGTCACAGTATTTTGCATTGCTATAAAGGACAAGAGTCAGAACTCAGCTCAATTTAACTATTTTTCTCTGGAGTGCAGATCTGATTTCTAGGAGTTTTGCCATGTTTCCTAGTGATAGCTCCCTTCGGCTTGTATGGATTACGCTCCTATTCTGTAGTGTGGCAAACCCCAGACAGCCAGTTCTCAAGGCATTTGTCCGTAATATGCCCCCCCAATGCTACATGCCTGTCTTTGGACAAGCTAGTGCTCACATTCTGGCTCTTACACAAATAGTAATTGCTTGTCTAATGCCCAGTAGATATTTTATCCCTTTGACCCATTGCATAACCAGAGCCCAGTTACATATCAGTAGATCTTCTCTAGCCTAAGTTAGCTCATGCTGAAAAAAGCTGCCACAGCAAACTGTCTGGAGGCCGCTTAATAAATAAAAAAGGCTCTCATGGGCAGAAGACATTATGGATTTCCTACTAGCCTTCATCCCTCTCCTCATTACTGTAATTTCTCTTCACCCTTGCGACAACAGTCTTGTTAGTAAATGGTAAAAAGTATTACACAGATGAAGTGACAATTAATCTGGAGGTGTGACACGTATTATTCAGTTCACTCTCTTATTAACATACTGCCGTTTTTTGAAGGTACCTTGCTCTCTGGTGTACTAAGTGGCACTCCCTCCAGAGTGAACTGCTTTAGTAGCACTTGAGCTAATGCCTCCTGCTTATACTTACTGTTGATGCCACAGCAAAACAAGGACGAGGGTTGACTTGCTGTTCACTATTTATCCAAGTCCTACCACCACTATTTCCCCCCACATTATCATTCTGTGTTTCACATTTCCACTTCTTACCCCACTATTTCTACATTCACAGCAGTTCTACAGTTTTGCCTGCACATAGCAAAGCTGCAACTCAATCCCTGTTGAAATGCTCAGCTAGACCTTCATTTCTTCTTGAGTGTCTTTCTTTATATTCTGCCTATCTAGAGCACTTATAATCTATATCTCTCTAAGCATCTCCAGTGTCCTTCAGATGCTTGTGAATGAGACCCATACAAAGGAGGCTCAGAAGAGCACATTTCGAACACTTACACATCAGAATTTCGCTTCCACCTTTTCAGATGAGCAAGGAAAGGAAAACTTCTAGCACTGCCATTCATATCACACTTATTTTTGCATCACAGCCTGATCCAACATCTCATCTCTCACAGACCTTTGACTCTGTATCCTCTCAGCATTTCTGAGAAAACTGCCACCAGTGCAAATTCTTCAGCCTGCACTTCCTTGCATTTCAAGATATTCATTGAAGACATCCCCCTTCAACCTTGCCTACAATTCATGGTGAACAATGACATGAAAAAAGAGAGACCCAGAGGTATTGCTTAATTTTTCTAAGTATTTGAGGAAGGAGTTAAGATGGGAGATACCAATCAAAGACATCACCCAAGAAACAAATGTGCAAAGAGACTTAGTAATTGACATTTCTTTAGGAATACTAGCTTACTGAAAAGGAGGCTTCGGGTTTATCGAGACAAAATATGAACTTGAACGTTATTCAACCTGGATGCATTTAGAAATTCTCTGAGTTCGAGCTGGTAATATTTTTTGAGAAGGTTTCTGTTTCTTATACTTCAACAAAACAGTTATAGTGGGATTCTGTCTCCTGCCTCCTTCTCCCACCCTTGCCAAGACAATCCAGACAGATTAGATGGGCTTTGCCTAGATTCCACCTGTAGCTCTCAGAGAAATCTATAACTAAGTGCCTCATCATTAGAACATTGCTCAAAACCTGACAGATCTTGAAAAACTAACTGAAATTAGTTTCACATAAATTACAGCATGGGAAATAACAGAGGGAAATTAATGCTTTTTTTTAAAATCCGATTTTTTTTAACCCTGACTCTCCGGAAAGGATTTCTAAAACCATACAGTGGCAAAGCAAGGCAACTGTGAGTGCAAATGCTGACATATGGAAGATGTCCCGGAATCACTGAAAAAGTATGGAAGTATGAGTAAGTTAGGCTGTCAGTGCAGATGGAAGCACAAGAGACATGGAGTCAAGCACAGACAAGAAACCTACACAGCGAGGCTGAGACACAGCACTTGAAAAAGCAAAGACAGGGAGTACATGACAGAGGTAATTGTAGACCAGGCTCCTTTCCTGCTAATGAATACCAGAGGTGTAAGGAGAACAGGTCACATACGGAAACAGTGGTTTCCCTCTGCACACCTTACACTGCTGTAATGTATAGGATTATCTTTAGCTACCTATTTAGAATAACCTCAAGGTTCAGTTTTGCTGAGTCTCTAAACTCCTTTGGTAGGTATTTAGCAGATCTCTTAGCACACACTGCATATACTAAGTAGGCAGGTGTATCTGACCCAAATTCCAGCTTCTAACCCCCATAACTTATTGTAAATCCATTTCATTTGTCCATCTTGCTGACTGTCCCCATTTCCTTTGACTGACAAAGCAGATTTCCGTCCACTCAAGTCCAACTCTACCTGACACCTCACAGTGTCTTGCATTCTTACCTGCCTGAACTAAAAGATGAGATCAACAAACTGCTCCTTAGAAACCACATAGCAGAACAAACATATCATTTTCCCCAATACTCTGCAAAATTTGCATGTTCCTTTCTCTAGATTAAAAAAAACTCCAACCAAACAAAACCCCCCTAAAAAACTCAGTTCAGCCAAAACAAATTCTAAAGCAAAATACTTTTTAATTACTTCAATTTTTCTCACAAATTGGCATCACTGTAGGAAAATTTAACTAAATGTGATTATAAAAACTCCACAAAAATATTCCTTTTGTCATCATGAATAAATTATTTTCTCATCCCATGAAGTTTTCAGTTTTCTCCATTACTGTTTTTGGATATGAAAGAAAGGAACACAAGCTTGCAAGCTCTTTAACCTCAGTTTCTGTTCCTCTTCCATTCTTTAGCATCCCTGCTAATGGCTAAGCAGAAGCTAACAGGCAGATATAGCAAAGCAGACATACAGGCAGTCAGGCACCAGCAAAGAAGCTATACAGCTGCTTTTACACTTTCATATAGTACCTTTCTGAGACAGCTTTAAATGCTACATAGCTTTATTCTGTAGGGTATCTGTGTATATCAGGAATGCATAAATTTATTGTGCAAATACACACAACCCCCTTCTCTCACATCTCTCCTTTCCTCATCATGTGGATGCACCTAGATACCATTCCAGTAGCTTTGCTGTAGAAGCCAAACCATGACTTCATACTTCCTGATCATCACAGTGAGTGTTCAGACCTTTATGGCAAGCATAATGCAGTAAAGCAAAAACAAACAATCAAAAACCACTGCCTAACTGAGCCATATCTTCCGCAGTCTATACCTTGAGGCACAGTCCTGTGTCTATCAGAGCATGGGAGGAAGAAGACCTCACATGGTTTTACATACGTCTGCAGGCTGTCCTATCCCATATTTAAGAACAGTTTGCTCTCTCTCCAGAGGTGTGGAACCCTTTGCTGATGCAACTAGGAGGGGGCCTGCCCTCCTTAAAGTAGGGAGCAAAAAATAAGCAAATTTCAGCAACTGATGGCCTGGTGTGACCCAACCGAAACCAGCCCACCCTGACGGCATGTCCTCCCCGCTGTGCTTGTTCCCGTTGCCCTTGGAATGCTATCACTTGTTATCACGCTGACTTCTCCAGATGGGGCATTTTGGCTATTGATCTGATAAATAAACAGCCTGCTCGCTCGATCAAAATGTTATTTTGCATTTCAATTACTGTTCGCTAATGCAACCTTCATCCCGCCAAGAGTGCTGCTGGCAATGACACTCGACCTGGCACAGCCGTTTGCAAGCAAATTCGGCAGCACCCGCTGCAAGCACCTAACGGGATTACCAACCTCCATTAGATGCACAGAGAGAGGAGACGATGGACACGGTAGTGGGCTGAAGGGGAACAGACATGCAGAACAGAAGGTGTGAGCAACCTGGACAAGGGGTAGGGAGAGGCAACAAGACAGCTTTACCAGATATTTTGATGGTGAGAGGTCTTGAAAGCTAAAGACTTTCCCTCCAGTGAACAACCCCAAGAGCTCACGGCACTGAGCTCTCTGTGTGTAAGCCATGCAAGAGTTCAGAGCAATGGGAAATAGAAATCAATGTCTGGTGACAAGCCAGCAGTGAGCACTGCAACCCGTCAGGGCAAATAGGGTCAATCCCAAAGCAAGTTCTGGAGCCTAGCTCCACCAGGGTTCAGCAGGCCCTACAAATACACACAGCATTCTGTATCTAAACTTGCAGGGAGGAAACCCTCTTAATCCTCGCTGGATTCTTCTGGGAAATATGACTGCCTCTGGAGAATCTCGTGGTGATACAGGAAGAAAGGGGCATCCAGAAGTGTAGCTAAAATCTCTGGCAGGTGTTGATCTCTATTAATTCAGCACCCTGTTTACAACAGGGAATCCTTTGACAAATCCACACACTGGTTTCACTCAAACCCTGTCTACAATAGGAAACACAACACAAGTACTAAGTCAGTAAGCAGCCACCAGCAGTGAGGTCAGGCATGACCACGTCGTTACAAGACAGCTTCTAGTCCCAAACTCTTCTAGTCACATGACATACTTCACCAGGTGGCTGGTTTTGCACCACACTCCTGTATGATGCAGGATGTACCTTATCCCTCTTTCTTTTTCCTACCTAAACTCCTAAATGAAATGTAACATGTATCACAAAGTGACACAACCATTTACCAATGTATGCAGATGGTCATCGGTGCTTTCACCACCCCAGGCACAGTTTGCCTGTCCGGACTTAGCTCCCAGATGACAAGATAATATAAGTCAAGTAAATGCATTTCTCTCAATTTCCAGAAAGCCTTTGTCAAAGATCTTTTGCCAGGCCTGGACAAATTTCTCCCATTCATAAACAGACAGCATTCAGACTGAAATGCCAGTCATCCAGGAGTTAAAAATAAACAAACCCCTGTAACACCCTGAGATTATATAAACAAAATGCTAAGTATAACACACTGAATGAGATCAATGTGATGCATAAAGACAGGATCTATAACTCCACACACTCACACTTCATCTGCGCTGTGTGCCCAGCCTTCCAGTTCCCTCTGCCCTTGGCAAACTAAGTTGGTGTTCCACACCCATCTCTCTCTGGCCAGTCTATACTGTAGCCCTTACACTTCCAGATCTGCCTCTGTGCCCACTCTTGGGAGCAGAGTTTTGGGAATCATTCTACACCCTGATCACCACTTCGTAACCATGCCCCAAACACAGCCCAAGGACCCCTATACATGTTGTGACTCCCAGTCCCTGGCTCTGTGCTTATGACATGGGGCAGTGAAGTACAGTGTACTGAGCCCTTAAAATGCAGCCAAAATGTCTCAAAGTCTAATTCCAGCCTCAACCCTGATCTTCTTATAAACTTCAGCAAGTCACTGCAGCTCTCCAGGACACTGCTTCCCCCAGCTGATGTGGTTCTGAAGGACCTACCTCTCAGGACCACCCTGAGAGTCAAACAGCAACTGTGATTGAAAGAATAGAGTGTGAAGATGAGTGTGGTAACTAGAACGATGGACAGATAAATTCTATGCTCACACGATGTCCTCTGCTCCAGATTATCAGCAGAATTTGAACCTCTTTCTTCACCACCACAGCTCTCAGGTTTGCCTGTGTAAGTAGCGTGACTAGCTCGTGTTTTCCTGCATGCAAGCTAGCCAGAGGAAGAAAACACTGGCTTTGCAAATCTGTTTCTATAATACACACCAACTCTGACCTCCTCCTACACCTCACTGTACTTTAAGCCCAGTCCCCTGTGACCCAGTCTACACAATAACCTAATCTCTAATACTGCCTAATCCTATCTCCATCTCCCCACATGCTATTTCACACATCAGCTGCCTCCTGATCACACCTCCATACAACCCATTTTTCCATTCTCCTTTGCAATTATGCTTCACTCTAAGTTTTTCACCAAAAATTCATTTTTGTTTAAAAATGCTGTTCTGCTTCATTACAGAACGAAGTCAATTTTGGAAATTATTTTTACTGTAGAATTTCCAAAACAACTCTAAAAAATTAGATGTTGAACTTTGCTTTGTTCTTAGCACTTTGCTTAGCCTGTTACGTGTTGCCTTGTGTTGATTGATGAACTAATCATGCACTGTTTCAAGAACATAATGAAACAAAATACTGGAACTTTCTTCAAAATAAATTTTATTGGAATTTCTACTTTGCCTAAAATTCCACATTGCAGTCAGATTCGTGATGAAATAACATTTTCAAACAACACATATTCTGTGAACCAAGATTCTGATTTCCATGCAGCTCCCCTCCCTGTGTCTTCCACACAGCCCTCTGCTTGTGCTTCACTCAGCAGGTCTCTTTTCTCTACATCTATGCATTCAGAAATATCTATGTTCTAATGCACACAGAAATGTTTTGACACTTCATGCTATCTTCTTTAGGCAGGCAATGCAGAGAGATTGAGACTGAGAAACAAACTGCATCTAAATCATCTGAAAAGGTGGAATTCTACATAAAAGTTCTGGAAATTCAAGAGTACCATGGAATCGGTGCCATCAACTCATATGAAATGGTTATCCTGTATTACTCAGAGATTAACCATATGTCAAGGAGTGTCCTGCAGCCAAAAATCAATCCCTCTGATTTGAAAGCTGAGTGCTGTTGGAGAAACGCAGCTCCACTTTTTCATCTGGTGCCATTTAAGCTTTACCCCATTCCTTCTGTATCACAATGAAATCACTGCTGGCATGTGATCAGAAGCTCTGAAACCCTGGCTGCCTATCAGTTTACAAAAATTGACCTGGACATTCTAGCCACTTTGATGAGAGTCTGAATGAAACTTCTTTCTCATTCACTCACGGTAAGGAGTGCTACTTCTTAGCACCTCTGTGAACTACAAGAAATGCTTCGTTTTACAGCTTGCTGAGGAAAAAATGTTGGAATTGAGTATAAGCATCTTACCTGCCACCTAAACCTTACCCAGAATTTTCTAGCTACAGAGGAGATAAATCAGAAGTAGTTGGTACAGTATCCTGGCTCTTCATTTAAGCCTTGATCCAACTCCTATTGAAATCAAACTGTCATTTCTATTGATCTGAACATAACCGGACCTCAGGTTCTGAAAAGTCATCTGAATGTTGAACACTGCAGCTATCCCGTGCCCTTTACAGGATTTCTGGAGACTTGTCTTCTACTGTGTTCAGCTACTCCTTCTCCAAACAAGCTTTTGTTTCAAATGTTCCTGGGAAGGAAAGGAAGGTGAACTTTTCCATATAGAGGACTTCCTCAGAAATTCCCACTTACACTAATAAATACTCTTCTCCTGCCAGTCACACTGCACAGATTGATGGCCCTACCCACACATTGCAAATCACAAGGTATAGTGCATCCATTCACACATCTCCATCTCCGGGTGACATTCACTGGCCTGAGCATCTCTTGGAAGTCATGTGCTGCCAGCTCTAACAGACTTGTCCACTCTGTTCAGTTCACTCCAGAGAGGAAATTCAACAACAACAGGCTTCTTAAAAACACCTAACATGGATTCATTTATTTCCTTGGATTCATCCTACACAGATAAATCAAAACTCTAAATGCCTCTGACAACCTTCCTGCTTGCAAAGAGGAGGCAAATTCTGTTCACGTTAAAGCAATCTTCTCACTTCCCACTTTCCCAACCTGGAAATAGCATTATTCTCAAACCAGGACGAATTTAAGGAACCCAAGATGCAAATCAAAACAGCTACAAGTAGCTAAACTGTCTCCCATGCTGTACCAATTCCCAGAGAGAATTCCAGTCCACAGGGTTAACAGCAGTTCCTCTGTAGGAAAACCACTGCTCTTCCCAGCAACACCTGAGCTGCCTGTTCTGACTTTCTGAGGTACTGGCTGCAGTGCTGTTCACCCCTTGGCATTCACAGCATATGGTACAAAACAGGCTGAATCAGCAAGGGAGTTACAGTGACTGGATTGCAGTGCTAGGAGAGGTTGTTCCTGACACTGCACTAAGCTGGTGAAAACATGAACTTCAGTGTCAGTCTTCCTATTTTTTTGTGCATAATTTAGCTGAGGTGTTTAAGTTCTTGACAAATCTGCAAACACTTTAAGTTCCTCTGTCCCTGCAGAACTGCTGGATAGGGTTTCAGGCCACGAGTTGTTGAGAGAGTGCCTTGTAATATGCTCCTTCCAAACAAAAAAAATAAACCGTCAAATTTGGTACAGCAAAAAAACCCGCACTCAGCTACAAGGTAAGATCCCTCCGAAGAGACCCATGGCCTGAAACCCTCCTGGAGGGATACACAACCAGTCGGATAAGGGACAAGGTTGTAAGTATGAAGCACATTTCCTGCAAACCTACAGTCTTTGATCAGTTTGGAAGACTAAAACAAAAATAGGCGTTGTTTTTTCCATCTTCAACATTGAACAGTAGAAAACGTGTTCAGCAAAAGCACTGGCTTGCAACCCAGAGCCATTATTAAGGGCCTGTAGTCTTCCACCAATCCAGGTAAATGAATTTTGGTCACACCTAGCTAAAAAACAGCAAGAAGGCACATTTTAAAATGCCACTTCACATTACAATCTCCTGCTTCACATTGTGCCTGGAGAAGCCTGAGCTGAAGTAGCAGTAAAAGGGGAAGAGGAGTTATGGATTCTGGTGTATCCCATCAGAGCAGTGTTTATTCTAATCAATCAACTGAAAAAATAGCAGCTGAGAGTAATTATTAATAATCAAGTAAAATTGGATTATTTCTGTGCACTGCAGTGTTGTCTGGATGGGAAGGCTGCTATAGAAATACAGTTCATCAGAGCAAGCTGCTGAAATAAAATTGCTGACCTCAGCAGTACATCAGGGAAGGTGGAAAAAGGAGCCTCAACTAAGTGTATGGTATACTATCTACAGAGCTTGAAGGCTAACTAAAATAATTACTTGAAGGTGGCTCAGTGGCTGAGCTTAGGCATTGAATCCATCCAGTTGTATATCCAAATAAGAGCAGCAAGACCTACTGCCAACATCTTGCATTTCTGAGGTATCTGGTTTTGTGATTCCTCATTCCTGAAAGCACAGTCAGCTCCCTCTCCAAAAGTGCACTGCTTGAGAGGAAGGGCCTCAAACCTTCTCTGAATATGTTATGTCCTCTGCGTAGCTGTGGTGGAGGCTGATTTTATCCTCAAGCAATGCAATTGAAACATCATAAAGGACCACTACTGAACATTTTGCAATGTACTGAAGTCAGGAAATCTGATGTTACTCTGCCTAAACCAACCCTAACCTGCCATTGCACAGAGAGGGTCATATTCACAAACACAAATACTGAATTGTAACTACAAAACACGCACTTTTACTGCAAAACCAATGGCTCAGTCAGCCTCACCCACAAACACACAGGTGCAATTATATCAGTCATTTGTGTCCAGGAGTGCCTTGCCTATGCAATCAAATGGACATCTTGTAAATACTTTGCAAACACAATTTAAGAGCCTCCGTCTGAAAATATAAGGCAGACATGATATTAATGGCCAGATTGCGTATAACCCAGTAAAGCTCAATTGTAATGAATGGAATTGTACCAGTTAAAACTCTTTAGGCAGCAACTCCTACAACACTATACTCCTGGCAAGAAGAAATAGTACCCAGCTGCAGGGGGAATACAATACTCCTACCAAAGGAGGTAGAACTTGGAGTTTTCTGACATCTGTGTGTGCAAGACTTCAGCCATAAAACTGAATTAACACAGCAAACATTTTGTGTTTAACAGCTTACTAATTACATTTTCAAATTAAATATTTACTCCTATCTTGAATATTTCTATAGCACCTGAAAGAATCTGAGTTACTCCCCCCTTTATTTTAACAATTTCTTAAATTAAAATAATGCTTTATTTTAAAAGGGTCAGGGAGAATCTGGAGAGTTTCTTCCCCTCCCTGTCCCCCCCTCCAACTGGTTGTTACACAACCCCCACTACATATCATACAAGAACATGGGATCTGAGGAATGAAGGTTAGCTATGAAGCTGTCAGTGGATGTACATATCTACTCCGCTTACACTAACAATCCCCAGGGCTGAATTTATGTATCACCTGGAGCAAACCACCGCTTTCACTGTCCCACTGCAAAGACCAGCTGTGCTGGTCTATTTATTTCTTTCTAACTTTTTTTTTTTAATTTCAGGAAGTAAGGAGGAAGGAGGGAGATACATGTGGTTTAATATTTT
The DNA here is from genome assembly GCA_013397865.1 of Struthidea cinerea. NCBI lineage: Eukaryota > Metazoa > Chordata > Aves > Passeriformes > Corcoracidae > Struthidea > Struthidea cinerea. Next base: position 1,679,332 of record VZTI01002485.1, on the reverse strand, counting down.
ACTTCAAGTTGGATCAGTCCTGAAAAGTTTTGATAGTGTGGATCGTCTGCCAGAGCAGAAGCATACTATTACTTCTGCAATGTTAGTGTCTGCTTTAAGCAGCGGCCCACAGGGCAGGATGAAGGAATGAGAAGAGGAATGAACAGTATGGACAAAGAGCATGTCAAGTTCTGTTTGCATGGGAAGAAGGGGTTAAGCCTGCTTGGAGGTTCACTTTGTTCTCCATGGTTTGTGCAAGGCCATCAATCAATCAGTCTTCTCTCTTTCCTCCTTTTTTTTTTCCTGGGACCCACTGCAGGAATATCATGCCTAGGATCTTGTTTAAATCCACGACTCCTCTCTGTCAAGCCAATTCTTCCAATCCTCCCCCCAAAGCCCCCCTCAAGACACCCCCTCCTCCTCTCCCCGAAAAGGGGCCTTCTGAGCTTGTTTTGCTAATGTATTCTCAAACCAAATTAGGGGCTCTGACTCTCGGTGAAGTTCGTGAGTTAGTTGCCGCGATGCACTGAATTAAAGATACCATCTCGGACTCAAATCAGATTAGAGCCCACACACACACATGCAAAAGCCCACTTTCTAATCAATTTTATAAAGGGCCTTCAGCAGAGATACACTAATGGTATTGAGCTAAGATCTTTAAACTAAGTCTGCAAGAAGTCTGCGGAGATAAAACACACACTGTATTAAAGAGAAAGCTCTTCACTGTGCCCTTCCCACCAAGAACCCTGTGCAGATTGGCAGAACACCTCAAAATACAAAACGGACCTGAGATGTTCCCCTCACATCCTCCTCTCCTCTTCCTACTTCAGGCCTTTCAATCCCTTCTTTCATTCACCTCCTGTGAAACTGCTGCAGAAGGTCCCTGCACAGAGGGCAGAGGAGACGGGAGCTACAGAGCCATGCTACATGTTAAGAATTAGACATAATGAGAACACATGAACCCTTTTAGGCTTGTCACATGAATCTGTAAGAAGTGGGCAAGGTGAAAAATCAGCTGACCAGCTTCTAGGAGAGTTCCTACTTCAACACAGGTACCCTGCAGTTACACACAAGATGCTGGACACTGACCTGGTGCTGGGCACATACAACTGAAATGCCACAACAGCCACATCCTGAGAAAGATGTGACTAAGTGTATGCTAAAGGACTTCTTCTAGAGAGCAGCTGCTCTCTATGCCCAGCATCTTCACATCCTTCTGTCCTCATCTCTCTGTTTAGCAGTTGAAGTTCTCATCTATGGCAGCAGTTCTCCTCCTCTGTAACCAACATTCTGACATGAAAAATAATGTTACATAAGATGGCCCACAGAAGGTGACTATGAAGGGGAGACAGAACGGTTTATAAAAGAAGCCGCAACTGAATATTTAATAGACCAGCTATTGCTCAGTCACCACTAACCAGAGAATAAGGCTATCTCTGAATACTCTGGTTATGCCACGTTTTGTGTGCCAGATTATGGAATAATCTTCTGCTCTGTTTTAATATTTTCAGTAAAAATACCTCAAAACATTTCAAACAAACTAGAAAGCCAAATCTCGGACCCCAACATTAGTCTTTACTTGCTTTCTAGGATGCCATTTCTAACAAAAGGACAGGAGGATGCTTTCTAAAGTAACAGAAACTCTGTATTTCAAAAAAATCACTGCAAAAATTGAAATTCACCAGCTTTCTCTAAGCAAAGTAAAGGGACCTCGGCAAGAGAACTGTGACAGGTGGGGGTCTGACTGCTCTGCACAGAAGACTTGCTGAGCAAATTTTCTCAGAGCTCAGAGGGGCTTCCCTGGGACAGCTTCAGGACTCACACCACTGTGGAGTTCTACAATGATCATGTGCTGAGGATGACGCCAGTTTTCAATGCAATTAACCTTTCCAGCCTAATGAAATGGGTCTATTGGCTGCAGTGGCAGCAAGGAGCCCCTTGACTCTGGCAGGCTCCTCAGGACAGGTTATCGAGGTTGCAGAGTGTTACTGCTCCACTTCTATTTGCAGGCTGCAGCTAATTGATGCCAGACCTGAAAGGAGTAGGCAATGCCAGCCCCAGCATTGTACTCCAACATCATATTGATCTTTGGGAGCAGGGACTTGGGTCTGTGCCCATTGATCTGCTGTGTCACAGGCAGCGTTCTTCCAGGAACGTACCCTGGGCAGCAGAAGCACACAACTGGGAGAAAGAGGAAAGTTCCTCAGATGGGAAAGCACATGGACCACTCCAGGGTTGATACTACCTTGTGACTTAGAAAGAACCACATCTGGGATGGAGCCTCAAGCTTTTGTGCTGTTTTATTCTCCAGCTGGGAAAAGACAGGCATAGCAGCACTCCCAAGGGTGGATGACACCTGCTGTACCCTAAGGGCTGACACTTTGGAGTCACTTCCTTCCTTTCTAGCTGTTGAACTTTGACAAGTGGTGAGGGGGGAAAAGGGATGGGATGCAACTCTGGTGTTATGGGATACGGCCTCAAACACGCACTGCATTTGCAGGGAGGGAGGTGGGGAGGGAGAAAGGGGTACCTTTGACTCCTACATCATGCCATCCTGCCAACACAGCCCCCAGGGATTTCAGTCTTGGAGTTCCAGAGAACTAAAAATCAGACCCACATTTATGTATGACTTTAAGAGTCTCTATTGAGATTCACCCTGCAGTGCTCAGTCCATCATACTTCATTAATTTCAAACCTACCACAGGGGTGTCACCAAACTTAAGCACCCAAAGCATTAGAATCTAAATTATATCCTTAAAATTATTAAAATGGCATTAAACCCAGAAATTCATGCAAATAAAAAAAATTTGTGTCTTCTGTGTCTGTTTCATGCTCTCAAGCTATGATACCAAACTTCCTTCCGTAATGCTGAGAGAAAAAATTTCCATTAAGAAACAAAACAATAATTATTTTCACACACCTTCCTCACTGTCTTTTACAAATTGTTGTTGTATTTTTCAAACAGCCAGTGTAATTTTCAATGTTCCAGTGTGATAAATACATAGCAAGGACACATTCAGGACTTGGCTTCATGTCCTACATGAAACTCTAGTTCCATTTTGTATACTTGCTCACTGGAAGATAAAGAAAGGAAAGACGAGCTGTCAACAAGCTGGCCTTAGGAGCTTTGAGATGCATTGTCCATGTGCACCTCACACTGGGAGGCTTTCCTGCGGTGTGCGTAGACCTCATGGAACAGCACAAACCTCCCACAGTACCTCAGTATTCAAAGGCAGAGGAAACAGTGCAGGAGACAGAACACGCACATGGAAATACATTTTGAAAAAATTTAATTATTGTTAACATCTTTAACAATGCAGGGCTCTACGCACTCTATGTGACATCCAGTAGCATCTACTTCACCTGGAGGTCAGCCTGGAGCTTACTATTACACAAGATGACAATTTTTGGATAGAAATAATTGATTTTTTTTTTTAACTTTTGGCTACAGGAAAGACAAGTTGAGGAAACCCAGACCTCTGCACAAGACGGGACAACAAGAATTGTCGTATCTGGCATGTTCAGTGATGTCTCAGGTCTTAAAGAGCAATTTCCTCCCCTGTCATTACAGAAACAGTCTGTCACATTTTAGCTCTAGTGAGTATTTCAGGACAGCTAGAACTGAATCCAACACAGGGAAAAGGATCTCCTACAATCCCAAACAAGCATTGTACTCTCATTGCTGCACTTCAGGGTCAGTGATGTGTGGTCCCATTTTCCTGGGAAATGGAGGGTAGGCTGCTGAATAGCACCCTGTCACAAAAGGCAAGTGCTGCTGAGGCGGCAGTCTCCAGACAGGTGAAGATGCAATGTTAGTGTTTAAATCACAGCCATTAGGTGGTGAAGGAAGGAACTAGGAAGTAACATTTCTGTTGTGGAGACCATTATGCTTTGCTTGGGTCTGAACAGAACCATATGGTTGCAGGGCACGTCAGGCAAATAGACAGTGAACAGAGACTTGTAGAAGCCTCACAGGACAGAGACTTCCAGTGCCAGCCATCTGCAGACCGCCTCCTCTGGTGCTGGTACCAAGGAAAGTTTCCTTATTAGAACTTTCTTTTAAAAAAGCCTTTGGCTACAGGGGTCCTAAATTTGACAAGTAAAGGATGATGCTGCAGAACTGCCAAGGAGATAAACCTAAGTAGTAGCTTTGCCCTCCTTACTGACCTGGGAAGTAATTAAACCATCAATATCAGCTTCTTTAGGTTACAAAGCTTCCCAAAACAGCAGAGCCATATATCATTCACACCAGTAGAATTCAAACACTTTAACTCGTTCAGTCTGGGGCAAAGCAACCCTGCAGATTAGGGGGAGGCCTGGATGAGGTGAGGGGAGAAGTGAAACTTGAGTGGCTCTAACAGGCATGTGATGCAGTCTTGGGAAGCCAATTTCACTAGTGAGACAGAGACAATCAGAAGAAGATGGGAACCATGGGGGGGAAGGGGATGTAGAAGAGAAATTAACTCTGAAAACCCTAAAGGATGTCAGAAAACAGAAAAATAAAGTTCCAATAACTTTAAGTCAAAGGCAATCTGGATCAGACTGAAGCAGATACATCTCAAAAAGAGAAAGCCAACAGGTAAGCAGGAGTAGCAAGAAAAACACTTTGTCATTTATGGCTTTGGCAGAGAGCATGAATAGACGCAGGACACAGACAGTGTGATACAGATGCTGCCAAGATTAAAAGGTCTCTGCAATTAGTGCTTACGCACACACTGCAACATACAGGATCTCCTCGCCAAGAAGGATGTTTCTGCAGAACTACAAAATGTGCTTATCTCCAGTATCTGAGTGTGCAAATCAGGACTGGCATGTGCCATATACATACACATATAAGTGTGTTCTTATATGTGTATACATACACATATAAGAACATGCTTGGAAAGAGGCAGAGTATTATTTGCTGAAAAATCTGTGTCAGGGCAGCACTGATGCATTTGCACAGCACATAAGCTTTCATCCTTACTAAAGAAATTCAAGCTAAACAGCCCAGCACAAGGCACCAATCTCCAGGAGCTTCTTTCCCACCAAAGCAAAACTGGAAAACAAATTAATTTGTGGGATGATGACTGGGACAGAACAGGTTGTATTATTAAAGGCATTATTTTCATTATGAAAGCACGTCACTGAACCAAAGTGTTAGGCAGTGTACTATGTATTAAAGATCTGTCTTGGTCCATAAGAACCTGCATTCCAGAGACAAAATAAAAGATAGAGAATGTTTTGATGCAAAATTTACAGATGGGGACAGAATCAGAGACTTGAAGTGTTTGCTCAGTTCACCTAGGGAAGTTATAGAAGAGCTGGGAACTGGGCTTCGATCTTTATTCCAGCTTTAGAGCATCCAGCCTCCTTAAGAAACAAAGTGGGAAAGCTGCTTAATCACAGGAGTTACTTTGTGGGCTTCCAAGAGTGATGTATGTACTTCATTTATTGGTAGGGACATAATACCACAGGGAAAAAAAAATCTCTTTTTAACAACAACTACAACAAAAACAACAACAAAAAATCTGCAAAAACTTTTTGATATGCTCCAAAACTTCCATTATAAATACATCTGAACAGTTTTCAGGATTTCTTTTCCTTCATGATGTATGTTTGATTTTGCTTCAGTTATTTAAAGAGAAAGATCATTTTCATTCAGAAATGACAACAATGCAAAGACATAGTTTCACTTCAGCACAGCTAGGAAAAATAAATCAATTTTCTCAGGCTAAAATATTAGCACTGCCTTAGGAAGTTAGAAAAAAAAACCCAAAAATGCTGTAGATTTTATCTCCACTCACTGGGAACATGAACGAGACAGCAGAAGGAAGTCCTGGGCAGGAGAAACATCCACCTGAGTGTCTGCAAGGGAGGGAGGGAAGGAAGGAAGGAAGGAAGGAAGGAGGGAAGGAAGGAGGGAAGGAAGGAGGGAAGGAAGGAAGGAAGGAGGGAAGGAAGGAAGGAAGGAAGGAAG
>VZTI01002485.1:1659606-1673196 GCA_013397865.1 Struthidea cinerea | reverse complement strand
AAGGAAGGAAGGAAGGAAGGAAGGAAGGAAGGAAGGAAGGAAGGAAGGAAAGGTTCCCTCTGCCAGGCCAGAAAACATTAACTCTGCACTCTGTGAGCACCGCAGGGTTTGGGGAGCCTGTGCTGCCATCTTCAGGGATGCTCTCACCTTTCTGTGACCCAAAATCACAAAAGAAGGAAAACAAAAAGGGGGGAAATTTCCACAAAAAAAGTAAGGACGAGAAAAATGAGATATCAGCTCTGCTCTTTTACCTCTGGGATTGCTGGTTGCCTGGTCTTGACTAGCGCATGGAGAAACACAGAAATTAAAATTGGGAAAGCCAAATAAATCTTGCCTAGGCCACATGCATCCCCAGGCTGCACTAAAGCTAACTAATCATTGCTGTTTCGCCCTGATTTCTCTCTCCTCTTCTAATGCAGAGTGGGATTATTCACTGAGCCTCGATGGCAGATGCTCAGTCGATGCTAACTAACCATCTCTTCTACAAAGCAATTTCAAAGAGACAGAGTGAGAGACCCGGACCCTTTCCCACAAGGGCTGAATTAAAATGAGTTAATTGTGTGCCCACAGGCTTCTCAAAGTCCTGTTTTGCAAGAACAAATCACAGGTATTCCAAAAACTCATGTATCTGTTATTCTTCCTCAAACAACACAGCGAGATTTGAGAGATTTGAGTTGTTGTGGGGATAGGTACTGTGTAATAACAATGGTAAATTGAAGAGGACAAACCCGATTCTCATTGTTTCTGACCTTGTGTTCATGTGCATATCTCAAATCTTTTTAAAGTGCTTTCTGATCTGTGCAATTCTCCCTTTTTCCCCCCCGCTACAACCCATTCCACATTGTTGTAAATTCTTCGCCTCTTCTCTTACTTCTTACCTTGTTAGACATTCCTTACATTTTTCAAATTGCTTTACAGGCTTCCAACCACAGGGCCCTCCATGGATCAAATATTACACAACAAAAAAAATTCACTAATATTGTATTTTCAAGCTGAAGATCATGTTGTTCCCCACTGACTATGCTAAGACAGGACTTTCTTTGCTGGTCGTAACACTGACTGAATGGGCACTGTAGTCTCCAGATCTCTCTTGTCCTCCGGCCTCACTATCCCCACACCCTCAGCAAATATGACTGCTTCATCGTCTCAATTCATCTGAATGACAAAATAAGAAATAACATTTTTATTCAAATCAATCACCAAGTATTTGCTCTTACTTAGGTCAGTATAGTTGCTGAAGATTACAGAAATAAAACAGTACTATTGTATTTTATTAACATTAACAATCCATTTTTGTTTAAAGCTTTTGGCTTTGTATTTTATTTCACCTAGGTTACAGTTATTACTTCGCAAAATGGAAGAGTTCCTGTTTTATGCACTCAGATCACTGTAAAAAAGTACATTAGAAATTATGATTTATAGTGAATAAGAAGCAACATGCAGCATGTTTCACCCACAAGGCTACTCAAAATTGTATTCATGTTAGGAGACCATTTCGCTCATCCCATCTCTGAAGCCTAACAGCAGCTCTTCTGCTGTGTATAGACAGAGCTTCTGAAGAAAAAAAAACTGTCCCATTAAAACTATAATGGAAAATAAGAAAAAATGTAAATATCTGAGCTGAATTTTAATTAGAACATTGGAATCCACCAAATAACCAATACTGCAATGCCAAGGTGGGTGCCAGGGAAACAGGACAACCCTGATCCCAGGTTGAGGTGCCAGCTCTCAGAGCAAAGAATTTTTGATTAGCAACACAAACTCTTGCCCTGCCTTCCACATTTGCTTGCTTGGCTCCTGCTCAGCTTTGCTAACCTGCAAGAACAGTCAGGATCACAATTTAGCATAAGTGTGAATGAAAGAGGAAGGAAAAAGGAAATGGTTTCCTCCTAACTGTAGAGACTCTTACTAAACAAGTTGACTGAACAGAGTAGAAAACTGTCCTTTTGCTGACAGATTATTTTAGTCATTCCACAAAATTTAATAGACAGTCATGTCTCACGCTGCCCTGGTCCTTCCTGTGATCCATCACATGCACTCAGCTTGGTCCATCTGTTTCGCTCGTCTCTCAAACACGCACCTGCCTTCCCCCATGCTGGCCCTCACTTCACTCAGCCAACTGGCTGACGTTGTCTTGCAGACAGTGCCTGCCATGCCCCTCTCTGCAAGACCTACATCTACTGGAAACACTGGCAGAAAGCAACTGGCTAATGATGTGGGAGATGTGAAATGAAGGATACATGCTTTGTCTTTCTGAAATCTGTACAAAACATAAATGCACTCAGTCTATAAAACTGGACAGATTGCTTTCCTTTTCCCCAGTGCTGGCCTGCTGCTGGTCTGAGGGAAAGAACAGAGCTGTCAAACCCTTAATCTTTTGAGCTTTCTGACCTCTGCCTTGGTGCCTTCTCTGCCGATCCCTTTCCTTTCCCTATTCACACCACACTTTCCAGGGCAGTACCGTGTTTCACCTCTAATACTGGGAGTGCACTGCAGTCTGGGCCCTGGGAAGAGGCATTCCCCATATTATCCTGGAGCGAGCCTGCAGATCTGCTGGTCTGTGCCTCTGAACCTCTGTGACTGCTCCCAGAAGGACAAGCAGAGGCACAGGGGAGGTGTGTGTCACACTGGGTGCATGCATGCTGCTGCAGAGGAGGGTATGAAAGGCAAACTCTGTAGGAAATAGCAGTGGCTACTGCAGGCCACCACAGGGGAGCATGAACAGAGCCAGCAGGAGACAGCTTATCCATGCTGTGCTTTGGTCTATGCAGTAATCCCAGCCTCTCACTTTCATAAGTGCTAAATTCACACAAAAATGTTTTTTTTTTTTAAACCCACCACAGGCGATTAAGCTGTGATCTAGATTAATTAGCTGCCATATTTCATTTTTAAAATCTGAACTCGCCTGTGCTGACACCAGGGAAACTTACAATATTTTCACTCGTACCTAAGTGCCTCTGATTTTTCACACTGCCTAGAACTGAGCAGCTGCTCCCAGCCTCACCCACCCATGCCAGGCAAGCGCCTGCATCTACTGCAGGCACCCATCCCGGGTGCTGGGATGAGGGTGGAGGACCAGGGATCTCCTAATGAAAGTGCTGACCCTGGTGTAACCTGTGTGCCCCAAGTAGCATTGCTTCAGTGTTGAAAACAAAAGATTGATGAATTGTATAATGTACTTTTACTGCTGTTAATTTTTCTGAGTGCTGCTGTTTTGTGTCTCCTGGAGGCTAACAGGCCCCTTTGGCCACAAAGCAATATTTACTCCATCCTGGCAGCTGGGCTGCTGGAGGCAAAAGATGCATCCTTGCTCCCCAAGTGATAAGCAAATGTCAGAATGCACATCATGAAAAGGACATGACAGGGGCTCAGCACCACAGCATGCAAACATGGCTCAGCTCTACCTCCTACTCCTGTGAAGCTTTCACTTTGCTCCTTTAAATCCTTCCAGAAAGCAGGAGGTAGGCAACAATACTGTTTAAGCAAGATCTTACAACTGACTTTTTCAAAACTAATTTCTCAGGTGGTAGACTCTCCTGTCCAGCACTGTATTGCTCCCTATCCATTAAAACTGTAGCTCCTCAGAACAAATGCTGTTCAACTGACCTCCACAAAGTACCTATTAGTCCTGATGACACTTCAAATAAGTGTTGGCTCAAAAAGCCCAGTCCCAAATCTCCAACTCCTACTGGAATTCTCTCATGGATTTAATACGTTCACACTCCTGTTATGTTGCTTTATGTACTACCTTTACAGAAGTCATCCTAACAGCACCTTCCTTAAGCCAAGGAGACACTCTGAGGCTCAGTTCAGCAAGAAGCATCTCCTGCAACAGAAACAGAGCTTCACAGCAGATATCCTTACTTGCTTTAGCACAGCTGGAGACACAAAAGAGGTGTGCAAAGGATTCATACATAAGGCACATAGAGGAGGTAGCAAATTAATTTACACCAAGAAGACAGACACCATGTTACTCTCCTTATATTCACTGGCATATGAAGTATTTCTATGAATAACACTGCAAATTATTCCTCAAAACCAGGTAAAACACAGAACCTTCCTTTCCTTCCCCATTTTGGTGTACAATTTCTAGAGCAAGCACTCCACAACTGTAAAGAGCTGACAGAACAGGAATTACAAAGCAATTCCATCAGCCCATGAACTTCTCAAGCAGAAGAGGTTTGCCATGTGCTGTTCTCTGTTCCCTCCATCCCACTCAAGCAGGAAGGACTGCAGATAAAAGATGGGGAAAAGTGAAAACCATCTCTTGTACCATACTGCAAGACCCAAAAGGTAAGCAATCTGTAATCCTGCAACACAGCACGAAGACTTGAAACCATATTAACAGCCAGCAGTGGCCAGTAGAACATGCCAGAAAATTTTTTAGAATGGGTTGGTGGTCCCCGGTTCTCTCCTTTTCCAGCTCACTGACTAAGCTTTTTCTCTGGGGGATATCCTGTAGTATCTCTATCCCCATGAAAAACATCAGTGAAGATTTTCCTTCTTCCACACCAAGTCACTGTTCCTCTAACTTGCCCCAAATGATGTTCAGGGCTCCACTGACATCCCACGTCACAGCAATGTGTCATTCCTGCCTTCTCCACTGGAGCAGAAGTGCAGCACAGGCCTCCCACCAGCTGCTAATGTGTATCTTTCCTCTCTGGTTGCAGGGGTGCTAAACACACTACAATAAATCTCTTCATCCCAAGAGAACAGCTCTCTTTCTTCAGGCCCCATGACAATATACACAGCAGCTCTTCCCAATGTCAAAAGCTCCATTTCAATGCTCCTCTTCCCTCTGAAAGATCCTGCTGCTTTATGTCTTACCACCTTTCCCCAGGGCAATTTGCTCCCAGCACCACCCAGCTTTCAGGTTCCCCACCACGGGGGCAGGAGGCAGGCTGTGCTTTCAGCCAGTGACAGGGTCATGACAGGGCTATCAGGCAGAAGGGACCTGTGCGTTTGTGTGGGCAAGCTTCTCATGTGTGCCTCTTCCTCACCTCACAAGGATGCTGATCAGCACTTTCACCTTGCAGCAGAAAGACAACACAAGACAGTCTGCAAATGCAAAGGAAAGCCCATTTCCAGTGCAACAGCCACATGGTGCGTACTGAATTAAAAAGCTGGGAGAGAAACAAAGCAGTAGTTTTGCAAGTTTTGACCCCAATTTGTAAGCCAATTCTCATTCAGTTTTAGCAAAAGACACCTGTGCACGTCCTAGCAGAATCTTTCTTCCTCCTCTGTGATCTCTCCTTCTCCTAAAGCTGTTGTATTCAAATTCCAGGTTTATGCAGGAAGTAATGGCTTTGTGTTTTCAGAGGATCTTCAGCAAAGTTAAATGAGAAAAGGTGTGAGAAATAGATGTATTCTATCACACCTCAGACAAAAACCTTAATCACAAGTCAAAATGCAGCCACAGTGACTGGACTTTGCCGCTGGCTTTTCAGCCACCATTTCTCTGTCCCAGTCCGACCTCAAGCTCCATGACACAGGTTCTACCCTTGCTTGTCCTTCCCCCAGCACACCATCACCAATCAAACACAGCTCCAACAGTGCTCAGTGAAAGTAAGATGTTTACAATCCAAAATGCTCAAGATCATTCTGAATCATCAACTCTCCTTTGGATCTCTTGTGTAGAGCAGTAGAATATTGTCTGACATTGCGTCTTGCATTTCCTTGCAGGATCACAGTTCTCAGGATACAACAAAATCTGATGGTACTAAACTTAGACTTCCCACCCACAGGGGCATATCAGCGAGGTTCTGCTTAAGGCACAATTTGTTACATTTGCCTTCTTCTTTTTCTTGATTTTATCTATTGCTATAAAGATACAACTGCAACTCACCTTGATGGTGTTATATAGATAGACACCTTAAAAGACGCTTAAAACCAGAGTTGTGTCTCTTCTTCCCAGCTATCCTGTTGCAGTCTTCTTTCTCCTTTGCACAGGGGATGGGTTTCATCCATATTCCATGGCTTTCATCCTCATAAATTTGGCAAAGGGCATTCTCCTCTGGAGATCTCTGGAATTCTCCACATGCTGGAATGCTTCTTTGGAGTCCTGCTTTACTCACCTCTGGTGTGTTTTTATCTGGATAATATTCTTTGCAACTTCAGCGAGTTCACACTTCACCTGCTCTCACACCTCATTTGGCATTTTGTCCTCTGTGCATTTTAGCAATGCATCAAATTGCTCCCCAATTACCACTATGCAGCCTTCTCCAACATACTCCAAATTATTCCCAAAGGGGAGAAAGAATCATTTCATGCATTAGAAGCATGAAACCTGAACTCTGAAAGAATCAGCCAGTGATCTGAGGCACTTATAGCACCTGGCACAGTTTTATGGGAAGAAAATCACTTGTTTCTGCCATTCCCATACAAAGCTTTAGCTGATTCCTGCTCCGTCACTTCAATACAATTTTTTATATGGGTTCCAGGTATTTCTTCTTCTACTGTGATGTTGAACTGAATGGCCTAATATTAATCTTGTACCAATTCTACATTGGTGTAACCAGCCTGATTTTCACAGTTCCTTGTCATTTACAGTAGCAAAAACGACAACAGATTCATATTCAAAGTACTTTAGAAGATAGCTTTAAAAAGAAAGTTCCCAAGCATGCTCAAAGCTTGTAGATGGCTTCTTCATCTTGTGGTTTCTGCTTATCTAGTTTCCCATATAAATTCTCAACACCAGCCTCTTTCTTCAACAGCAGTGACAGCATTTCATGGTTGTTAGCTACTCTCAGAAGATGAAGTAACTTGATATAAATTACCTATTGCTGCGAGTGCAACAGAACCTGTTAGCACAGCAGTCACTTCTAGAAGGCTGCAAGCACTGACTACATTATTACAGGCAGAAGGTTTTTTATCATGGTAGAAGTCATTTTAATATGGCATTCTCCTCAAAGATTTTTCTCTATGGCTATTAAAAGGTTTTTCCCTGCTTCAGTAGTCCACATCATGAACAGTGGACTACATCCTTGTCCTAACTCTCACAATGGTGATGTACAACAGCTACAATGAGACCACTCAGATGTCATTCTTCCAGAAGAAACCAGAGACAATGAGGACTGAGAACAGCAGTCAAAGTAATGGGCAACTGCCAAATGAATGGATTGCTCCTGGTTAAATCTGCATTTAATTGTTGCTCATTGCTATTCATTTGCCCTGTTAAGACAAGACCGGGTAGCTGATAAACAAGATGATAAACCAGCTACTGAGTAAGAAAAAGATAGAGGATATTTAAAAGAAATACCTCTACATATTCATCATATTGTGATGTGGATAAGCTATACTCTAAATTAGATGAGAAATTTCTGCATATCCTAATGAGACACAATAGATGCTTTTGATGAACCAATTGTAATTTTAAGACAACATACCTGTCATTCTTAGCTCAGGTTGCCAGAGCCCAACCATTCAGGTCTCAATGATCTCCACGAGAGTTATACTCCCAAGGAGCTAGGTAGGGGATAATTATCTTCCACATAAGTTTAGCCTAAATGGATCTAAAATTTCTGTGTGTCACTTTATTAGGAAGTGACCGACAAACTAGAGAGAGTTTTGAGATACCATAAAAGGATCGGCAAACTCAACTATAATGTAAAAACCCTCAAAGGACTCAACTGAACTGAAATACAGCAGGGTCTTTCTGAACACAAGCCAACGCTTTTTCACTGCTGTGGGTGACCAAGCACTTGCACGGGTTGCCCAGAGAGGTTGTGCTGTCCCCCGTCTTGGAGATATCCAAAAGCAGTCTGGACCTGGTCCTGAGCAACCAGCCCTAGATGGTCCTGCGTGAGCAAGCGATGGGACCAGATGACCTCCAAAGGTCTCTTCCAACCTCAGCAATTCTGTGATTCTGTGAGAAAGCAAGAGATCGCTCCACTTTGGAAACAGTGTACATAACACAAATGATGCAGTCATAATGTATTTCTCAAAGACTGTGTGAAACTCATAGGCAAAACATTAAGGTTTCTCTTTCCCCATCAAGCTTCCTTACCCTGAGATCTTCACAGACTGTGGAATTGTCCTTCAGGCATCCAAACTTATACTATGAAGATGGTGAATGGAATGCATGGCAGGGATGCCAGAGAGTCTCCCTGGAGACTCCATGAGGTCCATGAACATGGAAATGTTCTCTTAATGCAATAATGAGAGCACTGCCAAGATGCCCAGGAGAAACCCGCAAGTACTTTTAGAGGAGGACAAAGTAATTTGAACGTTTTCAAACAGCTGGCCTCTGAACACAAAGGTGCTCTCCAGGCTGCTCTCCAGGCCGGCCCTGCAGCCCCCTGTGCAACCCGGCGCACTGTCAGCGGAGCCCTGCAGATGGCTGCAGAGCTCTTCCAGCTCCTACCTGCGTTACAGCTGTGGGCACTTGGAGGCAAGGACACTGGCCAGTCCTGCACTGGAGGAAGCAAAATTGTTCTCCTTTCAAAAGATGGACACTTCTCTCTATGCTGCCTTTATTTCTACCCAAATGTAACAGCCAGTCGCCTGCAGGCTGAATATCACTGTCTTCAACCTCACAGAGATCCTCCGTTTACAAGTTTTCCCACGACGACAGCTGAAAGACAGAGATGCTGCAGCTCTTGAATGTGACAGTGAACTCCTCGTCCACAAGAACAATTTGTCGCTCAAGATGCTTTTCTCAACAAGGGTCTGTAGTCCTAAGAAGCTCTTATGGAGCAGATATTTTAAAAGATGTATCCACTCCTCCTCTTGTCCACTGCAGCCACATCTTCTTTTTCCCCTTCCCCAGACTCCCACCTAACTGCGTCAAAGGGCTCGCAGCCTTCTTCTTATACCTCATATCAGGATCAAGCACTGTTCCTAAACCAAGCCACCTTTGTCCACCGTCTTTCCCTTAAACTCCACCTTTAGCAATGAATCCTTTAAAAAAAAATAAAATTAAAATTGAGATCTCCATCACTTTGGATGCTTTCCTTCCTCCGAAGCCACGTCTCCTACTTCCTTCTCCCCTCTCCAGTGGTACACAGCAGATCTGTGTAAGGACAGGGGGTTTGGCATCACAAAATTTTGTATGCAAATCCTTCCTCTATCCCGAGGGATTAATGAGTTTTTCTGTGTCTCCCTCGTATCAGTTACATGCTTCGAGCACAAGGTAGCCTGATGCTTGTGCAGGTCTCTCAACAATTATGGACAGCTCCCCATCACAGCCACACTGACATTCAGTGGAATTCAGTGCCCAAGTCAGACCACTCTCCTTGAAAATTCCAGCTGCAATACGATACCATTTGTTCGTAGTTTATATTTACCTGGTCCCTTTCCAATCTATCCATCTGAATCAAGTAATTGTCTTCTAAGAGGGAGTCAAGAACTTATAATAGACACCAGCTGCCCATTCTCTTTTAATCCATCCAATACTAGACTCGTTAGTCATCAGGATAACAATCCTATTTGCAAATCAGCTACCTTTATAAGATAACCAGTGGGACCTAGTACAATATCTATTAGTCCAACAATATCACAACCAAGATATATAACTGCTTCTGTACAAAAATCTTTCTTCTAATCCTTCTTAAACTCAACAAGACTGATCGGCTTTTATAATTCATGAATTAATTTTTAACTCTTGGTCCAGCAGGGGAATTGAATCTATAACATTCTGCAGAGACCAAAGCAAAGTAACAGCACATTGAAAAAGTAAGCCAGACAAAAGCAGGTATTTTTTCTTCTTTCAACGAACAATTAAGATGGCTGAATCTGTTTTTCCCTAAAAACCCAAGGGAAAAGTCTAAAGAAAATTAACACATTAAAACACATATAGATACCACATCACTGTACTGTGAGAGCCTTTGTTTTTGTTTCATAATTATGTTATTTTTAAAAGGCCGTGGAATAAAATTTGTTAGTATTTTAAAAAACAAGTCTCAGTTAAAGTAGGAAATCAAGAAGGGAAATTTCAACAGAGACAGTCCATATTATTAGAGAAGTAATGATCATGGGCAGTGATTAGGGCTTATAGTTGCTCTGTAATGACAGTCCCCTAACTTTAATTGCTTGAAAAAAAGAAACTGCTCTGTAGGAAAATAAAAAAATACTTTTAAAAAGAATAAAAATACAATTGCCAGAAACATTGTAGGTGACGAAATTAAAAAAAACCTCCAAAATATTTCATAATCAAATAACCTTTTAAGTTATTCCATAACGGGAAGCACATTATATTTTGTCTCTTACTAAACCAAAATCACACCTAAAAAAAAAAAAAAAGAGAGAGAAAATTTCCAAAACCACCAAAAATTAAATAAACAGATAAAAGAAATTCCAAATCGCTGACTCTTCTGGCTATGGCATTCAAGCCCATCTTTATATTGACAATGTTATAGCTGGATCTATGTTCTGCATGCTGTTTTTCAAATTACCTTCCAATATGCCATTTAAAGAAAATCTCTGTTCTTCTTTAAAAAACACCAGTTCACTGATTTATTAACAGAAGATCTAACTGCAGCTATTTAGCAGCACCTAATCTTACATAATCCATAATAATATATATTCCCAGAGAAACACCCAGTTTTTTCAGCGCAAATATTCTATATGGTGTATTTGTACAGCATTTTACATTTACTATACACCTTCTATGTAAAGCCATGAACAGATTTACAAGCTTGAATTAATAAAGACTAGGAACAACCTTGTGATGAAGACAGTCCTATCCTTATTGCTTTTTCATTTATTCATTTATACACTGATACACACAGAAATACGTAACCACATGCAGAAAGTCTTGCGTATGCATCCAAAGAGACATTGGATGGATAAGTGAAAAAGTACACTATGCAACATCAAATGAACACTTGATTGTATATAAAATTATATAGTTTATATACATGTGTTCTGTTAAATTATAGTGCGTGCAGAATTACGTAAAATTAAGTGCGTACACACACCCCTGACAGACATCCATCCATGCACTCACAGATCTCTGTATGCAAGAAAACTCTTTTCTGTCCTACTTCGGCACATCCTAGTCCTCCACAGCGTGCTTGGTGCCCCTACACAACTTCTACCAATTATTCCAAAGGAGATGCACCTGGCATCATCTGTATAAAATAATACCTATGAATGCATGATACACTTAAACATCATTTTCATAAAGTCATGTTTGCTACAACGTATTAAGGCAAAGAGAACCCACAGCAAGTAAAGCCATCATCCTTCACGATGCCCAAGCACCACAATGCAAGTTCCCGTGTTAGGATTTCCTTGGCTTTGAAGGTGAGTTTGGATTGTACCAGACAGCTGTGGCCTCCTCCCTACCACAGTCCCTGGTTAGGCTGCACATCACTGCTCGAAGTCGCTGTTTGACACAGGTGTTTGGAGAGCCCTGACCCAGCCAGGTACCTTTGCACTACAAAATTGCCTACTGTAGAGTGTCAGGCAATAGGCACTGATGATTTTAGAATTTTTTCAGTGTCTCCCTGTACCATTACCCCCTTAGCGTACAAAAATGACAAAAAACCCCAAAAAGCCCCTTATCAACAGAAATACAAAAGCTATGAGGAAAGTGAATTAAACTCTTAAGGATGAAAGCAGAAGCAACATCACGTACGTCTGAAAAGGAACTGAAGCAGGACTGAATTTATGTGTTCTAAAGAATTAAATCACTCTTCCTCTACAGCACTTTCTGAACTGTTAAAACTAGATGTCAAGCACATGCCATACATGGTCCAGAAATAAAGAAAAATAAAATAACAGCAAGTCCTTAAAATTAATGTGTAAATATAAATTGTTTTTAAAATTATAAGCGACGCATGTAGAAAACTTACACACTGAAAATGTGTATTGGTTAATTCTGGTTATGCGCACTAACAATAAATTTTAAACCAAATCCCCGAAATCAGTAACATCCTGTGTTCTCCACCGCTATGTTGCCATATCTGTGAAAAACTCATCTAGATAAGTGTAATTTCTTAAATCATGACGCAAATATGTTTGAGAAATAGAAACTTGTCAGTTTGACTGAACAAAAACAAAAACAATACAGAAGACTCTGGAAAAATAAAATCTGTTGAAGAATAATTCTTTAGTGTCCTTCAGCTCTTTAATTTTTTAATACGGAAAATGATGTAAATCTCAGTGAGAAATTTGGTTTGTAATCATTCATGTCAGTACATTTAAAAAAAAGTACTTGCGGACACTGACAGAAAATCCTATTTCTGTTTTATTTTCACCCAAGTGCTTATACATTCTTAAAATTATCATCTTCATATGCAAAGTCATAACAGGAGAATTGAACATTTTTTTAAAGCTGTTCTTTTGACCTTTGTCTTGAGTGAAAGGACAGCGAGACAATACAGTCACCAGCATTGTTCACAGTGACGGCTCCATCACCGGAGATTGAGGGCCATTATTACAAAAGGGAACTTTAAAGTGACATGAGAAAAAGGGGGAAAAAACCTAGGAATTAACATTTCTTAATATGCCGTATGTACAAACGGCCGTTCAGACCAGCAGACATACAGCAAGAAGAAATCGTCATGTAAAAAGATCTGCAGTAAGACACAGATAATCAATTCAAAACAAAAGGTGCTGTAAGAAATTTTCTCCTGTTATGCAGGATACTCTAAGGTGGAGGTCCCACTTCCATCACCCACATTATACGCTATGTTAATTTAAGAAAAATACATGACCTTTAAATACATGGTAAATCAAACACAATTTGGAGGAATGGAAAAGGGAAATTTGGACAGAAAGAAGGGGTTCTCATCAAACCCCTCTTATCCTACCAAGAAGAAACTAGAATAGGTTTCCTTTTCCTTCCAAGCCTTCAACAGGATGCAATATTTGCAAGATGTCCTTACCATCACGACAAAAAATTGTATAAAAAAGGCCACCCCTCCCTACATTTAACTGATTTCCTTTCACATACACAAAAATGCGAGAATAAATAGAGCTCTGCCCAAAACAAGAACAGTCCTATCACAAATTTTATTGCAATTTCAGTCTTATCTTGAGAAAAAATAAGAAAAAAGAGACTATTAATATGAAAAAGTGAAGTAGCCCCTTTCTGCTTCCTATGTACACATAAGTTTGTGAGTTTATGAACTGATTCTGTGTTGTTCACTAAATCCATACGGATCAGGAATATCTTTTGTAGGACAAAAAAAGTCATCCTAAGGGTGACTAGACTGAGATTTGCCAGGATTCCATAAAATTAATAGGATTTGTTAGATATTTATTCCTCCCCCATTCAGAAAGGGAGCGCAAGAAAATTCCAGCTCAGCAGGGACAGAGAGCCATCGCAGGTTGTGTGATAACAGCTTGCCACCTGCTTTTCGCAAGTTGTCTCTGCGAAGTGCAAGGGGCACTGAGTAGTAACGTTGCCTGTGGTGATAGGAATGCACTGAACAGCTCAGTATGCAAAAGCACTTACTGGTACACAGTGCTCTTCACAAAGGGCATTGCAGAATGCTTTCCAGGCTGTGTCAGAAGTGCTAGGAGAGGAAATATTAGTGCATGTGTCACAGGAGGAACATAAGCACTTGCTATCAGAATAAAAGGTGGTATAAGCAAATACAGGTACAATGCTGCTCATAGCAAAAAAAAAAAGGCGGGGGGGGG
>VZTI01002485.1:1608202-1653467 GCA_013397865.1 Struthidea cinerea | reverse complement strand
CTCAGGGCGGGCCGGCAGCCGGGCTGCCCCTGGCCCGGCGGCGCGGGTGACACGGGAGCGCAGCTCCGGCTCGGTGCCGCCGCGGGAGCGGTCGCAGCGGCAGCGCACGCGCCCCTTCCCTCTTACCCACCGGTCTGTCCCTCGTGGACAGCGGCTGCGGAGTTTAGGGTTATGCAAAAACTTGAGGTAAAGGGTGCCCCGTGGGCTGTTTGCACGGGCGTGCCGGCGGGCGGCTGTGCGCCCACACAGCAGCCCCCATGCTCAGCACAAGGCACCAGCGTGCCGCTGAAACATGCGTGTCCCAGGCACTGTTACATGCAAACGCACGACTCCACAAACACGCACTTCGTGCACATGCACAGACCCGCGTCTCAGCGCGGCACAGCCTAATCGCGGCACTCGGAATCTGTTTTCCTGTACCTATATCCATTCCCACAAACGTGTGCAGAAGAGCGCCCGAATCCCGTTTCAAAGCAGTGTAATTCAGACATCAGTTCAATGCAGTTTATGAAACCACACTGCAATAAGTCGTGGCACGTGAGATCAGACATTCAGGATAACAGCACATATTCCCAGGCACAAAAATATAGCTACAGACCCTCAGAAATCTTCACAAACATCAAAACTGGTGCACACAAGTAATTTCACGAAGAACACATTTTCAAAGCTCTGCATGTGTACCGACTGCTGCTAGAGTCTGTGTGCTTTCACAGTTCCCACACACGTTTTCACACTCACACAACTGCACTGCATATTTACAGCAACACACCAACACCTGTGTGAAGGTCCCTCTCCATAAAAGCACGCGAACCTTTCGGGCATATGCCTACCACAGGCAGTCTTGCACTGAACGCCCGACTCACACAGAGCTGCAGTAAAGGGTCTGTTTGCCCCTTGCTACCTACTCTCTACCTCTCAAACTGCACTCACAAACCTCACTTGTGTCTCTCCTATGCTTCTAGTTCATGCTTAGATGTTTGCTGCTCAAATATATAAAAATGTCCTTAACAGGTAGACGAAAACCAGAGGTCTTTCTAAAACAAAAATACATACAACTATACCTGGATAAAAGCTTTGTTCTCTTGTGCCAGGCAAATAAAATTTTAAAAAGTAGAAATTAGGAGGGTATTTCTAAATATAAACCCCAGAATCTAATTTGAGGCAAAGATGTACAACATCAGGAGAAGCAAAGGGCAGACTAGAGCTTTTTGGATGATGGGGGTAATACAGCATAAAAGAAAATGCAATGTGGCTCAGCTATAAGCAATAAACACAGGATAAATTAGGCTACAACTTTTCACACAATCAGTATTTGTAGAAACTTGAGAATATTCAGAAAAGAGGAATGTCCAAATTCAAAGCCAGTGTAACTACCTTCTCTACCAGAGATCTTAACAAACGCATATAAACTAATGGTGTGCCGCAACGTGTCCCCAGGCCACGCGAGGACAAGTTATGTGATTCTGATCACCTATCTTTAAAGGATGTCAAGACAGAGATCTTTTATGGTAAAAGGTATATATGAAGACAGCACAGAAAACAGGTTAGTTTAAAAAATGGAGACAGAGAGAAGACTTATCCAGTTTTAAGAGTACAGCAGAATCTGATTACCTGAATGTTGCAGGTGGCACAATTCCGATTATACATTTTTCCATGACACAGAATTAATACAAATGAAACACATATACATATACCTTTGTACACTTAAGTGATACATCATCAGAGCAGAAACTCTAAGACGCTTTAAATGTTGAAGAGACAAGAGAAAAGCTTTAGCAAGGCATTAGCATTAGGAGGGCCCAAGATTGTAAGGAATCTCACTAACCACATCAGAGAACACCTGACCAAGTAGAGGCGAGGACAAAACTAGCACCGTTGTGTTTCCAACAGAAATCTGAGGCCAGAGAGGGACTGACTGGTGACTTAGTTGCCCCATAAAGAAGATTCCTGTTGCACAGTAGCAAGAGAGGCAGGAGGAAGCACACAGGGTCAGGGTCTAGGCAGACTACAGTTCAAGAGCAGTCAGGGTGTTTGCAGTGAGCTGATTTTGACAGAAAACAATTTTCTTCAGAAAGGTGCACCCTGGCTGGGTCCTGACTGTGCAGAGATTAGCTCTGGTGTAGGCTCTCAGTGAATGGGAGACCAGAGTGGGAATGGCTTGGCAGGCAGGTCCTGCTCACCCAATAGCTGATGTTTTAGTTTCGAACTTTAACTTTTATTCAGGCTGAGGTGAGGCAAGCAGGGAGCCATGAGATTGCCTGGCACAAGGTCCACAGGGCTGAATTAACTGATATAAACAGTACAATAGTGGGTTTGTACTCTGGAAATGGGCTGTTGCTGACAGAGGACTACCTGGGTGAAGTGGGCATTTGCAGAGTGGTGCAGAAATGTAATATTAATCTCTTCTGACCCAGTGCAAATGGACAAATTGAGCTTCCCCTGCATTGAGAGTAAGCTGTGCAGAGGTCTGACCCTTCCTTTCTGAGAACGATAGAAAGGAACAGTCTGCTGGCTGGGCTTGGTGTGGCAACCTGAGTTCCCTAAGAAAGAGAACAAGAGTCCTGCAAGCTGATTTTGGAACTTCAGAAGGCTTCATCCTTTGCAAACCACACACAGCTGAGCTCTTCTTACCGCTTTAGCCAATTTCTCTTCCCCCAAAGAATAAAGAAGGAAACACTGATCTCAACATGGCTATCCTTCAGATACGTGTGGTTTTTAAAACCACAGGATGAAGTTAGAAAGGACTGTAAGATTAAGCTGGTAGATCTGGAAGCAAAAGAGCTCTGTTAGGGTAAACCCAAGGCAGAAGTCCACATGCAACAGAAGCACCAGGCTTGGTTTGTGAGCACAGCCTTTGTTTGCTGCCCATACCAAATCCTCCCCTGGAACTGCTGCTCTCTCTCTGCAGGAGGGGCAGGGAACCGTCCTGGCCAACTCAGTCTGTGGCCTCTGAAGAGAGCTTACCCACAGGTGCTCTGGTAAGTGCTACCCTTTGGGATGACTTTCATAAGGCAGCCACTGGCTTTTGAGGTCACCTGTTCTCCTCACATGTTGTCCCAATGCAGAGCAACAATGTTCCATCAATGTTAGCCTTGGACAGATCACAATCAGAGCACTATAGGCTGATGGAGTGATAGGCAGTATCAGTTCTTTGAGACATGCAATATGGAAAGAGGAGAGGAGGGGAGGGGAGGGGAAGGGAGGGAAGGAGAGGGGAGGAAAAGTAAAAGGAAAAGGAAGAAAAGGTAAAGGAAGAAAAGGAAAAGGAAGAAAAGGAAAAGGAAGAAAAGGAAAAGGAAGAAAAGGAAAAGGAAGAAAAGGAAAAGAATTGTGAGATATGTCTCTAATTTTCCTGGCTTTCCCAAGATATAATGGATAGAGACTTTATTTGAAGACTTTTCCCCAGCCTTTAATACCCAATCTGGTTTTGATAAATTATTTTTTTACTTTTTAAAAAAACTTTTATCATGGAATAAAGATCAACTTTCCAGCAAGTTGACTGATTGATTGACAGAAATTTCATTTGGTCTAATATAGGAGTAACCTGGAAATCATGCCAAACAAACTTGATTTCAGATTTCACTTGTTGATAAGCTACCTTTTTTTTTTTTTTTNTTTCCTTTTTTTTAAAGTTTCTTTTTTTTTTTTTTTTTTTTTTTTTTGCTAAGGATAGTGCAGAAGAGGAAGAGATCTAGTTACTTTCGGAGTTTGGGATGATTTTTTTCCCTTTTATGAAGGCTCTATTATTGTATTTTCACAAGGAAGTGAGTGAAATGCTGTCTGTACGGGGCAAAAAAGATAATAATTAGGAGACCTAAACTGGGCAGAGCAGTTTTGTGTATACAATTTTTTATCTTGTCTGTTGGGAAAAGAGGAGTTTGATGACACGAAATCTTTCCCAGCCTCTGTCTCATTTAAGTTACAGAGGGGTCATTGGCTTGAATTCAGAAGACAAGCCTTTCACACCTTTGAGGCCAATAGAACTGCCTGACTTCACACAAGTCACTGTGTTGCATGCACTGATCCCTCTGCTTTGCAGGGCTAGTAGCCCTAGAGAGAAACTTAGGTACTCTGAACACAGCTCTCTGATGCCTGGTAGGTTTTTACAGACCAGCCTTCTTTATTTTGGGCTCTATTCTGTTTTCTCTTACTGCACCCAAACAAAACAGTTTGTTCTCCCCACCAAAAGTAATGTCTGCTTTTCTGCCAAACTCCAATAGACTTTTTTCCCCAAAAAAATCATACTGGCCTTGCAAACAATATGCTTCCATCTAAAGGTATAATGATGAAGCTCGACATCTATTTAAACAGAAAACAGTTTTCACATTGGGATTTTCAAACAATGAACACCCATCCGAACTTCCTTAGATATGCTTCAAACATTACCTAGTCTTTAAAATTTGTTCTAATTCACAACTTATTGACTGCCAAATCCTACCATAAAGAGGTTATGTGGCTTGCCCCAGATCAGTCTGAGCAGATTTGTAGCACAAGAGTCTGAATATAAGTGTCTTAACCCTTACTGTCCTGCTTTAAATGAGAATTCTCTGTCTCGAAACCGTGACCTTTCTTTAAGTTCTGTGCTTGGATACAGCAGCGTTAGGAGCCCTGAGGTAAGACAAACATAGTGCCTACATTGCCAATGAAAAGTCAAGGCTTTCTTTTAATAACGTTTTTTTTTTTGGTGTAGGGCCAATGCTGTTTTGTGTGGTTTAATACCCATTTTTGTCTTTGCAATGTTAATAGCAGGACTCAGTTCTAGAGCAGAACATGTTCCTGCTGACATCTTAAATGAAAGTTCACTGCAGAGACACACATGCACAAAGACAAACCAGGCAAAGGAAATCTAACTTTTGTAAAATTAAAACAGAGCATCAGAGTAAGAGCCAGAGTATTTTACCAAATGGAAAAGAATAGACAATCAGAAGAGAGACATTTCTTTCCAGATTATGGAAGAACTTGTAATAAGAAACATATAGAGATGCAGGAGAGGAAATTATATAGCTGGGTTTATGCCTTCTGCTCTTTCTTGTATCATCAGGTAGCTGGGGTATTTGATAAGAACTTCTATCCTACTTGCCCAGAAATACAGCAGTGTATCTTTCTTTCATGTTTTGACCTATTCCTTAGTCAGTCTTTGCCTAACTCTCGTTTAACTAAGTGGGCAGAAACCATCCTCAGAAAAGATAGGTAATTAGAGAGGTAGGTTGATCTTGTAGGCTTAGAAGAATTCAAGGGAGAGCTGTGATCCAGCTCCAAATTTGGACCTGTTGGTGATCTTTTTTCTGTGATGTATTACACTAACACTCAGCTGGGCTGTGGGCAGGCAGAACGTGGCCAGGACCTCGACTGGAAAATTATCTTTATTCACACTCACAGCTACACAATTCTAGCACGGTAAGTGCTATTTCCTATACTCTATACTCTTCCTACTCAATTGCAGCAAAGCAGAAATTAATCCTTCCCCATCCATGATCCTAGGTATCCACGGGGCAGTAGCTGGGCTATTCGCTCAGCTACCGGGAGGAAGGAGAGAACACAAGGCATCAAAGAATCTTTACCTCTGCTTAGCTGTTGCAAATCCTCCATCACAAGCGTGGCCCTCCTAGTATGGCAGTTCATCCTGTCAGATGGGACATAAAGTCAAACAGCATCTTTTCAACTTCAGCTTTCCTAAAATAACACTAGCTTCAAGTACACTAGCTTCAAGTCCTGTATTGCAAAAGGCCAAGGAGGATGGTCAGTAGAACAGAGGGTGCTTGTTCATTGCTCTGATTTGGGGAGATGATTAGCTGGTTCCCTCTCCAAGACCATGCACTCCAAGCCCATTCATTCTAATCACCCTAGGACCCTAATATTCACAGTATAAGCTTACTCACTGAACTGATCAAAAGAAATATCTTCTTGTCAGGAGGAATAACAGTTACTTACTCTTATGCTGCATGCCAAAAATGAAAACACTTTTGGTGTGTGCATTGATAATGCCAAGTGTCTCAACCCAGAAAAGGAGTGGCACTTCAAGAACCAAAACGCTTCAGAGTTACTACTGTTAAGGAAGTATGCCTGATGAGGGTTAGCCAGTGAGGGTGAAGGGTAATTTTTCCAAGTCTGTGGTGGAAACACATGCAAGATAACTTATTTCCCAGCAACAGCAATAAGGTGGCTGCAGTTTGAATACTATGATGTGACAAAAAACTGGGTGTGCAGGTTCCTCTCATCTGGGTTCTCTGTGTAGGTAACAGAGTTCTTTTAGAAATTGAGGTAGGCAGTTATAAAGAAGAAAAGCAATGAAAGCACCCTTCTTCCCAGGGTGTAAGGGATGAAGGGATGAAGAAAGCAAGGATTAAAGACCTTCCTTTCCCTGCAGGAACCTCCATCTGGCCTCATCTGGGCACAGTTGATAGAAGACTATTGACTTCACCAGGTCAGCCGGGCCAAATACAGAGGAGCTCACCAACAGTGGATCTATACAAAAGTATTTAACAGTGAGATGAACCTGCAGGTCCCGAGTGACATTAGCAAACTTGATATAGTTTCTGTCTGGAAAAAGCAGAGATATCAGATGATCAGGACTGCTCTTCTGCTCCAGCCTCAGAATACTCCAGTTCCTAATAGTGATGTACTACAGGTTTTGGCTAGAACTACGCATGTCAGGCCAGCTTCACTCTGATATGCTGTATCAGCAGCACAACAACCTCAACTCTCCTCTGCTCTGAATCTCCAAACAGCTCAGTTAAGTACGTGACCTTTTATAAGATTTGTTCTGTACTAACTTGAGTGTTTGAAGAACAATGCAGATTTTTTTCACAGCTCCCTCTTGAGTTTATGTATTACTTGAATAACATTTATTTCATTTGTTGGACAAGAGAAAATTGCTGTGACAGATTATTTGATTAGACAACTTTGCCAACAAACCCCATCCCAATCTTCTTAACATACTTTTAACTTTTGAGTACCATCATGAGATACGTCTGCATCACATTCAGACACCTTCAAGTAAAATGCATTAGGAAATCACTGTTCTACAAGTCATTAACATTCAAACACTGTGCCTACACACCATGAATCATCAAGTTTTTGCAGTACATTTTCAAAAAATAAAGAGAAAAAAATAACAAGAAAAATAATCCTTGCTTATACCACAAAACATCACAGGCAGGGCAACTCAGGACCATATAAACATGTCTGCTTTAGTAATGCAATATATGAACATACTGTATATGAACATATTGTATATACATACAGTGCATGTACTGTATGTATATACAGTATGTATATACATATGTATGTACAGGGTCAGGAGAGTAGCCAGTCATGAAGAGACAGATGCTGGTTACCAGAAAAAAAGCTCTTCCATGCAAAGGAAAGGAGAAATTTCACCAGCTCAGTTCTAATTCTGTTGTGCATCTCTATGTATTCCAAAAGACAGCAATCTCTCTCGTGTGGAAGTACAAGCCCCTAGATGTCTTTGAAAAGGTCTTATTGAATGAGTTACAAGTCTTAAAATTTCTCAGAGATCCCAGCACAGAGGAAGCTGTGGGCAGCAGTAGTCTTCTCCTGATAGACCTGAACATGAGTCACTGTGTTTCAGCAAAAATGCCTTCATACTTCAAAGTCACATGTTGCCAGCTTCACCCTTCCCATGGCAGCAGTAGAAAGGATTACTTTTCAGTATGATTGTTGAGGCAAACTCAAATCTCAGTCCCATGTGGTTGGAGGGTGACTTTGGTGCTGCAGCCTCCTAGCAATAGGTCCCCTTGGTCTCTACATTGCTTACAAAAGAAAATCCAGTATTGGTTTTTTTGCTCATCTCTTGAACACCTTTATTTTAGTGGTGATCAAAGACTACCGGTGCCTCCCCTCTCTGTTCCTCTGTTGAACATAGCCATCTTCCACTAAACATTTCCAGTCAGCTGAACTCAGTAGTACTCAACTCATCTTTTAGACCTTGCGCCTCAACATTTGGCAGTATTTCATAACTACTGCGGTCAGCAACCCGGTAAAGGGTAGGCTTTTGTGGCATAACTTCCAGAAGTTGTTGCTACCAGGTTTGTCCTGGGAGCCATACAGTCCGGGGACAGCAATTCTCCTTGTTTAAATGCATTGCTTTTCCAGAGTACCAAGACGTTAGACAGAACAGGACAGAAGGAAGGTGGTGGGAAAGAAAGACTGCCCCTGCTTCAGGTACAGAGGTCTGTCTAACAACCAATGATGTAGCACCCAGAGGGCCCTGCCTTGCTAATGAGGTAGAAGATACCTGGCCACAGTACAGCCTTGAGGTGCTACTTTGTTTCTAGGCTCATTTCATGAGGATACTCATTAAAGTGACTGGTCAAGGGGGATGGTTAACACCAACAAAAAACGTAAGTCATTAGCCACCAACCATTTGGGCTGAATCAGCCCATTTGGCATTGTAACCATAGGCAGGGCAGCTGCATTCCACCCAGACAGACTAGTGCCTCTTCCAAAGGCACTATGGGGACGACGGTCATCAGCCTGCAACACAACACAAGGCTCTGCTAGTACACATCCCACAGGACACCTGCCCAGCACTGTAAGGATGTTCAGAACATGCCTTGCATGTCCTACTGCCAGGCAGGTAGGTTCTGCTGGTGGAAGTAGTGCTAATACTTCTCTACAGACAAACCTAGATGACACCCATCAGAGGAGCAATAAATATCTCCAAGGGTTGCACTAGGATACTGTCTTGGGGTGACTTTATGATGTGGTATCCCCTATCGCTGCTCTATGCCCAGAAATTAACTTTGTGCCTTTCTGTGCCTTTAAACTGGGCCTGAGAGGGGGGAGAGAAAAAAACGAGCGAACTTTTCAAAACAGTTGCTCAAGGACACAGACACACACTCCTCTGTGTTCTCTGGCTGCGGTAGCAAGAGTGGAGGAAGCACCCTTCTTGCTTTTCAGCCAGCTTTCAGCTCCTTTTTCTTCGGAGGGAGACAGAGATTTGAACTTTGTTTTCCTGGGACTTCGGTTTTTCCCTTCTTCTCTTCTGAACTGTTTCAACATCAGAACACATCAGGAGAATTTTCTATCGAGGCCGCAAAGGTGGGCCCACGACCCAGCTCCAAGGAGGAGGAGAGAGCCTACACCTACAGAAGGACTCTGAAATCTGCCCAGGTTTCTCTCCACAGCGAGAGGTTTCATTATTTAGCATTATTATCCTTTTCCTGTGTGTTTGTTAAATAAATAGTTTTTTATCTCTTTCACTTTCCTCCGAGGAAAATTTCTTTTTCTCAAACCTGGTGGGGGAGGGGTGGTTGTAACCTGCCTTCTATCAGAGGATATTTTCCTCCAAATTTGTCCAAACCGGCTCAGACACAAACCAAGAAAATTTAGATTTGATTATCCACTTGCTATTTAAGGAGCACTTTTTTAAATTCTACTACAGTTCATATATACAATATACAAAAGCAACAATGTAAGATCTAAATATTTATCAAGCTGTCAAATGCCCATTAATGAAATGCTGTAAGTCAGCTGAATTGAAAAGTGAGAGCCTACACACCTAACTGATGTACCCAGAGTTTTACCTACACACTGTGGAGCAAAGGAGAAGCACTCAGATGTCTCAGTGATCAGCTCTCCCAACAGCAAAATACATCCCAAAAATATAGTGTCTTAGAGTGGTGTAAGAGTTATTAAGTGTTTGTAGGATGTCCATGAGCATCACATGTGTCCATTGCTCTCAAGCAAGGGTCAATGCTACCTGCAATACCCACAGAGGTGTCCTGTAGAGATTTGTCACAATAAGGTATGGGGCAGCCTGGGAGAACCAGAGAACTGTTGCTTCACTGGCACTGCTGTACTATTTCACCCAGCCAAAGCTCTTGACACAATATAAATATTCCCCAAACCCCTCTCTCTAAAAGAAGAAATTGTTCCTCTAAAACTAGTATGAGAAGCTGGGTCATCAGATGAGGGCAAAATTGGTCTAAAAGCCATTAAGAAGAAAGCAACCTAGGCATTCAGGAGCAATCACAGCTGCTTGGGTTGATCAGGAGAGACAGAGGGAATTATTTATTTATGGATTTCCTGCTCTCCCTGAGCGGATGTCTCCACTGGGGAAGCTTTAAGAGGAGTGGGGAGCAGGAGGCAGGTGCTGCTTGCAGTCCTCCAGAGATTTTCCTGGTCTGGGCCTCAGGAGAGTTGAACACAGTTCATGCACAAAGCATCCTGGAGCCATCAACTTATCTTTCTCAAAGCAGGAAAGGCAAGCAAGAGCATCACACAGATCTCTGCTGGGATGAAGCACATGGAGAGCCCCAGGCACCCAGACTGCCATGCAAGCTTTGCACAGCTTTCAACAAGATCCCTTTAGAGCAATAGTGCTTGAGTACACAGCCATTTCTCTCTTCTTGTGGTTCAGCTGCTTCCCTTTAAACACAGATCAAGTGTCTCTAGGGACCCAGCAAGCATTTAACAGACCTGCCTGATGGAAGGACCTCCAATGAGAAAACCAAGACCTGAAACTCCCAGTAGACATCCTCAATCGAATCCACATCTGAGAAAGCAACCCTGAAGTTACATGCAACCAGATCCTAACTGCACAGAAAGCACGTCAGTCTAGTCTGTATCCACAGCTCACCTAAACATTTTACACTTAAGGGGAGGGAAAGACTAGCAGAGTAGACATGAAGAAATATGTGAATTGAACAGGTCAGCATGGAAATACAGGATTATTGATGGGGTATCAAGAATTCCTTTTCAAGATACAATATTGTCTTTCTCAACGCAATTTCTTACTGTTTCCCAAAACTGAAAGATGAGGAGGAGTTATTCCCTAAAATCACAGTTGATAGTCTTCTCTCAGTTGTTCCCTAAAAGAGCATCCTTCAGTATTCAGAGTTGACCCTTCATAACTAACTAAAAAAAATCTGTAGAGACAGACAGGCAGATCTGCCCAGTAAGCCAGATCTGGCAACTGTCTTCTTGTTCTGGCTTTGGAAACTATCAATCGCTACCAGAGTTTTTCACTAGAAGATGTTGCAGAAGAGTAGTGTTACAAGCGGGTCACTGATGGGGACTGAACAGATTATGTGAGTGGTACAGCCTGCACTGTGTCAATTCATGTCTGCCTGCAATTCATTACCGATGAAATGCCTGAGATTGAGATGAAAAGGGCAGGAGCAGATGGCAAACTACTGCTTTAGACACATCTCATCCAACTATCCCAGTTTATTTCTGCTCTGCCTCTGCTAGTATATCTTGCATTACTCCACAGCAATAATGTTCTTCCTTAACTCTGGTCTCAAATCAGTACATTGTTTTGTGCCATTAAAGCTACTGCAAAGGTAGTTGTGGTAGCAAAATAACTCATTATGCATAAAATGCTTTGGGAAACCTTTGAAAAGGAAAGGACTGAAGAACAAGAGAGTATCATCATCAAGATCAGTGATCCAAGACAACCTCAATATCAAAAAGGCACAAAATCTAACCATGAGGGTGTTTCAGCAAGTCCTAACTCAGACTGCCTCCTCTTCAGTCTGCTCCTCCCCACACATAAAGGGATTTCTGCTACTTGTAAATATATAGAACCAAATTTGTTCTCCCATTTTATATTTCTCCAAACAAAGGGCAGTAAAAAAGGCATCCATTTTCCATTCAATAAAACGGGTCTTACTTGGCCTCTCAAAGGAAAATTCTTTTGCTGCCCATTCAGAGACAGGTTACGTTTTTAGAGTTGTGTAACCTCTGTCTCCCACTCTGGGAAGCGCATCATTAAGCACTGACAGCTACACAGCCCTGAGAGGGGACTGCTCCAGAGATGGTAGCATCCCCCAGGGAGCTAGAACCAGCAAGCCAGGGATCTCCAGGGAGCTGTTCTGCTTTGACCATTGACTTGTGGTTTTACAGGGCCAGACCAAATACACTGCTAGTTCATAAGTGCTGGGGTTATTAATTTGTGTGCTTTAACATATATTGTTTGGGGAATTCAATTCATCCCTTAGTTTGCTAAATACAGCTTTAGGTTCTAAAATCCTGCAGAGTATGTAGTATCCTTTGCCCCTTCATGCTCATTTGCCTCTTTTATTTCCCTTCCAACTTGCTAAAAGAAAAAAAAATCCACTTTGATTCTGTTCCTGGCCACTTGGTCTTGCATTTAGAGCATGGCACACCAACTTCCCCTGCTGCAATGGTCAGGTTACAAAAACAAATTAAGAACCTTTGCCTCCCTACTGCTGGGTGCAGGCAGCCCCTGATGGTATTAGTGATGCCCAGTGTTCACCTCCTCTCCTTGCAGGCTTTCTCTGCATGAGAATGTTACCACAGTATAATTCAAGGTACAATTTGAAATAGATTAACTTAAGCTGGTGCAAGAGGCACTCATTACTATTGAAACTTAATCTGTTTAGACAACTAATGAGCAAAAATGAAGCATCCTCAAACTGGCAGGAGAGCATCCACAATTTGGATTTTCAGTAGTTTGAATGGATTGTTACAAAATCGATGCAATTTAAAGTGTACGTCTTACTTGTGTAGAAAAGGTCTTCTCTGAACTGAGGAAACAGCAGCACTGGTGGAATAAATGACTGCCTGTGCAAGGGTGCAACACCCTACTACAAAGCAACAGGGAGAAGTGGCTGAGGAGGTAAGGTCACTTGCTTGCATGCAGCCTGTTAGGAAATACTGCATTCAAACTGGCTGCCTAGAAGCATGCAAGAAAGGGCATCTAGAAGTGACAGCCAGGTAACAAAAGCTGCAGAGACATCCCAATGTATTCAGGACCCTCCCTTGCCTGGGAAACACGAGGGGAAAAGAAAAATAAAGCACATATGGGTGCTCCTTCGGAATGTTTTCTGCTGCTTGTCCAGCACATGCATTACACAGGGGTGCAGATCTCGCAGTCAGCAGAGGATGCAGATTAGTTCTTGCAAAGTGAGTCCTGCACAGAGCAATAACATACATCTTGCAGCACTCCTGCCCTACGTCTGTGCCATCCAGGGCACCCCACAGAGCCCTGCTATGAAGAAAAACCTCTCAGAAGATGCAACAGCCTTTGTGAGAGGCTGGGGCCAGAATCCACTCCTGTCAAACAGCTCTCCGGACCAGGATGTGACTGTGGCTGGCGAAACATGTTAGCTAATGAAGATTGAGGCAGGCAGGCAGAGACGATCCCTTCAGCCTGTTAATCCACTTACGGAAGGAGAAGGGAAACCTGAGCTGAATTCCTCTGTTCCCTGCAAGGGACTGTGCTGTACTGGCTTTAGCACTCTAGGCAAAGCAAATCCAGCCAGAGACGGACCAGGGAAAGCTCTGAGTGCAAGACTAGTGCTTTTGGGAGACAGGAGCAAGAGCTGAGGCAGGAAACTGCAGTCCCTAGGGAGAGAGCCAGGGCAGGATTTTGTGTCCACTGGGACCTAATGAAGTAAATTGAGTTTTACTTGCCCTCTCATTGAGAGAAAGCAAGAAGGGCATGTAAGTGAGCTTTTACACAACAGCAGGGCAGGGAGAACGAACACACCTTAAATGCTTTTCACCGAGCCAAAAAGGTTCCCCAGGATCAGATTCCTGCGTTAGCAAGTCAGAGTGAATATTTGTGCCCCAAATACCCTTCCCAACAGTGACAGTACGCCAGCATCGCCTCCTGTCCACCTTAACTGGCGGCTTGTAGGGATGATGGGTGCCAATCCCAGGATATGTCAGATTATCCTTAACCACCAGAGGGTGCTCCCCATCTCAAAGACAGAGTCAATGTCACAGATGCACCCAGACAGCCAGAGGAGCCCTGATTTCCAGCAATCGTGGAATCCAAGCAAGGGAAAAATTAGAAAATTAATAATAAATAACAATTAGCGAGTCTGATCCCGTGCCTCACTTCTGTTTTCCCATCCCTCTTGGGCAGGCAAGCTAAGGCCCCCTGTCCCATTTGTCCTCTGCGTCCTGCTCAGTCAGGTGATTTTCCTCACACTGAAGATTAAATCACTTTTATTCATTCCTTCTGGATCGTGGATCCAGAGCAGGAAATAAACACTTTCTGCTTGGCAGGTCTGTAAGAGTGAGACTCCAACTTGCCTGCCCCTGAGCAAGGTTAGGGTCACACCCTCTGGTCAGATGCAGTTTTTGCAAATGAAGGCCTGACCTTACCCCTGCACTGCCACAATGGTGTGGGGGCCACTAGCCCTTGTGTTCAGGTTCATTTACCCCACTCTGTCCTAAGCTGGTTTTCCAGAGAGCAGAGTGCCTGTTGTGCAGGGGTGCTTCAGGATGGTGTTTTGAAACATCAGTTTGGGGGCACTAACATTACCTAACTCTATCAAAAAGACACCTGTAGGGAAAGACTGTTCACTTTGGTAATGCAGAGGCCCACAGCCTCCCTTCCTTCTCTCACTGAAGGGAAGCAGAGGCATGTGACTGCGGTTGTACACTAAGGAGTTGTGCACCTGGCAGCACACCACCCTGTGCCTCAGCTTCCTGCCTGCATAGGTTAGAAGTAATACCCAAGAGTTACATCATATGTGGAGAACAGTGCAGTTAGGATGAAATCATAATGGTTTTATTCCACCCTGAGATTCGGAAGAGAGCTTAAAGCATGCCAAGTAAGATCAGACACCTATGCAAAACAGACTAGCTCTGCTGACGTGTCTGGCATAACATCTGTTTGTCCTAGCCCTAGCTCACTTTGATAGCCCAGGTCTGTATATCCCACAGGGAAACCAGCTCTCACTGATGGCTCCCACCCAGCACATGTGCTGCCTCTTGCTGTCTGACCCCTACAAGAACAGATTGTTCTATTTTTTTAATTGTCATTTCCTCTCCTTTTGCCACTAATGCCAAGCCCCACCTAAGGGGATTTTTGTGAGAGTTCCTGCATTTGGGTACCCTGGCATCACTTTTTCTTATGTCCTCTTTAAACCACACAATACATTTATCTGATGAAACTGTTAAAACTGAGCAGGTAAGCCACTGCAAAGGACACTCATTCAGTCTCTTATACAGGTTAAAATATGTTTGATAGGTTTGGCTTACTTAATTTCCTGAATGAACCATTATCTGCAGCATGTGTGAGAACCAGTGCTTTCCAAGTCATCAATTAGCCAACAGTAACACTAGTCAGCCTTGAGAGAAGCATCACATTCTACAGCCTAAATAGGCCAATGAATTCTTCTTCTAGTATTTGAGATAGTTAATAAGGGGGAAAAAAGGGGTAAAATATAAGAAAAAAAGATTTTATGGCACTTTTCTAAGACATCTTAGACATCTGCAATAGACAACTCTAATCCCTACAAGCAAGATGCCAGGGATACATGACACAGGTCTACTTCCTGTACTATTCATAACATTCTCTCTTCAAATTATAGCAAGTATCAGACATGCCATGGAAAGGTTAACCAGCATTAGGTTTGTACACTGATCATCCCAACACTATTAACCTTCTACTTCTCAACTTGATAGAATTTAACACTTCTGCATTACTATTACAGTCACCACATACTTCATAGAATCAAAGAATGGTTTGCATTGGAAAGGACCTTGAAGTTCACCTAATTCCAAGCCCCTGCCATGGGCAGGGACACCTTCCATTAGACCAGGTTGCTCAAAGCCCATCCAATCTGGCACTGAACATTTCCAAGGATGAGGCAGCCACAACTTCTCTGGGCAACCTGTTTCAGTGCCTCACCACCCTCACAGTAAAGAATTTCTTCCTACAATCTACTGTAAACCTACCATCTTTCAGTTTGAAACCATTCCCCCTTGTCCTATCACTGTATACCTTTGTGAAATGTCCCTCTTACATTTGTTCCTAAACAAGCACATAAGTAGTCATCAAAAGTGTGGTTATTTAAAATCATGTACTTTTAATGTTATATTTCTGCATACTTTCAGTAAGACCTTAAGCTTTGCCATTCTTCCTGCACACATTACAGCAAAGACTTCTGAAGAAATTTCATAGCCCTAGTGACACTGTCCTCTTGCATATTGCTGCTGAAGGGTTTATTCTTTTAATTAGTGTTAGCAGGCTGTAAGTTCTCAAATGTCCAAAATTCCTTCACTGTTAAGAACAAGAGCATCTGTCAGTTTTGCTCATGATGGCAAATTACAGGTCACATCTGCCTTTCTCACTCTCACAAATCTGCACCTCAGTGGAGATTACAACATGTAGAATACATAATATATAAAAGAGCAGGTTTCGACTACTGCATTTAGTTGATCTGCAACTACATGAAATGGCAACACTTAATCCAAATGGAGAGGCTGGGACAAAACCATCTTAAGCTTATAAATCTGCAAAACTTGACAGGACTCATGAAACAAAGACAAAAACTGAGTGTTAAATAGAGCACATTACAAGTGAAGTCAAGAGTTAAGAAATACCACAACTGTGTTTACTTCTGAAAAATACTCTTAACCCTCATGTACATATGCATTATTTTAGAGTCCATAATTACAGGATCATATTTTTTTTCAGAGTACCCCATCTCAGACTGCATGCAGAAGGGATTTTTCCTATGTAATGAGCAGCTGCTTGAGATGCTGGTTTCTGCTCATTGTTCACTGTGTGGCCCCAGGCCTTATTTACTGCACATTATTCAAACCTGGCTCTAGAGATTTATTAATTTCCTTATGTGTTTTTCTATGAGCTTGTCATTACACTGTCCAAGAACTTCACTACCCCAAGATCATTTATTTCCACATACCTCTATGCGAGGAGAGGGTATTTTTATTCCCATTTTATGGATGAATAACTGAAGATGGTGTTAAAAGATATTTGCTAATTCCGGGTGCCTACTCCGAGACACCAATGGCCTGACTGATCTGTGCTTGTATAGCACCTTGGGTTCAGTGGATTCTCATTCTCTTAATTTGCAGCTGTAAGCACTCGGTGTTTCTGTAAAGTAGGCCCTTTGGGACCAAAAAGGTCCCCTATAAAATAAGGAACACACAATTAAACAACCACTGGCATAGCAGCTGCTTCAAAAAAACCTGAAAACTATCATGTAGAAATGGTCACATACAGAAAAGAAGTCAACTGGCAGGTCAAAATTTCACTGCCTCAGCTATAAAAGCTTCTCTTTCTCTCCTGCAGTCCCTTGTCTCACTCAGTACACACCTGACAAATGAGGCAGGGGTCCTACAGCTGGTCTCTTTCACTGTGCAACTCTGATTTACCTCAGAGCAGGTCCATCACATGCAGTGAATGAGGCAGGGGTCCTGTGAAGGAAACAGCACACAGGGATGTAGCTAAAACATGAGTTGTATAAGACTCACAGTCAGGTAGACAGAAGTGCTTGAAGAGGATAACTGGTCTTTCTCCATCTTCCAGTTTTTGCATTAGTACCATTAGAAATGCCATTTTTAGAGCTTGTTGTTACTTTTACAGCAAATTCCATCATGAAGCATTACAATGACACTTTCGTGGATTATCAGAAGGGATGAATCCATCACGTGGGACACTACAACCAAGGTAATAGAGTAAACATGCTGCAAAGGTAGCCCATCCTCCTTTGTGAAAACTGTCATGAGGAGCATGAAACACTGAGTGAATTTCAGACACTGGCGACAGCTGAGAAATGATTCAGAGGCTCTTCCAACCATTCAATCCAAGTCATGCTTCTCTCCCTCCAGATCACCCCAGCCCACTTCCATCTCTTCACTGCCTCTGCCTTCCCATGCTAACCCTTTCCTTTGCCCTCATCTCACCCCTCCAAACACTATTCCCCCACACTCCACAGTCTTACCTTCTTGTTTGTCAACTGCTTATAACTACTTGCTTCCCCTCCTCTCCTTTTTGCCCAGCCCACATTTGCCCCATCTTTGCATTCCTGTTTGGTGGCCGCACTTGCTGACACTAGCTGATTTAGACCTTAGCAAAGAAGAATCTTCTTGTTTTGTTTTTAAATGAAACGAAGACATAATTCAGGACTTTTTATTTAAAAAATAAAAATTTCTGGTTTGGATAAAATTTCCACAAACAAATCAGAGGGTTAGAAAGTGTTTATAGCAATGATTAAAGCTTAGCAGTGGTATGAACAACTGAAATTAAACTCTACTGGATGCACCAGTTAAAAAAAAAAAGATGGTGCTACTAGCCTGTTTGTTGTATGTGGCAGTGGAAATGAAGACAAAAAATTACGGAGTTGGTTAAGAAAGAAAGAGTGCTGCTGCCATCTCTTTTTAAGACCCTCCATGGTTGGGTATATTAGAATTTGGATGGCAGGCCTTCGAAGGAATGTGGAGCACTTGCACTCCTTTGTAAGCTATCCTGGTGCCTTATAGATGCTAGTGCTTACTTGGTATCGGCACCTGCACGCATCTCAAGCCTGCATCAGCTGGACATACATGTCTTAACAACTCATAGTCACAAAAAAGAGGGTTAGAACCAGGTCAGGTGTTAGGTGCATCCTTCCATCCCAATGGATAATGCTGTATCAGCATTATTTCTTCAAAACAGGCTGGAAAAATATCTGTCAAAAATTTTAGCCCCTCTCAGACAGTCTGTTCTAATGCTCCTGTATCAGTACCAGTTTGTAACATCAAACTGAAACCTCCCACATTGCAATCAAAGCCCATTTACTTCCAGCTCTATCAACATCAGACATAGTAAATGGCTTTAATCACTTCCTCTTGGTCAAAGCCTCTTACTATTTGAAGCTGCATTCCCCAGATCTTGCCTAATATCTAGATTTCCAAGACAGAAATACTAACCTGTCTAACAGAAACAAATTAGCACTTCAGTCCCTTTAACTTCATTACTAGGCATCCAAGTTTATCACTTAGAAGGCCAGAGAGTTTATACAAATATCCAGAACAATGAACAAGGTCGCAACTAGCCTGCTGGCTTGCAGTAGACAAGCCAAATTCTGCCTCACTTCCAGGGAAACTCACACAGTTTCAAAATCTTGATCTGGGATTTCTGGAATTTTGGGAAACGAGAAAATTCTGACAAATGAAGTCAATCGTGTTGCATTCACTATGTAGAACAGCAGAATTTCTTAACAGTTTTTGATGAGGCTGAGAGCTGTTCCATGGTCCTTACATCCAGTGCTGTGCCTTGAGTACAAACGAGACAGATTTAACATGAAATGGTTCCCTGGAAACTGGAAGTCCACATCCTTGGTGCATGTAGGTATGAGTGTACAGAACAGCCAGAATTGTGACCAGAAATGTCATAAACTTAAAAATGTGGGATTTAATATTAATTAGATGACACAGATTTGCCTCCAGTGTTACAAACTGTGAACCCCCAGGGAAGCCAGGAGACATTCCATGAAGGTAGGAAACAGAGGACCCGTCTCTGCCATAGGTGTTGTGATGGGGGAAGGTGAGCTGACAGCTCAAAGGCGCAAGCAACTGCTCTGCACTGTGTGTTTGCACAACTGCTTGAGAGTGTATCCCTTGGTGATGTTATTCACAGGCCTTGGCCGACAGTAAATAAGACGGTGGAGTTTGATTCATGAGGGATGACAGGAAATCTATAATGTGTGGGCTCTATAATCTGCTCGCTACTGCGTAGCAAAATGAAAGAACAACAGTCCAATTACCAAGTCCTTGCTGATCCCAAGCACATCCTCCAGATCTTGTTCTGCTCAGAGCAGTGGGAGTTTATTGGCAACAATGGAAACCAAGCTCTGGCACATATCATCTTCCATTTTGGGATGGCAACAGTATTTTGGAAGCATCAGACTACCTTACAGTGGATAAAAAAGCAGCCAAGACTGTGGTATGACCTTCAGAGAAAATTTCTGGAGAGCAACAGGCTGCTGAGCTTAGTTCACCAAAGGACTGTTCACGTGGACACCAATTGCTGCACTCCACTACAGGCACTGTCTGTCCCAAGGGGTTGGTTGAGCCAGGGAGCAGTGATTTACCGCGCCTCTTGCTTTGTGGGGGACAGTGAGCACCATTGCCCTGTCATATCACAAACCAATCAAAATGTAGCTCCACGAAACTAAAAACAGCTATGATCCAGCAGGACACAGCAGCAGGGATACAAATGATGACCAAAAAAACACCTTAAGGGGAAGGAGACAAAAGGTGGGAGGGGTGTGTTTATTCTGGGACCGGACAGAAGAGGATTGGCTGAAGATAGTAGTCATACCAGATGCAGAATTGGC
Source organism: Struthidea cinerea (assembly GCA_013397865.1). NCBI lineage: Eukaryota > Metazoa > Chordata > Aves > Passeriformes > Corcoracidae > Struthidea > Struthidea cinerea. The sequence continues at coordinate 1,633,395 of VZTI01002485.1, read as the reverse complement.
CTGAAAGAGAGAAGGGATCAAGTCTGTGACAGAAGCAGCCACAGAGCAGACTGCCCTCATACCACCAGTGCTGAGGACACATGGAAAGATGGAAGAGGGTTTCTTTCAGACAGAACAGCCATAGTGGCAGTGGGAAGGAGGAAGGCTGACAGTTCCAGACAGAAGGAGAAGAAAATAATTTCGCTTCCTACTGTGCAGTGTCAGAAAACCCACAGGGAAGCCCAGGGCTGGGAAGGCCCAGGGCTGGGAAGGCACAGGACAGCCCAGGTGAAGATCCTGGTAGCTTAGAAGAGCCAGTTCTCTCTTTTTTCTCTAACTGAATGAATACTTTTCATTCCTTGTGTCTCTGGCCCTTAGCACTTAACACCTTTTAGATCTATCTTCTGCCCTCTAGGAAGGGGGCAAGGGGAACCTTTCCCACTCTGGCAACAGGTAAAGAGCATGTCAGGGTGGGGAGAGCAGACAATTTCCACTTGATCCCTAGCAAAGGCCTTCTTTGCTGAGTACACACTCTGGGGACTGCCGTCCTTTTCCCGCTTCCCCCTACAACAGTCTCTGCTGCCACCTCCCCTCCCTTGTTATCTGTCAGTAAACAGTAATTAAAGAAGTGGCCTGCTTGATAAAGCTCCCGCCTGCCCTCACACGGTGCTGCCCTCTCGGACGTGTCTAATTAAAATCCTGATGAGAAGATGAAGAAATCCCAGCAGCTGGGAGTCTGCTGACTCTCTCTGCGCTCAGCCTCTTCATTACTGACGAGGAGGCAGAGAGATATAAAGGACCCCGGGAAATGCTCCGACAGACCAATCGATACAGCCTTTTGTGGGACGTGATGGTCCGCTCAGGACTGCTTTTTGAACTGTGTGGATAATGAGGATGCTGGAGCGTGGCTCACTGCATGGGGTTGATGGGGCTGGACTCCCTTACTAGTCCTGCTACACTGCCGCTCCCAGGAACACACTCAGGGCCCCCACAGCTTGGCAGCCACTCCCACCATATAGTGAATCCACACGGTTATAATAGCTAGGGCACTTGCCTGCCTCCCACCAATCCAGGAATCATTGCTTGTAGTGCCAGAACACTGTCAAACCTCTAACCACTCCATCAGTTCTATGCAAACACAGAGCGTGCATCTGTGTGCATACAACTGCAAAATCCCGAGGGCCAGTGCAAACCCTCCCTAAGCGAAACCAGCAACACACACGATGTGCACACCGGTGTGCTTAAATGTGCTCTTATTCATGAGAACGCTGTGTTTTCACTGCTGTCCTGGGATTTTGGGCTAGGGTGAAAATGTTGGCATGCACAAAATGAAACAGCAAAGGTTTACACGATGTGCACAGCAATATCATCACTGTGAATCACTATAACTATATTTAGATACACTTCACTTCATGCCAATATATCCACTACATGGTTTTATTCTTGTGGGAGTTTTTTAATGTGAGATCAGCTTTACCTGGAAACAAGCCCATTTTCACTGTCCAATTCATGTTTATCTGAAACACCAGAGATTTCCTTGCTCTTAATTTCAAGATGAAAGAGATAGTAAAAAGATGGAGGCAGATCTATACTTTCTAAAGTTTGAAAGTGCCTGTCAGGCACCTGCCTCCACGTTCCTTCTGAGCAAGCCCACAGGAGGCACAGCACCCTGGGAATTAAGATCACGTGCAAGAGTTGGGGTGCATACATGGTTGCAAATACAAGTGCGAAGTGTATGTGCATGAAGGACAGGCACATTCCACATGTGCAATCAATAAAAGAGTGAGCTTTCATCTGTCTGAGTTCACACCTCTTGCTTCATAAATCACTACTGCTCATGCAATCAGCAACAATCCAGGAATAGTTGGTGCTCTATTCAGAGTCCCATCTAAGTCCTTGGATTCAGTTTATTCAACAGACTCAGTTGCTTTCTTTCCCACTCCCTCAATTGCAATTACTTTTACAGACCACATGTACTGGGGGGGGGGGGGCTTGAGCAAAATATATTTCATAAAAGTCTCATGAAGTAAAAAAATATTTATTTCTGTTACAATTGCCATAATGTCTCCTCACTGTCTTTCTTGTCATGCCAGGTTCAAGGAAAAGGAACAAATCATTCCTGGACTGGTTTAATACTGAGTTAAACTTGCCAAAAAACCAAACCATCTCAAAACAAATAGTCAGTAGCAAAATACAGTCAAGAAGAAATCAGCCAAATACAGAAGCAGTGGACTCAATGTTAAAAGCTCAGGAATGCTACTACAAAGGGTTTTTGGAGAGTCCTCCGGAAAAGACGAACAAAGAGGGGCAGCAGACAAGAGGTCCCATGGCAATGGTGACAGAAGCACTGTCACTGGGAAGTTCACAGCTTCTCTTGGCCCTCAGCCTCCCTTGGCAAGAGATGCTGTTGTGCAGATCAAGGCAGCAGCGCTGGATGCACAGAGCTCACCACGCACTCCCTGCCTGTCCCACTACCTGTACTTGATGGAATGACACATTGCTGCAGCAGCTAATAAATAGAAGTAATTTGATTAGCTTTCCCTAACTAGCGATAAGATCCTGACAAACCCTTTTTAATGCGTTTCTGGAGCAGGATGAAATTGTTTCATTTGGCAAGCAGGGCCCCACGGGAGTTGCCTCCAAGCTCCTTTAGTGAGAGGTAAAAATATGCCAATCATTAATGAGGGGAGAATTACGGAGACTTTAATGCAATCAGAAAAGAGGAGCCCTGAGGCAGCTGGGGAATAAAACCTGCCCTTAAATCAGAGGCAGGCAGCCGGAGCATGGAAATAAAGGCATACACAAGCATGTACATGCACACACACATACCTACCGCACACACACAGACCTTGCAGAGCTGCTGTAAATACACTGGGAGTTCTGCCTGGGCAGCAAACACCTATCTCAGCAAATGGTATCCGTCTTCCCTCCAAAAGCTTTTTTAAAACCACAGTAAACTACATCCATTTGGCAGCCCCCTCCCTCTGTCGGGAGGGGACCACTGCCCAGCAGAATCGCAGGTTTAAACATCTAAAAAGCCAGAGCCTTTTGTGAAGGAGGCATATGAGCTGCTTGGGTTTCAAGCAGCAGCAACGAGGCAGCTTTGCCAAGTGGAAAGGTGCCTCTCTCAGGGCCAGACTTGCTGCATGAACACAACATGTATAAACTGCTCACTGTCCTGCACTTATGCCAGAGGCAGCATCTACTGTGTGGTGAAAGGCACCTCCTCCCATCCCCTCTCCCTCCTCAACCACTTCAGTGAATTCCCTCCCTCGTGCACAAATCGTGTAACATTTATTCCTTAGCAAAACAGAAGTCGTTAAGTTGCTGGCATTTTCTCTGGCCCTAGTGGCCTGGCTGGTTCTGATTTTGGAGGGGGGTATGTGTGCTCTTTCAGAAACTCCTTCTATTACAGAAATCATTCCATCTTTCTGCAGTGATGCTCTAACCCTTGCTTGCACAGTACAGATGGCTGCATCAGCACGGACCATCCCAGAGAATGCTAGCTCCCAGTTTAATGGCATAAAATGCAGGACAGAAGTTTTCCCATATATCTTTCAGATTCATCTTTTTTACTTGAAAATAATGAGCAAGAGTACTGGGATATCAAACACCAGACACCTTTTCTCTGCCAGATACACAAAACATGATGCTACAAAGGCTGGGCATGCGGTACTTCAGCCCTTTTCCCTAGTTTGGATTCGCACTAACATACAGAGAAACAATTGAATGGCTGCTGAAAACTCTAAGAGGAAAATCAGTTCTGGTTTCTGGCTTTAATATACACTTGAGGGGATGTGAGACAACTGTTTCTTCCTCCCATAAATCCTGCACTATAGTGAGAGAGTGTGGCACCCCTGCCTTCTGCTGGATGGAATGACTGTCCTGCTTAGCATGCACTGAAACAATACACTTCTGTACTGAGAAAACTACACTGCTGCTTCTTCTGCCACTGAGATGTATCAGACACCTCCGCCACAAAAAGGCTGCGCTTCTGCACCATATTCTCACATACACTAGACAACTGTGGAACTAAAACACCGGGGCAAGTGACTATTAAGCCATTTACCTCTAAAGACAAAGCAGTTATATAGTCACCAAGACAGAGTAAAATATTAAGAACAAGAGGGAGCTGTCCTGAGACATGGAGCTTGAAGCTTAGCAGGTAAGTTAAGGTACAGAGCTGGCACATCCCCAAACATGTATCAAGCACAGAGCTGCATGTCCCTCTATTAAATGACCATAGAATACTTATCCCCAGGTAAGGAGGCCTGCACATCCCTCAGCAGCAACTCCTACTGGCTGCTTGAAATATATGATGATGGGCTCCCAAAGTAGTACTGCAGAGCTCTCTGTAGCTGAAAGTTCAGAATGAAAAGCACCACAGAAGAAAAGAAAACCTCCGGGGTTCTCCCCAAATTCTGAGTACCTAAGAGTGAGAGATCAAAGAAATCTTGCTGTTGGGTGTATCACTCAGCCAGACTGCATGCCCTCAAAAGTCAGAGAAATCACTTTCCAAAAACACGAACAAGTGAGAAAACCCTATCACAGAAACTACTAAGACTGCAAAAAATAGCTAGCAGGAAATTCAGCATGGCTATAGCACAGTGCTGTCCAGCATCTAGAAATTATATTTCTGCCCCTTTTGAGTCAGGGCCAATTTTGGCCCAAAGTTCCAGTTGAATTCAGTGATTTCTTCTAGTCAAGAGCTTTAGGCTATTCAAGACAGTTACTACACTCCTTCCCTGGATCCACTTCTAGTGGTGATCCAGGTTTCACTGTCACAGTCCAACCTAGTTTGTGGTGGCACTCAAGCAAGCAGAGCAGCCTTGTGTCTCCCCCGAGCAGCAGGCAGAGGTCTGAGATGGTGTCACACACACTGTGGCTCCACACACAGGCCTGCCTTGCTGCAAGCAGCTCCTTCTCATTCTGGTTTGTTAGGATTAAAAATGCACATCACCCAGCGAGGCCTTGGAGTGGAACTCAGCTGGAAATTGAATCATTAATATTCCTTCTCATGCCCATTGCCACAATTTCTTACCTCTCCACAAGCAATTGCTAACCATGCAACAATTTAGGGTCTCACACTAAAAGTGAAGTCAAGACTAAAATGCCCACTGTTACTCCAATTCATCGACCCTTGTCCATACCCTGGCATCTCATCAAACTTATGCCAGTGTGCTGCCTGTCAGATGTCTTTCACTCCTTTGAACTGCCTTTCCCCAGTTTATCTACCAAAAGCTCTTAAGATCCTATCATCTTAAACCATCAGAAACAGGATTCAAGATTATCCTCATTCCCGAGCAGATGGAAACACAAGGAAAGAAAACAATTAATTCAAAGAATCTATCCACTCACGGTTTTAACTCTTGGTGGCCACACTTTCCACACAGTTAAAGTACTCTAAATGAGTTGGAGAGAAATGCAAACCAAGGGTAGGACATACCACATGGTGAAGAACCCCACAAATGTACAAAGGGGGATATTTTCTTATCTAGCAGAGTTACCTACACGAGCTCACATCAACCCTGTGTGCTGTTACTGCTGCAACTTATTAACTGGGCAAGCTGGGAGAGATGTGCAAATCCCCCACCACTGCTACAGTGATCCTTTGACAAAAAGGATCCAGAAGCGTAGAAATGGCACAGGACACAGAGCAAGTGATTGAAATCCCCCATAAGTCTCATTGTGTGCACTCATTGGCCTATTTGAATGTACCTTCCTGTATGGTGTTTACATCAGACAGCAAAAAGCACAACACAATCAGGACTACAGCACTGATCATGGAAAAATAAAAATGAATAGGCATCTTTTCTCTTGGGGCTTTAGCATCATCTCTGTGGACACTGGTACCAGGCAGAGGAAGTTTGTTCTCGCTTGTCAACTTACTGAGCTGAAATTCCTTTGGCTGCAGGCAGCACAGCATCCAAGAGGTTGAATATCTACTTGGGAAGTGGAGAAATCAGCTAGCCAGCATCTAGCATAAGGCAGCTGGGAAAACATCACTGTTCACAAGAATCTGGACAACACCAGCTATAAATTCTGCTTCAAATATCTGTTAATTCTCCATTGCCTTACTCAACTACCTCAAAAACATCTCCTCCCAGTAAACATTTTGCGTCTTAGGTGGATAAACTGTTTGGGACTCAAAGGATCTGTTACACATCACTGAAATGCCCCTCAGGCTGAGGACTTGCTTCGTGTGCCTCTCCATAACACAAATACAATACAAATATCTGCAGAATTAAGTGTTTGCTAATTATCACAAGGGCATGATTTAATTTTAAACTGCTCCTGCCACATACAAATTTGCATGTTTGGCACTTACATTTTGATGTCACTGTTTATTTAGTTTTATTTTATGTCAGAAATAATCATTTCCAATGAAAAAACTGACCGTAAAACACCTAGCTACGTTACCAGCCACCTCAGTGCAGAAACATGAATGGTGACCATCTCAGAGTGATGGGCTGCATGAATGTACAGAGCAGTATCAGCTCAACGGAATTCAGAAGAGGAGCTATCCCATCAGTCATCTGGAATAAACAAAACCCTGCCACACCAATTTGAGATAAGCACAAAGAAATAAAAGAAGAACCAGAGGGTCTGGAATTATATGGCTGGTCCCACCTACTTAAAATAAGTACACTTTTCAAAACCAAAACCCTAATAAACTTACTGTGCCGCACCACAGACATTTCCCTTCAAGTAAGAGGAAGTAGCCACCACCACTGCCTGTTCCCTTTAGTAGCTCAGTCAGTTGCTGGCATATCAGCTTAATGCTCTATTCACGAGGGCAGAGCCTTGGTGGCCCCTGAAAGCCAACACAGCTCCAGCAAACACAAATCTCCAGCCCACAGAAAGACAGGCAAGTCTTACATACATTAAATGTATTTTAAAGAGACAATAGATAAGAACAAAGCTCTGCTACAGGATTTGTCAGCTCTGGACTCCTTTGAAGCCATACAACATGCAACGTCCACAAGGACCAGTGAGTTCTTGTATATCACTGAAAGCCACAAACTGTGGGTACCTCAGTCATTCAGCCTTCTATCAATGTTTGAGTGTCAGCTTTTCCTACCTGAACTGAGAGGCGATCCCTGAGTTTTCCTAATCCACCAAGCCCCAGCTTCCCCAGCGTTCCTGGGGCCAAGTTACATGCCTTTCTAGACATCCTTCTCTGTGAACATGACAAGGGCAGAGCAGAAGGTGCTCATGGCAGTCTTGCTCACGGAGCACTGGCTACCATGCCATAAATTAACTTAATCCTCAATTATTTTGGGGGGGGCAGGCAGAAAAATCTTGAGCAGTTTCTTCTTTCCTGCCAGTTGTTCCCATCTTCTACCTCAGCTCTGGCTGGATTCCCCCTTCCCCCTGTCCTCAGCTAGCACTGCCAGGCTCAGTCCTCCTCACCCGAGCCCCCCCTCCCCAAGGACAAGCAAAGTTATTACAATAATGAATTAGCCAGGCTGCTTACTGCTGCCAGTGGCGAAGGCAATTATCCCACTCCACGTCCCCAGCCACTGCTCAGCTCCCTCATAAAGAGAGGCTTTTGGGGCCGCTTTGTGCTTTGATTGGAAATGAAGAGATTGCTAATTAGGGAACCCCTGCTGGGATCGGGCTGGCAGGAACAATGGTGAAACGGACGGAGCACACGTCCATTTAGGGGGGGGGGGAGAAGAGAGAAATGTGAGCCCCTCTGAAATGTAGTGCATCCTTTACTCACACCATAAACAACAGGGCAGACAATTTTATAGAGATTTTCACCTTTTAAAGTATGCTAATTTGTTTATAGAAAGCAATAATTTGGTGTGTGCTTGCATAGGTCAAAGTCTGTAGTTTTTGTGTACCGTATGGATTGCCGCATGCGTGCATACATACACTCTTGAAGAAAATGCCTCTGGAAACAACTGTGGGTATCTACACAGCTGACCCTGTGTTTCTTGTTATTCACTGGGCAGCATGCATCAGTCCTGCATTAACAGGAAAAGATGCTTAGAAAAGCCTGTTGATGAGTATTAACATAGAATTTTAATGCCGGAATTCACAAATCACCGAAGTTGAAAATGACTTATCAAATTATTCAGTTCACCTGAGGCTTGCCCAGTAACCGCTTCCACTGCTTTGCCCAAGAGCTTTAAATGACAAGTGGACCTCCAGGAGGAGAAAATTTCACCCTTAACACAATGTTTTCTTATATTCATCTTGAAATTTCTTCTTAATTCAATTGCTCTAAATGTCCATGGAGGGTCACAGGAGCTAAATTCACCTCCCTCATCTGACAAATTTTGCACCAAAAAATTGGAAAAGAACTCCCTCACAGTGCACAAGCACACCTCAACAACTTCACAAAACTGCACCAACAGCACTTATACACATAGTGTGCTCTGGTTTTGGACTCTAGTGACTTCTAACTCTTATCAAAGAAAAAAATAACTCTCCCAACATTTCAACACACAAACCTTACCATTTATAAAATACAGCCTGTCAGTAAAGAAAATGCCTCACCTTTTTGTGCAAAGCTGATAGAAAGCAGTTGGAACCTATCCTGCATTACTTGGTTAACTACATAATTCATCAGGGGAGCATACAAATGCCATGTTAAAACTGAAAATACAGTTTTCAACCATAAATTTGATTTGCCATGCAAAAAATTTGCATACTGTTGATTAGTGCAATATATACACTATACACTAAGTGATTCATGTAAGCTAAAGCGAATTTCAAATTTGAAGACTGAATTTATATTTCAGAATTCCCTTGCAGATACTGAACCATTTGAATATACAAGTGTAATTTTCCCTGAAAATATTTTCAGTAAAACACAAGTCTTAACAGAAAGTGATCACTAAAGGGCAGAAACACACCTGAACTGAAAATGACTTTCAAATTCACAGACTGTTTGTCCCCGCTGTTTGCTCACCTCTAGTGTTTATATCCTTCAAACAGTTGTAGGTAGTTTTCACGTTCCCTTCTTAGTCATCACTTACCCAAGCTTCACATATTTAGTTCTTTTGATCTTCCCTCATAAAAACAATCCCTCCAGCTCTGTTATCATTTTTGTTGTTCTTCTCTTACTGCCGTCCAAGTTTCCTCTGCGTTTTTTGCTGCTGCTACCCAGAGCTGAACATCTCACCAGAACAGTACCAAGGAGGAACACTCCCTCACTGCTTCCCAGTCTCCTGCCTGCACTCAACACAACCAAGTCTCATACAAAGGCCAGTGTTTGCAGCCTGCCCACTCTGCTCCCTTGGCCTGTCATGCTACAGTGCCAACACAGATGAGACTCATCTGTCACTACCATTCCCCCAGACTCTCTCATTCAGTTCTCACCTGTGTTCCACTTACCTGACGGGAGTATTTCCCCTCTTGCAGGTACAGTTAGAAAGTAAAACCCTCTGCTAAAACCATGCTTAGGGTTGTTTTAGGTTGCTGACAACCCTGTATTTACCTACTGCATGTATAAAACCTGACCACTTAAAAGCCAGGAAACATCTACCTAGTAACACCAGAAGCCAAACTGCAATGTTATGTACAGTGGCAGAGCTCATTTGCTTTCACTGCAGCTGTACCAGTTTACACCAGCTGAGAAGCTATTTCCATAAGTCTTGGATTGCCCATATCACAAACAATCACAGTCAGAGAAAGTACAAAGAAGGGTATATTTCACTGCAGCAGCTGTTATTCTGATGTATGAAGCCTCTTTACCTTGATTTCATAATCCAAGCATTTACATCATGGGGATACAGCTATACTGAATGTACAAGCAATTCAATGTACCTACCAATTGGTTCAGGAATTCTTTGGTAAAGCACTTACCATTGCGCTCTTGATAATCAAATTCTTATTTAACAGAAGAGGAATAAAACTCGTGGTAAAATTATGGATGTACAGGCCACCTGTATTTGAGACTGATGAATGGGCCTCATTACTACATCCGTTCACAGGGTCTGATTTTGACTAGCCTTAATATTCTAGCAAAGGAGGTGGTCTTCTCATGGCATTATAGCAGGCAGGGCAGGGGGACATGTTGGAAGAAATAATCAAACGTTCTAAAATCCTGAAAGACAGAAGAAAGCCCATTGTCTCTCAGATTGATTCTACTGTGCCCTTAGTAACAGGCTACTAGTTCTGTCCTCACATAAAACTCACTTTCTTTCAGAGCCCAACTTCCTTGAAGTAATTGTGTTCTTAATATTCATTCCTGTGTAAAGCTGGGAAAGTATGAACATAAAAGCACCCAAACCAGGATTTCTTCCCCAAATTCTTCCTGAAGCAATACAACCACATTCTGCCACATAGCGTATGGGCAAACCCCAAAGGCTTTTAGAGTGTATTGAATTTTTTTCTTTAGTAGATTTCAGTGTAAGATTTTGTATTTTAAATTACCAATGAAAGAATCACAGCTCTTCCTGCCCTCTGCAGAAGTGTAGATTTTCCTTTAATTTGACACAAATATGCGTTACATTTAGAGAGCATAAAAGTACATTGTTCCTGTCTATTTGTTTCCTTTAGGAGTTTAACTTTTACAAATTCAGTTGTAGAAAAATGAAGTCCTCCTGCATAGGCTCTTTAATGCACCTCTGTTGCAGAAAGCAGAGGTCCTACCGTCCTTCTCAACTGAGCCACATTTGTCCTGCCTCCTCCCTTGTGTTAACACGTGTTTTTACAGCTCAGATTGAAGAGCTGGTCTGGGTTAAAAATTCCAAAAGGTTATCTTAATTCAAACTGACCACATGCAGGATTACTGGAAGTCCAGCTAAACACAAATACCTGGACATGGCACATGACATGCAGCAGTTGTGGAAGTTGTGAAACCATTAGCAATGTCAAAGGGTTTCTTAAAAGCATTCATACCTGGGGTATTTTTCTTTGAAAATGTTCCCATTTGTGTAGATAAATGATGACATGGTTGAGACAGAACGAGATTGAAAGACATAAGTTACTGAACTGAAAAGCATGGTGCTGTCAAACTAATACCTGCTTGAAACAAAACCTATCCGGTGAGAGGTCTGAGAAGCATAATAAATTTAATTCCAAGAATAGGCTAAGGGGTGACCTGATCTAATTGTAAGTGGGGGAAAATTTAATCGTGGAAAGTTCTTTAATCTAGCTTTAAAAGAATGTAAGACAAGATTATTCTTGGTATCTGAAACAAGACAAATTTCACTTAGCAATAAAGACATTTTTAAACAGCCAGAACCAGCCATTGGGACCACTTGTCATGAGGCATGCTGGTTATTCTATCACAATGTCTGTAACTCAAGGTTGCATATCTCTCTAGAAGATGTTGATGTTGAGAAGCTGCCCAGACAAGTGCAGGAGTTACTAGGTGGATTTTAGATTTTAATGCAGTTAGGCCTAAAACATGAGTAGTATGGGTTTGCCTTAAAATCTGTTTAGAGTCCTCGTGGTTCTTTGAGAGTTGTAGAAAACAAGACAAGTGTTCAAGAACAGCATCTGCTTTGCTGAAGCTGTTCACTGAGTGTTTGTGATGTGTCTGCTATCCAATACTTGTTTGTTCCCAATTAGCTTCAATTAAGAGGAGTCATACATGGCTTTCATAAGGCAATTTCTTATACATTATAGTAATCCTGCTATGAAAAATTACACATTTTTGCCAGAGGGCATATGCTTTATCTACCAGAAAGTATAAAGCATATACAAAGAATGTATAAAGGCTAATAGCAGATGCTGTGCAGTACACATATCTTAAGCAGGAAAAGTGGTCAGCTAAATATGTCCATGTCTTGAATTCAATAATCTTTGGGTTGGTTAGAGGTGAGGAAAATGAGATTTAGTTTTTTTAAAGTCTCCTTTACTGTTTTGAATTTTAGATCAAGCTTCATAGAGCAAGTTGCCGATGAGAACAAAAACTATAAATTCATCACGTCATGGTTGCAAAAGAGTGAAGTGAGCTGCTTGTCAATCAGTCAAGCCCAGTATGTTTGCCTTGCTATCAAGGTTTGCCTACACTACTACAGTATTCATTTTCAGTATGGGTGCACTGAAGTCAAGCTGAGAACTCTGCTGTAACACATGCTCATAAACAAGAGAGGAAAAACTGTTCTTCCAGTTTCTCACATATACTGGCTAACCAAACATGGCTCTAGTTTTAACAGATAAAACAAATCCATCATTTAATTCAGACTGTTTCATAGTATTGGGGAAAATACTGCTCTATTCTTCTCCATTACATGTTCATTTAGTACTTTATTGCCTACTGAAGGCTTCTCAAAGGCACACACTGTTGTTCTCCAACCCCTCTGATTTGTGTCATTGCAGGCTGTGTTCAAAAACTGATCACCTGTTCCCTCTGCAACATCTCTCAAACATCAACCTCACTTTCCTACTACAACTCACTGCCCCTTGGCTCTCAGCAAGGAAAAGCTATATTGCCTTTTGTCTAAAGGGATCTCACCAGCCTTTTTATCCTTATGGATTCTACCTTTCCATAAGGATGACCCAGGAATGTTCACCTCATTACCCATCAGGAAAGGCAAAGAACTTAGAAAAAGAAATTGTACATCTACTGAATATTTTTTGAGTTTTCTTTACTCTGAAATGAAACTATTAAATACTCTGGCTGAATTCGGTGAGGTGTCTTTTGAAAGCACTTTCTGAAACAACTCATTGTAGGAGAAAAAGTCCTTGATGATATTGTTAATTTTTAGGAAGCCCAAGTAATACTTATTCATCTGAAAAGCTACACTAGCACAGCCTGGGGAAAGAGAAGACAGCAACCATCAAAGTCATTTGTGTTCTCAGTTTCAAGTACCTGGCTGAAGAAGCAATCCCTGAATCCTGGCAGATGCAGACTTCCCTTATAGAGCTCCAGTGATGCACCCATGAGGGCTGCAGCAAGGCTGGCCCAGATCACAGGTGCAGGACTTGCCAGGTGGTAGCCTCTTGAAAAAGTCCTTGTCCAGGCTTGAGAGAGAATGTCCTTCTACACACAAAGAACTGCTACCTTTGACTGGCCTTGAAGACAGGTTTAAAACAAAGAAAGGAGTCACTAAACTCAAAGAGTAAAACATTCTTAATAGAACCACAATAAAGATTATACAGCAGTTCAAGAGACTGATGCAAGATTGTAGCGGGGGGCAAAAAACAACCCCACAGAGTCTACTGGAGGCCAAGAGCATTTAGAGACAGGACTGAAATCCAAAACGTATTGAAGAGTGTAAACAGTGAGGAAGGAACTGGGTAAGATGTGAGAGAAGTAGGGAGAAGAAAAAAATCAAGAAATCACCTCAACTGTATAATTATGAAAATTTCTGTTGTAGTAGAAGGAATTTACCTGCAGAACTGTCATCCCAGAAGTGAACAGGGGTGGAAGACAGCTATGCAAGTAAAGCAAATCAAAGAGAAGAAAAAGAATGGAATGACCCAAGAAACTTTTCCCCCTTGGACAGTTGTGACTTCACAACCCGGAATATTTGGTAAACTGAGGGGATTTGTACTACTATCACAAAATACACATAGAAAATGGAGGACAAATACCTCCCCCCCAAATCAGTGGTATGTTACTGTTAAGAAACAGTTTTCCATGCTCAGAAGAGGTTATAGACTTCCCCTTTAAGGGACATTTAAGTATGGGACTATTTTTTCTTCCTTAATGATAGGAGAAGGAAGTGAAGGAGGTCAGAGTCCTGTAGATCCTGTAGATCTCTGTGCACTCCCTATGGTCTAGTTTAGGAGACTTAAAAGGATTCAGATTAACTGGGGTGGCTTTGTTGATTACACACAGAGAGGAAAATGACCCCATGTGGTAAGTGTTTCCAGGACAGCTGCTCCGTTGGTGAAACACTGCTGCATTCCAGAAATAAACTCCTACAGTCAAATTAGCAGCTCGAGTCCTCTCCACAGAAATGTGCCTTTACTAAAGTTGCAGCATTTCCCAGATGAATGGGAAACCAGCAGCATAAATTCCTGCTTAGCTCCGCTTTTAAATAGAAAATGGTACAAAAAGATGTTTGTACAATATCAAATCAGTCTTCATAGTGACATAATTGCCCCACATTACTGATGGGCTCAAAACAAAAAAGGAAATTTGGAATATTTCTGGCTAGGATGGAGAGCTAAACCTAGCATGGTTCCCCAACACTTCAGGCCTGTCACAAGTTTTCCAGGTCTGAGGGCTTTTCAAGACTTCGGTGTAAAACATTTTGGATTGATTCCCATGCACATCAGTACCTACCAATGCAAAATACCGAAATATGCAAAAGATGACAATCTACATGTGTAGCAGGATAGGAGGTACTGCTGCCCCTTCCCTGGCCTCTTCTAGCTCCCAAAAATTAATGCAAAGCTGTCCTCTCACCACAGAGGTGAATTCTGGCCCATGAAAGCAAATGTGCTCAGAAGCCTCAAGGCATTTCACGTTTTACTAAAGACATACAGCAGCAAAACCACATGAGACTACACGAGCTTCCCAGTTTACCCAGGTTTACAATTACAAGTTTACAGATGGCGGCATTGGTAAAGGCCCAAGAAATTCTGGGGGGAAAAAAAGCCAAAACACCAAGCTACAGTTTTCAGCAGATAAGAGGGCACTCCTTCAGTACTCTGGGCTCACAGGATAGGTGTTGTACAAGAAGCAGGTTTCACCGTATAACTACTGAGTGCAAGTTTGTGGTCCTTCCTCTTTCTCACACTGTACTCTCATCTTAGAAGCAAAATATCTTCTTCTTGTCCAAATTCCTCCTCTGTCAGGTAAGACCTGGGAAGGTGTTCCCACATGCTGCACTGCAGAAAGAAGGTATAGCAGGCGTATCACTCCCTCTCACTCACAGATGGGAAAGGCAAAGCCACAAGCCATTGTCAAAGTTACAAGGAACGAGTACCAGCAAGACAAAGGCCCTGCTGGGTGTTCGAATGTAGTGACCATTTACTTCAAGAAACCTTCACCAGCTGATGATACAGCAACGCAAAGCTCCTCTGCCTCAACACGCCCCCCAAACCCAAACCCATCAAGTGACTAAACCTTCTGCAGAGCTCCGCATTACAGAGTGAAGGATGCGATACATTGAAATGAACTTCCAGCTGCTGCATAGTGTGGTCTTAAACGTAAATACCTGAAAGTGTCCTCTAACCCGCCACCTCTTTCCCTTTGGGCCTAACTTCTGCCCTGAAAATGTTACCTCAAGAACCACACAGTCAGTGGGAAGGAACACAGTGCCATACAGAAAGGGTAAATTCAGGAAGAATCGTTTCCGCTTAGCTCAGTCTGGCTCCATGGCTGCAATCTTCACTGCTACTTTCAAAGTGGCATAGCTTATCTATCCTAGGGACTTTTGCAGCTTTGGAAACACTTCTTATAGCAGGAGAAAAACATTCACGGTAAGCAAGATTGGATACCCCAAAATACAGATTCTACATGTCTGTAACAGAGTATCCTGTAAACAACTAACTGCAAAATGTGACAGCACCAAATCCAGTTGTAAGAAAAGTTATTAGGAGAGCTACACCAGGTCAAGCTGTCACTTAGTCCCATATTCTACCTCTGATATCAAACACTAACATGTGCTCTGGGAAAGACTATAAGAAAGGAGATCTTTTCCCCTGTTCTTAACCTTGCTGAACCAGCGTAGACCTCATAATCAGTATGTTGGCAACCTGTGGCTTAGACAGTTCCCTCTAGACCATAATGTGTACTTGCCACTAATGAGTCCACATGTCCCATAAATGCCTTTATGGGGATGTCTTTTTGAATCCATCCATAACTTTGTCACTGAATGACACAGAAAAAAAACAAGACTAATTTTTTGTGATACAATATTTCATTCGTTCTATTTAAAGCACGTCTTTTTAAAGAGAAAGATTACTACCTCATTGAAAAAAGTAAGGAAAACACACATATATGTAAAAATACTGAGAACATGTAGCAGAGCTCTCTTCTTAGCTAAGAAAGTGGAGGTGCTAATTTTGCAAAGCAAAGAATTAGGCAAGTGATGCAGGAAAATACAGGCCTATGCACTTCTTGGTATCTTTTACGTCCATATCAAGTAAAGCCACCTGTACTCCCAAGAAGTCACACTTTTCACATTACCACAAATTCCTATCTCAGTTACCCTCATCTTTGTTCTAGCACAGACTTCATGACTGACTCTACCCCCAGCAGTCTCTTGGTTTGAATCAGGTTGGAAGCTCTTTCAGACAGAAGCTGTCTCATGGCTAAATGCAGCAGCCCCAGCAGCAGGGGACGTGTCATGAAACAAACAACAAGGGCAAAACAGAAGCAACATCCAAAGCTACCAGTACAACTTATTGCTGTAGTCTGAGAGCTAGTTAAGAAGAAGTAGAACAGTCACAGCATGAGATTTATTAAGTAGTAGATAATAATTTTATATTACATATGATGTTGCATATTATATTAAATTCATTATTGTGAGCCTCAAATGTTCAACTACTGATCAAGTACCAAAAGAAACATAATTATATATTCTATGATGCATTGGTGGTTATTCATATAATCTCTTTTTCTTTTTTTAAGAATATAGTTGGCATTGCTTTTTAGTTGTTCCCTGAAACCATGTGGTATAGACACTTTTTTCCTTTAAAAAAAAACCTGCAATTTTTCTCATAATTTTGTTTCACATGGTCAAGATGTGAAGTCAAACATCAAGTGCTGCAATAAAGTTGTTGGCAACATCAAAGAGGATGAAGTATAGAAATTATACGTAGGATAATTAAATGGCTCTGTATTTTACAGAGATATTTGCGTATCTCTATATATAAGCTGGCCTGACTCAATAAAGAAGCATTTCACAATAGCCTTTTGGCCCTCCTAGCTTTGTGTAAGATTTTGCAATATGCTCCAAATGGTCCCAAGAATTCTTGGTCTTCTGACCTTGCTATGGGAAGCTGCAGAGACTTGCCTGAGATTCCTCAAAACACAACATCACATCCAGAAAGAGAAATGGTGCAAAGCATGTTCAAGTACGAAGCAGAGACAAAAGGAGATAGGGAGCATCATAAGCAATCTGCTCATTTATTTCTACAGGTGAGAATCCAAATCTTGTAGTTATCAGCAGTGGTCCAGCTAACAGTGTGAGCCAAGCCCAGTTCATCAGCTGCTTGCAACTGGTGCTTCAGGGGCAACAGTGCAAGGGCTTCCCCAGCCCACTGTGCTACAAGGACAACTGAGAGCCCAGACACAGTCAGGGCCTCCACCTCTCACAGGCCCGTGGTTGGAGAAGCACCCAACAGATCCTCAGAGCTGACATTCTGCTGTGCTGTGCTCCTTGAACATGTTTTCTGCACCCCCAAGGGTGGTGTAGCTGAGTGACAAAAAGCACTGCTCCTCCAGCACCTCTGCACCCGGTGGGTGTTTCTCCTTCTGCCACCCTGAGGCCAGAAAGAAATACCTGACTTCTCAGGGCAGGTTTGGGGCTTCAGTGCAAAGGAGGTGGGATGTTTCATCATCCACTTCCCATCAGCCCACACAAGTGGCTGGCTAGGAGTTGGCATTGGGATCACAGGATAAAAAGCACTTATACCAACCTGGTTCAACTTACAAGCAAGACCAACCAAGTGGTGACTGCCAATTGACCAGAAAGGTGAAGGAAAGGAAACGGACGGGAGAGATGGATATCCTGTGACGTGACAGCCTGAGACTTTGTAGAATCACAGAACAGTT
Source organism: Struthidea cinerea (assembly GCA_013397865.1). Taxonomy (NCBI): domain Eukaryota; kingdom Metazoa; phylum Chordata; class Aves; order Passeriformes; family Corcoracidae; genus Struthidea; species Struthidea cinerea. Next base: position 1,615,775 of record VZTI01002485.1, on the reverse strand, counting down.
TGGGTTGGAAGGGACCTTAGAGATCATCTAGCCCAACCAATGCTACAGACCATGACACTGCCGGCAAAGACTCAGTATAGCAACTCACAAGCTACTATTTGCAGCCAATCTCCATTAAGCACTGTACAATACGAACACATTCTGAGCTACCTCTGCTCAGTCACCTCTCCCTGGGAGCAGACAGACAAGTGGCAAACTCAACATGTCTAGCATGGGTTTTTTCTGGAATGACTTAGCAAAGGTGCAGCTCTTCCTTTGCACTATCCTAGGTGAACAGAGGTTGTTGCTGGTACAAAGTGCCTCAAAGTGGCAGGAACAGCATTATCACTTCAGTGCTGTTTCCTGAAGGATCAATAAGCCAAGACAATCAATTCTTCTGGCTAGTCCTTATTCCCCAGGAGAAGCTGTGACTCTCATCCCCCGCCATTTAACTCTTCACAAACATAGCAGCAGCCCCATTAATTCTGTCCTCCTTAAACACACATTTCCCAAACCCATGTGCCAGGAGAGATTACAGAGCTAGAAGTACTGTATCCAGGTGAACATGGTATTACCAAGAGGTATGGCCCATTACTTCAGCACAGTAGTAACACGTCTATATATACTTGGAGCGCATGGAGGCATCCTCACGTCTGATTTCTTTGTACAGGACAGAGGGCCCAAAGAAACTTTAGGTCTCTATCCCCAGCTATTTCTCTGTGCAGGGAGTATAAGGCAGTCCCAGAGCACCAGCTGATGCTCACAGAAAAGGCTGCATAGGCAGTAGATGGCATGAACAGTCATTACAGAAAGTCACAGGAGTAGAGCCTATTTAGAGACACAAAAGTGAGGTTCAATCCTATGCAGCAAAAAGAGAGTAAGAAAGATGGGAAGAAAACTCAGGAAGAATGGAAGAATCATGTGATTATTTGCAATGTGAAAAAGGGAATAGAGATTACTGGGGGCAAAAGAGGAGCATACTCAAAGCCTGCAGTAACACAAAGCGTTTTGCTGGGATCATGCAATTCTCCATAGACAATCGAGAATGGGGAAACAGGAACCCAGTTAAGAGATGGCCAAAAAATATCTCATCAGTGAAGAGGCTCACCATGAACTGAACAGGGAGCCTGTTAGAGCTAGCATTGAAGAACGACAGTGATACAAACAGTTTGGTCTGAAGATTGGCATGAACATGTTTAAAGCTGTACACAGCAGTTTCCACCTAAAAAGCAGTGGGACTTGAGATGGGCTCCTAGAATGTCTTTCTGAGCATTAGAGAGGATGCTGATGCAAGTAATCTCTTCCCAGCCAATGTTGCACTCAGAAAATTTTTGCCTCCCTCTCCCATGGAAAGGTAGCATCCAGCAATGTTTGTAATTTGAGTGTTGCCACACTCTTAGTGCTTCAGACTGTGGATCGAAAAAGTATGATTGAGAAAATCCTATTCACATGAGCTCTTCACCAATCTACTTGAGTTCACATCATCAACAGGGAAAGGTTGAAACCCCCTGTACCAGGCCATGGGGATATGATGCAACAAGGAAGAATTTCTTATTTAAAGGGAAGCAGTAGAAGAATCTGCCAATGACAAAAAGCGCAATTTTTAAAAGTCCAGGAAGACTGTGGGGGGAAAAAAAGGTCTAAGGATGAATAAAAAAACAAACAAAAAGAAAGGCAAGCCTGGTGGAAGACATACTCTCTTCTCACCCAGAAAGTTACCCTCTAGGTCCTGTGAGCTTTAGGGGGATGTCGATCAAATGCCTGTTTTAGTACACGGCTACCAGTCATTTGTTCAGGCCTGCTACAAAGAGGTGCTCACAGAAGGCTGGGGGAGGAACTTGTGGAGTATATTTCCTGCTGATCCAGCAAACACAATTATGAATAAGAAGAGAATCCATTCTGAGAGCAGCGTGAAACTCTTGTGAGCCAGGATCATTCACATCTCACATGGTTGAGGGAAAGGAAAGGGCAGCAACTCCTTAATGAATAAAAATAGCCACTTATGCTTCCTTCTCGTATCTGCTGGGCATATGCTCTCCAGTCTCCAAATAGCAAGATTTAGTTGCAAGATTCATCCCTCTAAGAAAAGTAATTTCCCCTAAAGATGCCGCACTTTTTCTAGAGACTTTCAAGAGTGCTGAGACTTTAAAACTGTAGTTACTTTGAGGGCATCATGTCAACTAAACTATGTGCTTTAAAGTTTTAGAGCTGCAGTATTTCCTTCCTTGAAATTCCTATACTACTATATTTTTTGAGGTACTTGTAGCATGCAAGAACACGGTAGCTTTCTTGGGAAAGTTGAAGAACACTTTTCAGTCTCCCAGTTCTTCATAAATTGTATATGTGCCAGGCAAGCTTCACTGAAATGTGGCCACCTTCAGGGTAAACAGCAGCAAGTCATTCATAGGATTCAGTATAGCACTGGAAAGGACAAAAAGAGGAGAAGGAAGTGTATTTTGCCTGAAAGGTCAGCAGGGGAAATCTAAGTATAAACTGCTAATCTAAGTATAAACTGGCCACAGCAGAATAGTGCAGGAGAGGAAAAGGTTGAGGCAAAAAGAAAGAAAACTCCGATGGGAAAGAGAAGGCGGCAGGAAAAAATATGTTACACAGTTTTCAGCTTAGCCACAGAAAGCTATTGTTTCAAAGTGATCTGCTGTAGATTCCAGTGATCAGAGGGAAAGAACACAATTAATATGTATTTCAAATGAATTTAATAAAGTACGCTCTAGCTGATGGTGCTCTCCTCAGCAGGTCCAGGCACAGAGCACAAAGAGAAAGGGGCCTCAGGCATTCACGTCAGGCCACAGTTTTAAATAATTTTAAAACTAGGGCAAGGTGCCAAATCTTACCTCAAGGTGCTACATCCAGATAGACATGTCAGCAAAAATGCCAAGTTTGGTGTATACAGGATGACCATTGATACACACAGCTCCAGATGAAACAGTGACTTATTTTTTAGCCAGGGTTTACCATTTTTGAGTAATAAACCTGGAGCTTCATCTCAGCAAGAGTCACTAAGACTAAACTCAGACCTCATGTATAGGAAACATCATTGAATGTTACACGAGAAGCAAGTTAGTCTTGTATTTGCTTGTTGTGCCAAAATCAGAAAACCTTATTGGTGGCTTGTACAAAATGTATTTTAAAACCGAACAAACAAACTGAAAAAGCCAACCAAACAGCAACAACAAATAAAGTGAAGCGAGGCAACTCTCGTTCCCAGCACAAACCCCTCTTGTTTTCAATTATGCACCTATGTCGGTGATTTGCAGCTTTTCCCGTGGGAAAATCAGCCACTAGGGATTTATAGAAGATTGTTCTCTGTAGATCTTGGAGTTATTTTGATGGCAGTCACATATCATTTTACAGACAGGGAAACTGAGGAACATGGAGATATGATTTGGCCATGTGTCAGAAAACAACAGGTTTCTATCCCCATTCCTTTCCCGGACCTCTTTTCAGACGAGAGGCAGGATCATGAACAATCTTGATTTTGTGCAGTTCACCTGCTGCAGACAAATTTTCTAAGCCCCAGCTTGGAGCAAAAAAGCTTACTGCTGTCTAGTTCACAACACACCAGGCCTTAGCAGGACACAGAGGTCCTGGGCTTGCTGCAGGCAGGCAGGCCTGCTCTTTTTCAGCAACAGAAAGGTCTACTCAAGCTGTCCACGCATGTATGATGAACTCATCACAAAGGCAATCAGGCATTAATTTGGTCAATCATTCCTGTCACAGCGAATACAGTTCTTCAACTAGACTACTTGATGCAAGACTCCAGCTAAACTGAAGGACAGAAAAAACGCCTCAAAAGGTACCAGTCTACAGAACAGAAGTAGAACCATTTAGATATTGACCCATCCATACTGGCTTTTTTTTTTTTTAAAGGAAAGGTTACACAAGAGTTATGTAGAAACAAAAATAAAAAGCATTAAAAAATTAAATCATGTCTTCCAGGCATTAATAATAAAAAGGCAACCCACCCTCCAATCCTTCTCATTTAGAAGAGTATTTATTTGGAGTTTCTGTTAGGCGGCTGCATGCACTGCGTGCATCCAGCTTCACTGAAGAAGAGCCTTTTTGAAGCATCACTTGACTTTGTTTTAAATATCTTGCTACAGTTTCCATTTTAGCTCTGTGAGATGATTATTTTCTCTCAAACTGAAGTTATACAGCAGTTGAAAATGCTGATGGCTTAACTGGTTTCCTTTTTTTTTTTTCCCTCTCCACAGCAGCCCTGAGGGGTTTTAACTCTTTCTTGCAGCACTGAAATCCTGCTTTTGGAGTTCAATGTTTAACTCGCGCTGGGAGACTCATAAATATTCGGAGTCACTCTCTCCCTCTCTGTTTGATTAGGAAATGAGCCTTTAACTCAATGTAATCCCCAAGCCATTAACAAAAAAGCCCTCAACAGCTCCACTATTAGAATTTCACTCCTAGCCCACAGAGGATTGAATTAGATTAACATAACTACCCGCAATCTGAGTTTATTTTCTGTGCCAGATAGAAATGTGTCTTCAGGAAAGGAAAAGAACAGAGCTGGAGAGCAAGCATAGCATAATGAAATGTAAAAATAGATGAGAAATAGATGGACAGATGTACAGGTGAAGTGATAAAAAAGGTAAGAGAGAGAGATAGCTACACAGTCTTTAATAACTGGCTGCTGGCTTTGGGGGGTTCACGCAGAAGGCCCCTCAAAACACAGAATTGTTTCAAGAAGAGTATTTTTATCCTGATTGTGTTTACTTCATATTCTCAGGGATTTACAGTGAGACACCTGAGCATGCTGTACTCTAGACACCTGTGCAGCAGATTTGGCACAGGTTTTATTTATAATTCCCAAGAGATGTCATACTCAGCAATGAAACGAGAGGCATGGAAAAGAGAATCTGCACGTCAATCATTACTTTGCACTCAAAGAAACAAATAAACTGGGATGAAACAAAAGATGTTTGCTGGGGTTTTTTCAGGAATGAAAAAAAAAATCATGCAACAGCGTAGGTACAGTAAGTCAGTTCGGAGGTTGATAGGTGCTTAACCCACAAAATGTGAATCATTAGTGAAGCAGAAACCAAATAACAACCACTTGCTACTACATAATGCATCAGTCTTTAACCACAGGTAACTCCTTCCCTCCAAATAAAAGTGGTCCTATAAACCATTGATTTTCGTGCCACGGGACAGTAGGTGCTTGGTTATTTTTTTTCCAAAGCAGTAATTTAAAGATATGGCAGGTTTAACAGGGCAAAAGACTCATATGCAGTTGAAAGAGAAGGATAAAGTCCAGCAATTATATGGACACAACTACAGAAGAGTCCAAACAAATTCTTAAGATTGAATCTTTTATAGCTTTATACTTCGAAGACTTCTTTGGGAATGCTCAGATTTCTTCAAAAATGTATGGTAAATGAGGGGGGGCTTTTGCAGTAATTTCCAAGCATAGTCATGCTAATATTGCTTTTGTGTAGGCAAGAAAACAATTCAATTTTTATTTTTTTTCAGTCTCTTGGTTTTTGATTTTTAGTGGGACCACAGACCAGCTATATGACAGATTCTTTGTTAGTTACACAGTCAGCAATTTTAGCCCTTTAATGCTTTTCAGAAAAATCTTCTCTCCTTTTATTGCAAAATAACATTGCATTATCACAGAGAAGCAATAAATGTAATATCATGGCAAAACAAGCAGAAAAGGACTTAAATATTTTAAATATGTTCATTTTTAAGTAAAGCAAAAAGCCTTAATAATCAAAATGAAGCTCCACATGTTGAGAACAATCAGGCTTACAATTTTGTTTTATTTAGGAGAAAAAAGCTTCATAGCAGGCAATGTGTTGTAATGATCTTTTGGGGCATTATTTGGGCATATTAATTCACCTGGTTTATCCATATTCTCCTAAAAGCCTTCCTTATATCAGAATTCTAGCTGAATGATAGAGTATTCATATCAGTGGTTAAAAATTTAGAAAGTATCAATATGTAGTCAATATTTTTTATTCCTAGGACTTAAGTTAAACGCTTTAAGTATTATAAAATGTATATCAAAGAAATGCAAAATAAAGAACTAAAGAAGAAGCCTATTTGTCACCCTTCTACAGTCAATCCAAGCAATTAATCTATCAAGTATTTCTCAGAACCTGATGTTTTAACTGTGAGGCAGCTCTGGTTTTATTATTCTATTTTTATTAGACACTTGTTCCTCCAAATTATTTTAAGTTTAGCTTCATTTTATTTGTTGTTACCTTCAAAAATGGTAAAGGGGGGGGAAGTTTTCTAGAACAAATATTTAGTGAGAAATTTATGCTAAAAAACTTGACATACCAAAATTAAAATTGTAATATTAAGACTTGGGGGGGTAGACATAACAAGGTCATTTTCCTACACTTAGAAATAAATATAAACCCTAAATTTTGTAAAAAGATGTAACACAAACCTCTGAAGCAAAAATATGAAACAAGAAAAACCTCTTATATTTTGACAAAAAATATTATACTAAAAGCTATTAATAAAAAAAAATTTGACTAATTATTGTTCTCCCTCCCTTAGTATTTCTGTTAACAAAAATACTCCAAAAATATTTCATTGTTTCAACATTTTGCATCTCGGCTGCTTTAAAGCAACCATCTCATTGGTGATGAGAGAGTAAGTTCCTTCTCTGATTATCACTGTGCCAACTTTGCAAAGACTTGCACCCCTCTTTTGTCATTGAAGATACTTCAGTTGCTTTGGGACTTTTAAAATTAAAGAAACATCAACTGCTCAATGATAAACTCCTTCAGTAAAAGCAAAATTTCAATGTGTGTCTGATAAGAAAATATTTGATATGCAGCTGGGGGGGTGTTGGGTTTGGGTTTTTTCTTAATAGAGGAAAGGTTGTCGCTTGGTTCTTTTAAGACAGGGCTGCTAAAGTTTCCAGGTTTGCCTTTACCAGCATGGGATAAATAGCACCTGTCCTTGGTAAGCCCTTAAGCAGAGTTACGTTATACATTGACCTTTTTGGAATGCCAGCAAACCTGGCTGTTTCTATGCCCAAAACAAAACTGTTCCACTCAAACTTTCATTTACTTATTTCCAGAGGAAAAAACCACACTCAGATAGAGAAACTGCCTGATTTCAACAAAGTTCTGAACCAACTCCTCTCCTTGTGGGTCGCACTGACCTTCCTTTGACAGAGTGAAAATAAAAAAAAATTATTACCTTTAACTATATCAAGATGCTGCCATAATTTTTAGACCAGATAAAAGGATTCGTGCAGAGCAACGTTTGGATTTTTAAAAAAAACCAAGAAAATGAAACAAAACACAAGCCCATAAATGCAATAAAAGGTAGAAGTTCGCTACTTACATGCTGCAGGCTGAGAGACGAGGCTCGAGGCTGGAGTAGAATTTCCCTTGCCCTCAGGTGTTTCTAATTGCTGATTAAATATCTTTTGGTTCTGCCTGCACCAGCCGACAGTCCCCTCTGCGTCTCTGCCTCTCTTTGTGACTAGGACACAGTACTCCGAGTCCCAACCTATAAATAGATCCCAGCTCTGTGATTGATATAACAGGCAGCTGACAAAAAAAAAAAAAAAAAAAAAAAAAAAAAAAAAAAAAAA
>VZTI01002485.1:1526262-1608162 GCA_013397865.1 Struthidea cinerea | reverse complement strand
AAAAAAAAAAAAAAAGAAAAGAAATAACCAGGTCTTAAGCAAGGCAGCAAAAGCTGGGCTTTTAACTCTGCACTGTGCCCAGGGAGGAGTCCGCCACAGTCACCCGTGGGCATCAGAAAGAGAAAGTGCAAGGCAATTACTTTCCCAGCAGCATTACAGCAACTTGAGGCATGTAAAGCGAATGAACAAAATTCACTGCACAAAGAAGGAGAGGGAAAACACAACTAGTAGGCTGCATCCAACTCTTCTGCAATTTAACAAAAATAAATGCCATTTTCAAAACAAGTTGGGAATTCTGACAGAACGAGAGAGGAGTTCAGAGTTGAGTTCTGGGGGTTGGTCCAGGCACGCTTGTATTTCTGCTGCAGAATAAACTAGTAGTAGGTTGGCAATTTAACAGCTCGGCAACCTACTTAGGGTCTCTGCCCACAAACACTATTTGATGAGGCTGTTCCTGCAAACAAAACTGAGGGCAGTGATGGTACCTCCCTATTGACTCAGCGAAAGTTACTTAGCTCTAAAGGACCTGAACCCTCATTTCTGCTTGTGTCCTTGGCTGCCAGGAGAAAGTGATGAGTTACAGATATCAGCAAAGCTCTCTTACAGAGGCTGAGCTGGGAACCCACCATCTGGACAGTGACTTGAGAGAACACATCACAAATGCTTCTGGTCTGGTCCTCATTACCTGACACAGGGGTCCTGGATTTTCCCATATTTAGTCCCTACAGAGTCTCCTGTTAGAGCCACAGTCACGCAAGGCCAGTAACTTTTCCAGCAGGCAGCTGGCTCTCCAAGCCTTTGCCAGCTCCTAGATATTCATCTCCAGTAGAACCTTAATGACAAGGGAGCTTCATAGCCAATGGAATCAAAGGCAAGGCAGCGAATGATGAAAACCGGTGGGAGAATGGGGAAGAAGAGGGAGAATAGTAGGCAGGGTGAGGCAAAACAGCTTTCATGACACTGCTGTCTTTGGCAACATCTCCTGCAATCAACCCTAGCACCACGCTCACTTCTGCTAGCAAAAGTACTAGAGAAAACAGGGTACCAGACCCACCAGCCTTCTTTTCAAAATACTGCTAGGCTTGCTTGAGCTGAGATGGTAAAGAAGTGCTAAACTCACATAGAACAGGATAACATCCTCAGGCACCAAGCCCATGCTGAACTCCATGGTTCTTTGGCTCAGTGGCTAGCAGTACCTGAACTATGTAAGCTAGTTTAGGCATGTCTACACCGCATTGCAGCTGCTGCTGCTGCTGGAGTAAAGAAAGTTAGGTCAACAAGAGCAGCTATCCCAAAACAAGGCAAGGACCCACCACATCACAGCCAAGGTCTCATTCAACTTCAGCTATTTATTATATAGGAAGATACAGTAATTTCCTCTTTTTGGGCCAAATCCTGCTGCATGATTAATTCACCTCATGTCAATGTCCCTTTTGTCTAAACTGGTAAGATTTAGTCAAGGAGATTTACAAAAAAATGGCATTTTTTCTCTAGAGGGGCCTGATGAAGCACTGGGCAAAGACTCATGTGAAGTCTGGCTTGTTACTTTACCACAGCTGCATATCCCTCAGCTCTAAAAAACAGAGGTAACAATACTTAACACTGTGCTTTAAAGCACTTTGATATCTACAGATGAAGACCTACAAATGAAGAGGGGCAAAAAAGTATCTGACAGGCTGAGCTCCAGCATGGAAACACACCCTCAATTGCCTGCTGAATTCTGGTCCTTCACCTAGTTGAATCAGATCTCAGATCAAAAACTACCTGATAAACAAAGAAAAATTTTATTTCTGCCCTCTCATTTGGGCTGGCTAGTACAAGATATTTTGGGCTTTAATACTGAGAGCTGTAAAACATTTTAAATTCCCCATTGCCATCAGAAGGAATTCTAGACATGCAGTACACAGAATAATCAGGCTGAGGCATGGCAGGTGAAGGCAGATCAAGGTCCCAAAACCTAAATCCAGAAGTCACTTCTGAAAAACTCAGCTTTAACTGTCAGACTGTTCTTTGCTGTTATATATTGCTGACATCTAAAGTTCTTCAAATACTCTGTCAAGCCTTGTGTTGTGTAGAAAAGCATCATCTTTACCCCCTTGCATTGTCATGGGCCAAACTGATGCTCTGGTGGGAAAACCCATGATGTAGTCTAAATCACAAGGACTTTTTGGGCACGTCTCAAGCAGGTAGCTGGGAAGTTCTATTCAGTTCTTAGGTCCATGTCCAGTGCTTATCATAGGCATCCCATACCTACACAGCAGAGGAAGTCCTGGCCTTACAGTAGCACCCCATTCTTCCACCTTCTGCTTGAAGGGTGAAGGGAGGAGGTCTTGACAGCATGCCACAGTTAGCTACTATGAATGAACCTTGAATGGAGTCAGCATTCCTCCATCCTTCCTCTCTGCCTTTAGACAGCAGGATGTATGACTTTAATTGCTCCCCACTGGGGTACCCAGCAATCCAGAGGAGATCTGATTTAAATAAAACTCCAAACACAAGTTCCCCACCCCCACTGCCATCACCGTTGTGCACAAACACCACTTAATTCCAGACTCCAGACTCAGGGCGAGGCAGGGAAAGAATCCAAGAGTGGAGGCCCTAAGACTGAATGCCCACTCAAAACACTGCAAAAAGAAAGCCAGAAGATTTCAAAAGCACCTTCAGATACATGAATAATAAAAAATTAAAAATTAAAAAAAATAAACTTTAGTGACTTGTAGACTCTATAAAGGCTCACCTCTTTCCTTGAGGTACCCAAACACAAGCCATTGTAAAGTGCAAGTGCAGTTTTACAGTATTTTCTACTTGTTGCTTGGGAAGGTATTTTTTAAAATGCTTCTTGCTAGGGCCACCTTGATCATGCACCTGTATTTCAGTCTCAGATCCTCAAGTCTGTGGTGGAGGTATAATTTCAGTGCTTAGTTTCCTCAGACACAGAGTTTGAGTCTTGCACATATAAATCTGGGCAGAATTCACTCAGCTGCATGCAAGCTATTATAGAGGAATGCAAAATACACTTTCCTTTTAAAGACAAAAACAAACAAAAATTCACAGATACCTTTTTTTAGATACGGCCAAAGCAAAAACAGTTGAAGCTTGAAAATACTGGTTCAATCAATGGAATCTTCCAATTCCCTCCACCTGTACATTAAACCACACAGATAATCTTTGTCCTGTGAGCCTCAAGATGCTTTGGTACAAATCTGATTTACGTGTTGTAAGTTTAGACCTCAGAGTCACTGCAACTTTTATGTCAGGAAATGCAGGTAGGAATACAAGTATTAAAAGATAAACTGAAAGTCAGCTTTGCAGTTTCCAAGGCGGCCACAAACTATGAAGAAAAATTATAACACACAATAAAGTTTCTTCATCAGGGTCACACTACTTTGAAAGAGCCTCACAAACCCAAAATTTCTGAACAGCTGCATTAGTGCCCTCCTGGATTTAGTGTGGTGTGAGCTGCAGATTTCAAACAGGGACTACTTACATACCAAAAAGTATGTTCTAAAATGATAATTTTTACATAGAGGAAATCAATGTCAAAAACCCCAAACCAACAAACCTTTTCCAAGACTGTGAAAATTACAAGACAAGAAGTAAAAGATAAAAGAATGAAAAAGTTTGAGTAGCAACTCTCTTCTGGATGCTTGGCACACATAGTATGACTCTTAGATCTAATAGGTAGTTAAATATACTATGCATTTTGATACAAAGTAGATAGTCTGAAAAACAGCAATTGCTCGAGAGGGAAATGCTGATACAATTGCAAGGAGTTTAGTTCTTTTATTTCCTTATTTGATTTTAATGCTATAGACTTCATATTGCCTCAATATTCTTTTTCTGTGCAACCAATATCCATAGCAGGGCATTTTTCTTGCACGCATTGAACACAAAGTTCATATGTTTGCATCCAGTTTTTTCATGTACTCTCCAGGATGGTGCATGCCAGGTTGCCATGTCAAGTCTCTGTCATCAGCAGGGAAAGTCACACTTTTCTGTTAATGCCCTTGTAAACTTTGCTCCTTCTTTAGTTCTTGTATATTTTGCTATTTTTCAGGAATGCGAAAATGACTAAGACTTTAACTCAAGTCCCCTGCCAGATTTAGCCATACCAGCTAAAGATGTTAGCACCGTCTAGCTGCTGGCCAGATAGAGATTAGGACTCTAACAGTTCTTTGGCAGAAGGGAACCTGCAAACTGTCTGAATAGCTACAAGTAAAGCACATCAGGCTAGGACTAAGGAACTTTCCTGGATTAGGCAGCACCCAAATCTATTCTTTCATTTTCAGACCTATGGGCAGAGAAAAGTCTTCACCTGGCACAGATATTTGTAGAATTAGACTGTGGAGAGGCACCATCTGTGGCTGCTCAAGCAGAGGTTATGCCATTGGCTTGAAGAAGAACAAGAGCAAGCACAGAAGAATGTTCCTCTCCCTCGTCTGAGTCTACCAGTAATAACAATGCACTAATGAAAAATAGCTTGGCCTGAGCAACAAAACACATACCAGAGTGCATTCAGAGACTATCCGGAGCAAGCATTCAGTTCTACACATACACACAGAAATAAAATCTGTAAGGATTTAACTAAAGCCTGCAAGCACTAGGACAATCATATGCTGCATTACATGTAAATACACAGCCTTTGTCAGTCTATCACATACAGTATGATAATACAGTCCCTTCTACCCTTACCTCACTTAGATCCAAAGTAAACTTTCACTCCTATTACATAGCCTTTGCCTAAAAGGGCTTCTGTGTTCGCACCCATGAAAAAATAAAAAAAAAATCAGAGTAAGAATTCTTGGATGTACTCCTGCCTAAATTATGCAACCACAATATTCACTCACTGGAAACCACCACCATCCTCTTCCAACAGCACGCTGCAATGCATTCCTCCAGCGCTGGGCTCTCAATTGCATCATTTGGGGCAAGCACCTTCTGCACTCTCCATTTGCTGCAGATGCTTTGCAGAAACTCATCAACTGTTGTTGTACCACTTGCTCAGGACCTTGTTTAGCACCAGCAAGTCCACACCTGTGCTGGCAGGGCATTAGCTGTGCACTCAGACAGATCTCAAAGCAGCCCGGCAGCCTACTACGGTCGGCTTCAGGCAAGAGATAGTGTTTCATGTTCTCAGTGACCTTGGCGTGGTGGGGAGGGAGAGGAAGCATGGTAACTGTCATAATAGAGTTGGTGGCAATTTTGATATCAGTAGAAGGAGGACAAAGCGAGATTTAAGCTAGCTCTGGTGCCAGATCAAATAGAGACCAGGATTGCCAGAAACATCTTCCCCTTGGGGTTTTGTTTTGTTCTTAGTTCAGATTCCTTCAGACAACTACGAAACCCAAACAACTACATTATAACCACAGACAGGCCTAACCATGATGTCTGGCTCCAGATCAAAACTCCTTACAGCCAGAGTGTTAGCTCAGCTCCCTTGAAAAAGCATCACCATTTTCCAAATTTGTGTGTCGGGGGGGCTGTTAGTGCTCTCTCTTCGTCTCTCCAGGGAAAGGCTCCATACTCTTTGTGTGTCGTGCTTGATTAAAAGATACTTTTTAAAAAATAAAAATGAAGGAAAATAGCTGATGGAGTTCCTGAGAAGAGAGGATATTCTGCCTGCAGACACCCAGATGAGGAATAAGCTTTTCCAGGAGAAGCCCTCTGCATGCAAACTGAGGGGTTTCATCTTCCCAGTGAAGACATGCTGGCAGGCTGGCAGAACTCAGCAGAGCTCTCAAAAGAAAGTGAGATGGCATGCAAATTCTGCAGCTTCTAAAGTGAGGAAAGACTAATTCTGCAGTGGGTCCTACATGAGACCCCTCCAAAGCAGCATCATTGATCTCAGTCCTGAGTGACCTCCCAGCCACATTAACTATGTCTGAAAGAGCCCTCATCTCTGTCCTGGGGGGGGACTCCCACCAATCTAAGGAGAAGGTGCAGCTCTTACCCCTATCAAAATACTGTCAGCCGAGTGTCATTCAGCATGTCCACAACAGGTGTCTGTGGCCGGGTGCTGGCTGTGGGGTGGCTGCAGGGCAGCCTCAGTGAGGAGAGGCCAGAGCTATGCCATGCCTGGTACAGCCTGCTCCAAATGGCTCCAACCCACCCACCACACGGCACAGCTGAGCCCCTTGGCCAAGATGGTGGTGCCTAAGGGAAAACGTGTTTAAGAAAGCGCAGAAAACACTGCACAGGCAGTGAGGAGTGAGAAATGTCCCCACAGGCACTCAGGTCAGAGCAGGAGGGGAGGAGGCACTCCAGGTGCTGAAGCAGACAGTCCCCCCATGCCCCTGCTGGGGCCACAGGGCAGCAGGTGGATTTCCTGAAGGAACTGCAGCTCGCAGCTGGCCAAGGTCAGCCCACCACCGTGTGTCACAATAGATAGAAAAAATCCGCTCCATTCAGTAGCTGTCCCTCTGTATCCAAGACCCAGGCAAGCAAGTGCTCCTGGCCAGGTGATCTGTGGGTGATGATGCTAGGGCTTCTGTGCCAGGCTGGATATGCCACAGGGACAGATGGGAGAAGATAGGCAACCAAAAATAACTTTGAACAGTACTAGAAACAGTCTTGATAACATGGGAGAGACTATTCTCCCACACAGATCACACCAAATCCCTACCTACAACTCCTGGCTAATGAGGGAATGAAACAATTGTGTTTGGGAGGCACTTGAGGGCACACATGACTTCCACAGACACAGCAAAGTGTATGCAGATGCCTGCCTCAATTCCCTTGCTGGCAGTGAAGTTTGGCCGCCATAATACACTCCCTCACTGTGGGTAAATCAAACACAAAATGGCTGGCTAAGCATTACCCCCACAGAAATCTCCCTAGCACACAAAGCTACAACAAGGTTCCCTTGCACCTCTAGGGGAATGGGAATCTGTGTTTCTGACTAAAGCCTCTCTGTGCCATCTAAAACCACTTCTGAGCCCACTATATGGCTGCCAGGCCTGTGGCAGAGAGCTCTAAGCCCTTGTAAAATGTTGAACAGGTACAGACCCAGGTAGCATCCTTCTCTCCCTTGTTTCTTTAGGCTAAAACCAGCAAGATCTGCTGAACTTTGGCTCAGCTTCATCTTAGCAATAAGTGTGGTCATTTCTTCCTCTTCACTGCAATTCTGTTGCAGTCTTCTTTGCCTCCTCATTCCATCACCTCAAGTCCTTCTTCGTCTCAGTGTTGCCAGTCACCTCTGAAAGTTCTCCCAACCTGGACCCTGCCTGCTCTGCAGCCTGGAGCATCTCAAAACTCAGAGCATTTCCTCTTTAAGAGAGTGGAGAGAGGGCAGGGGAAAATGGCAAGAGCCTGTTCTTTAAATGTAGTTACCCATATGTGAAAGAAAGAGGAGTTTCACAAAATAATTTAGAGTTCCTTTCCTCTGCTCTCCAGGCATCCAGAAACTCAGCTCCTCAGCATGGAGCTCATCCCAGATGAAGAAGCAAGGCTACAGAACACAGAGGGGACAAGCTTCAGGGGAAGTATGTACAGCTGCAGAGGTTTACTGCTTGTTTCAGTCACTCAGGACTTGGTCTGAAGATGCTTTGCGCTGAGAGAATGGGAAGGAAGGGACATACACGTGGGCCCAGCAGAGAGGTGGCAGTGCCAGGGACTACTGGGATAAGGTGCCAGGTGCTCAGACAAGTGCACCACAGCTGTCCCCACAGTCCAATGGAGCCATGTGCTGCCAGCCAACAGAATGAGAGGCTGAGAAAGAGCCAAAACTCCAACAGTTTCTCTGCAGACAACCTTGTGCATGTGCCACGGAGAGCATCCCCCTTGTAATGCTTCTGCAGTCTTCTTCCCCCTCCTCCTCCCCTTTTGTGCTCCTGGAAGTGCTATGGACCTCTTCTGGGCACAAAGGTATCCTGCAGTTCATCAGAGACATTCAAAGCTGCTGGAACCTGAGCTGGAGATCAGGTACAGCACAGTCCACAGCAAGCTATATTGCCCTCCATACTGCCCTCCTCCTCCCCACCCCTGCCCACTCCCTGTAAAAAGATGTCACATTCAGAAAGGCTTAACAGTGAGAAGAGGGAAAAAAAATTGTCAAATTCTTAACTTCAAGTGGATTTACCCAAAGCCCCTTGGAAACAGCTGCTTGAGGAAGGTTTCTGATGAGCCTGTGTTCCAGATGCAGACATTTGGTTGCTCAGTCCCTTGCTGTTGCTTTAGTCTGTGCTCTTGCCACACCTGGACCTGTCCTCACCTGGAATAACCAGTCCCTTCCATCCCTTCTGCCTAGGGCCCTGGTGCTGTTGGGAGGTGAGGCCCAGGTCCTCTTCTGTTCCCTCCCTTAAGGAATGTGTCACAGGCACGGCCTCACACACTCATACACCGCCTTGCTGCGACTGCCCACTGAGCATAGGGAGGAAGATCTAAAGCACTCACAGTAGCTTCTTCCCTGACACATCATGTACCACACAACTGCCTCGTGCTTACAAGCTTGCAGCAAAAAACCCACTGCGAAGTCACAACCTTCCTTTATCACCTCTGTGCAACAGTAAGCTCTGTGTCAGAAGTGTTGGATTCAGCCCCGTGCAGGTTTTCGGGGCTGGGCAGCAGTATCACTTTGCAGCCAGGTAACAGGAACTCCAGGAGAAGTCCTGTTTTTATGCCACACAGCAAATAAGGGTACCTTAGCAAAACAAAGCTATACAGGGCCACTTGAGCATGCTCTGAACGAGCTGGTTTGGATTTCAGCAGAAAGACAGCCTCATTCATGTGGACCTTATATCCAGATGAGATCCAGGCTATATTAATTCAAATGCAAAGCACCATGAGATTGTATCTAGGCTGAGTTATCACTGAGTTAATACACCTTAAGTAACATAGACAAGAACAGAACCTCTCTTTCTTGAATACATTATGTGCCTTGCCATGAGATCCTGGGATTCATTTGCCTGGTGAAACCCCATGGAAACTTGAAGGATAGACTACCTTCTTCTCTTTGGAAGCCTGTTCTCCAAAGCTGTTCTGCTACATATGCCTCATTCTCCCAAAGAAATTTCTTTTTGGCACTTTATCAGATGACACAATTCACATTTTTAAATTTGTAAAAATGGGATGTTAGAAAACATGTAGCCTGCAGAAATGTTCTCATGTCTTCTTCTCAACTTTTCAAAGAAAACAGTTACTGTTAAAAAAAAAAAAGTTAATTTATTTTTCATTTTCTCACTGGTCATTAGGCAGAAAACGAGACTCTAATTTAGAGACATGTGGACTGCTGTTTGTAATCATGGGGCATTTCGTATTTCTTGACTGTATTAGCAAATTCCTGAAGAAAATACTTTCCTAAACCTCAGTGGTTCTCTTCTGAAATTCAACTAAACACTCCGTTTTTTAAGAATTATTTTCAAGTCTTCCGTGTTAACTACTGTTGTTCTGAGTGGTGGCAGTAACCTGGAGAAATTGTTACTCACTCTGGAAAAGCTTAATCAAAGAGCAAACAAGCAAACAAGGCTTGACACCCAAAGCCACAAGGAAGCAGTCCCTTACCCTGAACCACTCATTCATTCCCTCCTTCAAAGGTGATTTCTTCAGCCAGGCTCTCCATAAATGCAAACTCTTCCTCAGCGCCTTCTTCGAACGTGCCAGACTGTGCAGAGAAACTGCTTCTGCATTGCTACATTGTGTTTGCAAAATGTTACCTGTTACCCTTGCGGACATTGCTAAGTGAGTCATGCACAGCCTCAGTGGTCTACGTAATGGCAAGATTGCAAACCAAAGCTCTCCAGCCATTACCTTTATTTAGTGTTCAGAGCGAGCAAAAGTAAGGAAGTTCATGGACAAAAATGTCATTAAGGTTGTGCCATGACAGAGATGACTACATAGGTACTGTTCATCTCTGAGACTTAATGTTTCCAGGTGCCTCGTAAATGACAATTTTTACTTCAACTAATTACAGACATGCTGTGGTGACTCCCCAGACAGACTTTTATGTTATTGGTCTTATTATTATTATTATAAGCAGCATTCAGAACCTGTGGTCCTTTGACACTTAGCACCACGCATATGTAAGTATGCAAATATGGTCTTTACTGCAAGTACTTTGTAATTTGAGGCCTCGTCCGCACCATTTTTGTGCAAATGTAACTATCCCACTTCACAGGAATAATTTTACAAAAATATTTCACTGAAAAAAGTTATGTAACTATAACCACATTTATGTTAGTCTAGCTTGCATCTCCAAAGAACCTATGCTGAACTAAGTATGTCGTACTAAAGTAATATTCATGCCAGGACTGTACCAGGTTGACTACGCTGGGATCCAAAATCACAGTGAAACCAGTACTCAAAGAGTCAAGTTTGTCAGTACTCAAACACACAAGTTGAGGGCAGATGATGCAGTCAGTACAGACATCAGCAATTTTATATCTGCACTTCAACTTAACTCCTTTAAGAATCTGCTATCTGAAACAAAGACACCTTGTTTGCAATAGCTTTCTCTGTTGTGTTTGACTGGCTTTTTAACTCTATTATACTGAGGCTGCACTGTTACTCACCTCTTACTAAATTCCAGGGAATCCACATGGATTAGCAGCATTATGAATGTCCAGAAAGAAGGAAACTCATGCCTTACTATTCACTAGAGAATCTGCAAGACACTGACCAACCAATGGATCCTCTGATGTACTCACAGTAAGATGTGAGCCTCAACTGAACTCTTCTGTAATTGGGGCATCTGGACAGTCCCTGTCCCATGTGGATTTCCTGGACTCTAATAAGCATGAGCTCATTCTGCAGTCTTTCCCTACGGTATAATAATAAGGTCTCTACCTGTCACCTATTTCATGAAACGTGTGAACTTAATACCTTCCAGACTCTGACTGGGTGCAAACTACATTTGAAATTAGATAACAGATTCAAAAGCTACACAGACTTACCCAGCACAATCACACACTCAGTACTCCCTTAGAAAAGCAGCACAAACAATAAATTCAAATTCAACTGACAGGGCATTTTTCTAAGGAACACAATTATCTGTATTTAATTTTCTTTAAAAAGAAAACAAAACCAGACAGACAAATGACACCCGCAGTGAAACAAGGCCAAAAAGAGCTGGATGTGGAATCAGGAGCCCTCACCTGTGCAGTGCTCAGCTTCTTCCTGCTTCATTCTTCTCATGCTGCCATATCCCTACTTGCTGATGAGCATCATCCCAACTCAACCCCACTCTGCCTCATGTGAAGCATAGGAAGAGGGTAGGCAAGGGCTTCATGAGTGCTCCTGCATTCTGTAATTGGTGGCAGATTTAGGGCTAACAGTTTCCTTGGCCCCTGAGATGTGAATGGACTAACAACAATCTTTCACGTGCTGATAAATTGTCAGCATTGTGCACAAACCTCTTGAATTGAAAGCCAAATTATTCTTCCAGATTTAGTGCTTCTTTTTACCAGTTTCTCTGTTTCAAACCACCCCTGTTCACTCTAGATCTCTTAGGGAACTTGAGGATTTGAAGTGGTGATGGTAAGCTGCAACCTGGATAGCTTTTTTCCTTCTGTGCTCCATTACTCCAAGGAGGGTGGGCAGATCCTCTGCATGTTCCAATACTAGACAGGTTTCTTGGAAGAAAATGCAGCAGACAGCTGCATTCTCTAGAGGCAGATCACAGGATAAATAGATCTGGATTGTGTTGGTCCCATATGAGGTATCAATTCTATGTCTTTGTCTTATCACTCCATTCCTCCCGCTTCGCAAACCCAAAACACTTTCTCTGAATAATCACAACTGCACTGATTTCTTCCCTCTGCAAGGGAGCCAGGAGCCTGCACTGATATTTTTAGGTAACCCACTTGCTCTGTTTTCTTTCCCCTCTGTGAATAGATCCTTCACTTATTCTAACCCATAATCTCACATACATTTCTTGTCTCTTTCTTGTTCTGGCACTCTCTCAGAACTGCAAATGCAGCACCTACTGCTTACACACAGGGCTACACTACTGCTTTATGCTGGGGTTTTCTTGTGTTCAGCCCTCTCCCAGGGCTGAACCAGAAGTACATGACCAGAAGTACAGAGCTAGAGACTGTAAAAATACCTTGATAAAAGTCGTAAGTGACTGAATATGATATAGAAAGCCAAGCAAAAATTCCAATTAATATTTTTATGATTATTCATCAAAGCTGATAAAGATCCCATTCCAAAGGAAGGGGGGTAAAAACCCGGCCAGCAAAGGAAGGTAATCTACAACCAAAGAATTTCTCGTCTAAATTCTCTCCTGTTTCATAGTGACAGTTGGCATAAAATATCACTGCTCTGACATGAAGAAACCTTGGTGCCAAGTTTGTGGAAGTACGAACAACAAAACCAGTAACAAGGCAGGAGAGGATCAGTCAGTCGTTTTGTGGCTCTGTCCAACCCACGTTGCTGCTGTGTCCAAGGAGTTCCCCCTTTGATTCCAACTGCATCCTGGTTTTTCATTTGCATCTTCTGCTTTGGGAATCTTAGGAATGTCTTTTTACACATACCTCTTTCAGCCTGTGTGCTTTGTCCTACCCATCTCCTTTTTTTCCTCATGCT
The DNA here is from genome assembly GCA_013397865.1 of Struthidea cinerea. Lineage (NCBI taxonomy): Eukaryota > Metazoa > Chordata > Aves > Passeriformes > Corcoracidae > Struthidea > Struthidea cinerea. The sequence continues at coordinate 1,595,643 of VZTI01002485.1, read as the reverse complement.
TTCCATTCTTGATTCCAGTCTTTCAGTTTCTCTTTCCTTTTTCTTTTGGCCCACAAACAACCCCCTTCCCCTGCATGTCAACAGCAGTGGGAAGTAACCTAATTAATAGTGTCTTGATAGGCTACCCCACACATGTACACACCCATCCCCCCAGTATCCCACTGGCAATTCAACAGCCCTCTCTCAAGAAAGGAAAATATTTCCATACTAATTAATAACAACATCGGGTATTTCTGGGCGGAAGGATCTGGGATTCCCATCTGGGCCTAGATCTCTCGAGCTGATGGAGCAACTGTACCTCAGAGCACATTTCCTTTTCCAAATCCTTGTGTTATTAACTGTTTACACTGTTCTCAGTATCAAACATCTTTGCAGAGTGGCTTCTATGTTAACTGGTATCTGCAATTGAGTTCAGGCTGAATTCCTTCAGCACTCAGACCGTTTCTCCCATTTAGCACATGGCACTTGTTCAGAAACCCACATTGCTTCCCTTCTCTCTTCTCCATCAGGATTCACCGGCCAAGGACCTTTGCACACTGTGGTTCTCAAAGGAAACAGATGCTACTAGATCCATTTAAAATGTCTCTGCTGCTTGACTTCCCCTGACATCCACTTCCCTGTCTCTGTTTCTGCCACAACCACTTGCAAAAAAAAAAATCAAGCATGGTTTTTGAAGTATTTTACAGAGAAGGAGCAGTTCTCAGGCTGACTGATCTACAGCACGGATTTTTTTTTTTCCAGATGTAGTAGGATAGTCCTACTCCTGTCTTCACCCAGGAGAGGGGAAAGGTAGTAAACGCTTCATTAAGGGCTCTGCTCAGAGATGGGCTTCCAGAGAAGAGAGGAAAATATGAGAATTTTGCTGTCCTGTCTTGGAATCATCAACAAGGGAGAGTTGTGTCTTCTGCCTCTAGAGGTGACCTGACAGAACATGACTACTTGCTTCTTCTGCATCACAGGCCAGAAAAAAAAAGAAAACCAAATAAAGTGTGAGAAACACCAGTGCTTCTGAAAAAAAATGCAGAAGACAGAGCTCTTCCCAGTAAGAAAAAACAATACATGTCCTATACCATCTATCAGCTCCTTGAAGCTATGACAAATAAGAAAGAGTATTTCCTAGAAGCCCTAGGAAGGCTTTGTATTAGGCGGCACCAGTATTGAAGCAAGGCTGCCATTCTCCATCACATACACTGGAGGACAACAGGATGTCTCCAGGGACTGTTGAAGAAGCAGAAACACCAGCAGCAGCTGCAGAAAGGCTCACAGTATGCAGGAAGATGCCCACAAGAACAGGTCCTTCTCCTGCACAGATTGACCTGGAAAAATACTTCCAGAAAAATATAAAATAAATGCACAAGGAGCATATTTATGAAGCAGTGGGCCAATGAAAGGCATCTTCAAAACAGAGTAAAAAGGAAGGAAGAGTAAATCAGAGAAAATGGAGATAAGTGAGGTGCCCCCAGTTATTCTGTCACAGCAGTGCTGCCTGCTCAGCCTTCACAGCGTCATGTCCTCCACATGTCCGCTTCCCATGCCAGCCTTCGTCTGAAGAGCCTTTCATCCGTCGGCTGCTGTCCAAGCCTCAGTGCATTCTCACTGTCCCCAGTGTCTGCTTGGCCACAGTGTGGCCCAGTCTCCCCCATCTCCAGAAACAACCATCCCTGTACAGCAAAGCACATGTTCCATCTACAAGGCTGAAGGAAGGAAGGATGGAAGGAATGAGGGAAGATAGGATCCCTCTTAAAGAAGGGGGAAGAAGGATGGAGACAGAGGCAAATAGGAGGGAGAGTGAGAGGGGCCATAAATTCCCTTCTAATTCCAAATAATTCCGATTACACGGATGAGTAGTTTTCAATCAGAAAGATAATCTCAAAGATAGATGGCAGGATAATTGCTCGTCGGCGCGACGTAAATATTGTGTCGTTTCTATTAATCTCAGCGAATCGGGTGTCAGGGTTGTCACTCATTCATCAAAACAAATTAAAAAAAAACATATTAAAAAAAGAGAGAGGTGCTGGAGGGAGGGGGATGTGTACCCAATAAGCAGCTGAAGGCGTGCAAGGTAATGAATGCTGCTTACAAGCTGTTTGCATTTTTTAGTTTCTAAAAGCTAAAGGTAACTCAGGCAGTAGATCTTTATTAAACTCTTGGTAGGCACTGCAAGGGGCACTGCTGCACACAGGACTGAGCAATGGAGCTGCAGAGTGGGACTGTGGCTGTGAAACGAGGGAGGGAAGGAAGTGGACAATACACCCTAGATGATGTGGGGGTGAATAGTCTGGGCATTAACATCAGGCAGGAGGTACTGCAGAATCACTGTACCTGGAAGAAAGGACACAGATCGCAGCACAAAACAAAGGCAGTGCCTCCATCTGCGAAGTATGGGAGTGGGCAGGGAATGGAGGGTGATGTGGAGAGGTCAGCTAGCAGGGCACACAGTGCCTTGGTGCAACTTTGCCACACTGGCTGCAGGATGACAGCACCTCCCTGCCCCACTGCTATATCAACCTGTCTGCCTAGTATTTCATCCCCAGGCATGGTGCACCTCCACCCCTTGCCCTTGCAAACCACCTGCCCTTAGACATCTTTCTTACAACCCTTTGGTCTCATGACTCTGCTGTATTGGCTTAGTTCATTACCACTGACCCAGCAGGACCGACACCCCCCCTGCATCCCCCAGCACTCTCCCCCTCTCCTGGAACATGCTCACTTGCCTGGGACAGTGCCCTGGTCTGGGACCTACAGGTAACAGCTTGGGTCATGCACTGGTCAGCCACCAGTGTTTCCCCACTGACTACAGGGAGAAATTCCTTGGGAAGACCCTCATTCAATTCTGATATCCATTTCCTGAGGGCTGACACCACTTTCCTCAGGCCAGGAGCCCTACACTTAGCTTCTGTACAAGGGATTTTCTCTAGTGGATGCTGGGCTGAAACTAGCACTCACATGACACAGCTGGCACAGCTTTACTGGTAGAGATCAGGTAGGAAAAAATAACCTCAAAGAAAAGGTTCCCCATACAACTTTCACCTTACCCAAGGGTATAGTCATATCTTTGCAAGAGTGGAAAACTTCTGCTTGACAGTAGCCTCCAGCCATGCTATCCTGTGCTGCAATTCACCAGAGCTGGTGAACCAGTCAAGGCTAGATTAGCATTTGAACAAGTAAGCTCCCCAGAATATTCAGCCATGGGCAGGAGCAGTTCATAACTGCGCAGGAAGGTTCTCCAAGCCAGGACTGTTTGAACCTGCTGCTCACTGCTGTGATGCAACAGGGAGGTCTTTCAGTGTATCACGGTCATCCGTAGTCACTGAAGTGGTGTTCTTCAAACAAGTCACCTCAGTTTGCTCTTGAACAAAACTCTTTCCCTTTCCTTGCCTTTAGTCTGGAGCAGCCAAAACACTGCCTGAAGCTTTTGCTCTTGACTGGTGTATCCTAAGTACCTTGAGATGAAAGAAATGCAAAGCTATTAAGTTTTTAGACCAGACTTAGTTTGTCAACAAGTCAGACAAGTTTTGCCCTCCTGAGCTCCAGGAAGAAGCTGACAGGTTTTGGCTGTAAGTTAGCTTAGTGTTTTGCAAACAGCCCCCTAACACAAGGACCTGAACGAGTGCCCAGGGGCTGTCTTCACTAAACGGATTTGAAAAATGCTAATATTTCATCCTTGGCCACATCAGTGTTTCTGTTCATTTACTGCTGCTGTTTGCTAAGTGAACTTATTTATTTAAAAAGCCATTCTACTGGCAGCTCCTGTTGAAATTTGGAAAAAAATTCTCCATGAACATCCTCCTGCCAGGCTACAACAGAACTGGTCCCAACGTAGGACAAGATTCATTAGGATTGAGTGCTGTTCTCACTGCACGGTCCTCTGGGACAGAAGGAGCAGGGATACTTGTCCCAGCAATACATTTAACCTGTCAATCCAGCCAGCAACGCAATATCCGCTGGGGATTTCAGTTGCTTCTGTGATCCTGCCTTATCTCCCTACATCCCCCGGCATGCCCACCACTCGGTGAAATGTCACTTCTCTCTCCCCTTCTTCCAAGATGGAAGTGAACTTGTGTGCCTGGCAGGGGTCTGACAGACATGAGCTGAAAGGCTGTCAAGGACCCACTGAAAAGCAGGCAACCTACGCTGTGTCAGATTTCGGGGTGTAACACTGCAGCCTTCTGTCTGCTCTTGGGCTAACTCTAAATGGAACCTTTGATAGGCGGCCAGGCAGCTGTCATCACAGGGTCAGCCTCCGAAGCAGGAGGGTATGAGCACCTGGGAAGCACATGCCAGTGAGCAGAGAATAGCAGCAGTATTGTAAGGCTCAGTACTGCAGGGAACCAGGAACACCAGAATGAGAGGAGAGTCAAGCATTGGATAATGGGATAGACCAAGGGCATCCATCCATAAGTCCTGAAAAAACCTCAGTTCCACAGTGACTTCTCAGGGGTGAAGTGTCCCACAAAACCAGCCTCTGGCTACCTCCTCGGTGCTCATTTCCCTCTCTGAGAAATTAGCCTAAAGGAGGCTCTTCAAGGGGAAAGACTGCAAAGGTAATTCTCTTCAATAACCACCCAGTGTTGTTTTTCACTTCCCATGGGTGAGGACTGTATCAGCCTCTGACTTCCCTATGACTGGTGTCAGAGCATCTAAACATGACTTAATGCTCAAGAAGAATTTGCCATTTCTCTGTATGTCACACTTCCCAGTGAGTGCCTAAATGGCTCTCTACAGCAAATGACTGAGCTCACCTATGAAGGATGTGAGGGAAGAATAAAAACACACTGAAGGGAAGCTCCTCAATTCCCTTACTCAGTGGTCTGATCCTTATGCCCATGGAAATTGGAGTTAGAATTACGAGTTTAGAGAATTAGAACTGTATAAACTATACATACCAATACACAAATAATTGACTTACTAATTTTGTCAGTGCTCTTGCTCCTGAACAAGAGTTGGTCTTCTGTTTAGTGGACTTCTTTCAACGTACATCTGCAACAGCTTTGCAAGATAACCAGCTGACAATCTAGACCTTCAGGTAACACTTTTTTCAGAGACATTCTTGGAAAACCAGCATCTGTGGAGTGAAAGTTCTATCACAAATGAGAAAGTAGATGAAACTGAAAATGTTAGTAAAGAATAAACAGCTAGTCTTCAGAATGAGTACAGCTCAAAAACTTAGTCACACCAGGGTCTATGCTAGGGCTACTGAGGTATGAGTCACCTGGAAACTGAGAAGAACAGGTGGTAGAAAAATGCAGATGATAGCTTCATTTAAATTAATCAAGATAAAAGTGGTCTGAGAAGTACTTCAGAGTGACAAAGCTGGGTAGAAAAGCAGAATACTGTGGGTGAAATCCAGCATCAGCCAAAGCCAGGCAATGCAGACTGCCCTCAGAGAGCATCTCAATATGCCCAGAAGTTCCAAATGAATACAGGAAACATAGACAGTTAAATGGAAATGACCTTTCACTCCACAGTAGTGACAAGGGGGAAAAAAGAGCAGGGAAAAATACCTACCACTTATTCAGATACAGCAGGGAGGAAATACTAAGTGATAATAGACAGGAATTTTTGTCCCTGTGTTCTGTGCTCTACCATAGCACAGTCTCCAGCAGTATGCCAGGGGAATCTCTCAGGACAAATGTTGCTGCTTTCCATCTTTTTCCTTCCTTGCAATCCACCATAAAGAGCAAAAGGAAACCATGCCCTCAGAAAGATATATAATAGTTGGTTAGCACTGAGTATCTCCTGGAAGAGAGCAGAAACAGGAGCACAAAGGTGAGAGAGATAAGTTTCTGGAGAATGTAGAACGTATGAAACCACATTAACTCATGGGACTTACCCCACCAGGTAGCACTGAGTTAAGTAGCACAGCTTAAGCAGGATTAAAAATAGTATCAGATAGGTATTTGAATTATGGTGTGATTTATACAGGCTCTTCAGTTCTCCTCACTGATGGCAGCCAAAACTTGCTGCAAGAATATCGTAGTAGTTTAGAACAATCTGACTCCTCACATAAAATTGTCATCATGACAGAGATTCAGTTAAAACTCATAAACTGGTAAAGCTCTGAACATCAGTGAATAACAGTGCACTCAAGCCTACACCAGTGACTGGATGCCACCTGAGGGAATATTCCACAACATTTATAGATAAATTGGGTGGCAGCTCTTTGGCTTAAGTGGTGATTTGTCTTTAGGCTTTGTGTATTGACAACAGCTGTTTCTGTATCTAAGTTTCTTACAAAAAGAGATGAGAACATACAAAGCTGTCCTCTGAGCTTGCCAATGTGCCGCCAGCTGGACCCACCTTCTTGGAGAAAAGCCAAAGAATATCCAAAATTGGAGGCTGAAGTCAACCTCAGACCAGTTGACAGAGAAAAAGACCTTTCCTCCAAACCGGACTCTTCTGAAGCGTCAGCCAGCCTGGGAAACAGGACTCAGGAGCAGGGAGATAATTGGTGCAAGCTGGCATGGTAACTTCTGTACTCCTGCACACATCACCACACCTAGCTTTATGTCAAGTGCTGGATGGCTCCTTTCTCTGTTATTCCCCTGCACCTTCTTATATCTAGACCACCCTCCTTTGTCTCTCTAGATGAGGAGAAAGGTGTGGTAAGGTAAGTCTGCCTTGTTACCCAGAGGCAGAACAACTGTACTGGCCACTAGAACCAGCTTGCAGAGGTCAGGCTGGAAAGCACTGCAGGGCAGAAAGAGCCATCAAAGGGAAAATTGATAAGCTTCCTTCCCTTGTTACATTTCCCATCTCTGCCTCACCCTTCCATGACCTTTACAGACTGGCAACCCAGCACTGCTGAAATCCCCCTCTTGCAGACAGCATTTCCCACATACTGCAAGAGCCAGGACCAGCCAGTTCCAGTATCTAAACTGAGTAGCAATACTTAATTCAAAGCTTTTTGTAAAAGCGATCTTGAGTCTGTCAGGATCGATGCTACTTTACAAAACAGCTTTAATATATATTCCATTTAATCTTCTCACTTCTTCCTGCTCCAAAGCAGAACCTCTCAAGACTGGTAACAACTCACCCCAAGGAAAGTGCATTTTCTTCCCCTCAGCCTCTGTCAGCCTTGCCTGAGAGCTACAAAGGCTATATAGAGATTTTATCACTGCTGTGAGCACCTCTGGGAGCATCCATGACTCTGCTCACGGGAAAGCCCATGCACAGAGATGCACAGCACTCCAGGCACCCAGCCACGAAAGGGAGACATTGTGCTGGTTTGGACAGTTTTGGGTGCCACAATGTAAGAAAGTGTCCAAAGGAGGGCAATGAAGGTGGTGAAGGGTCTGGAGGGGAAGCCATGTGAGGAGTGGCTGAGGTCACTTGGTCTGTTCAGCCTGGAGAAGAGGAGACTGAGGGGAGACCTCAGTGCAGTCACAGCTTCCTTGTGAGGGGCAGGCACTGATCTCTTCAGTCTTGTGACCAGTGACAGGACCTGAGGGAATGGCATGAAGCTGAGTCAGGGGAGGTTTAGGTTGGATATTAGGAACAGGTTCTTCACCCAGAGGGTGGTTGGGCACTGGAACAGGCACCCCAGGGAAGTGGTCACAGCACCAAGCCTGACAGTGTTCAAGAAGGGTTTGGACAATGCTCTCATGTATATGACATGATTCTTGCGGCTGTCCTGTGCAGGGCCAGGAACTGGACTTTGATAATCCCTGTAGGTCCCTTCCAATATCTCCTCAGGATATTCTATGATTGTATGAAAAGCTGGGGTAGGGAGAACAAAGGTACATGCTGAAGAATTCAAAAATTTGCATAAAGGTATCTGAAAAAAGTAGCTGAAGGTACTTGCATTTCGACACGGGGGCATGCCTTGGATGTGAGGGTCACATTTTGCCCCACAAAGCTTCTCACTGCAAATACCTCCATTTAGAAGCACATGGAAATCTTTATTTCCCTCTGGGAAAGTGCTGGTAATAGGACAGCTTCTCAGCAGAGCTACTTCTCTCACCTGAGGCCACTGCAGGTGTGCTGACAAAAACAAAGCAACATCTGATACTGGGCTGAAACCTGCCCTCTTGCCCTGAGGCCAGAGGAGGTCGAAGAGGTGCTCCCAATAACCACCTCTTCTCCTCTCTCAACCTGCTTCCTGCCCTGCCAACAGAGGAATTATCTCTCTAGACTTCTTGCAAGAAGGAAGTGAACACAGAAAGCGTCTCAATATACAGTGGAACTTGCCAGCTTTGATGACAACTGCTGCATTTAAGCTGTGGAACACTAACACAATGCCGACAGGTACACCCTGAGAGAATCAACACCAGTGCTCCAACTGTCTCACTCTGGGGCTTGCAAAAAAACATGCATTTATTTTTATCTGAACTTCTCTCAAGGAAGAGAGCAGGGCAAACGTGTCTTCCCAATGTGCATGACATTTTCTGGGGTTGGAGTAGAGGTCCATTTTCCTCCTCAAGGAAGGGGAAAGATAGAGCCAGCATGAAGGCAGATGCCCAAGCATGAAAGCAGACCTCCCTCAGTAAGAGGCAGAGTGACACTGCATGGAGTTGCAGGGAAAGGCCTTTAAAACCCCTGAACTGGATCCCTCGGAGTTCTTAATTTCTATGAAATAAATGTACTTGCCCAGAGCCTGTGATTAGGTTTGCTCGAGTAGCAAACGCTCAGCTTCATCAATTGTTGCCTAAAGTCCAACTCATGAGAAGACCCTCCATGAGCTCCAACCTGCAATTTAGCCCTTCCTTCCTGGCATCTCACGTGCCTTGGTAACAAACCTGAGGCAGCCAGAAAGCTCTCTTACCTTCTCTGTGCACACTACCAGCAACTCTGTGCTGGCTGTGAGCTGACTGAGGAAAAAGCAGCTGAAAGTAGCTGACTTTTCAACTATGGGTTTCTCTCTGACCTATAACTTCCTTCTGAACCATTTTCAAGAGGTCAAAAATCCAGTAAAAAAGGGCCAATCACCCTCACCTGTAGTCCTCTTGGAATGTATTTTGGGCACACAGAGGAGAAGAAGGTGATTAGGAACAGTCAGTGTGGATATTCCAAGAATAAATCATGCCTGACCAACCTGATTTTCTTCTATGATAAAATAATAGCACTTGTGGACAAGGGGAGAGGCATGGAAGGCATTTACCTTGACTTCAGCAAAACATTCAACACAGTTTCCCAGAACGCCTCAAGACTGATAGTAAACCGTTATGAGTGGACTATCAGATGAGTTAAAAACAGGTTGGATGATGAAGCTCAGAGGGCCATGTTTATACACCACCTGTAGGCCAGTAACAAGATACATGTAGGGGATCTGTCCTGTTTAACATCTGTATCCATGACCTAGAGGATGCAACAAAGCACACTCTTATCAAGCTTGCAGTTGACACCAGACTGGGAAGACCAGTTGATATGCTTAAGGCAGGGCTGCCATCCAAAATGCCCTAGAGAGACTGCAGGGCTGACATGAACCTTACAAAATTCAGCAAGGACAAATGCAAAGTCCTGTACCTTGGAAGAAATAATCCACTGTGACAGCACATGCTAGGGTCTGCCTGCCTGGGTAGCAGCTCTGCTGAAGAGGACCTGGGGGCCTGATAGGTCTTAAGCTGAATATCAGCCATCAGTGTGCCCTGGCAGCAAAAATGGCCAGCAGTACCCTACATGGTATTCACAGAACCACAGCCACACAGGTTCAAGGGATGTAGTTATTCCACTTCAGCTGGCATTTGTCAAACTCCATCTAGAATACGTTGTCTAGATTTGAGGCCCTGTTACAAGAGAAAGATTGATAAACTGGTGCAAGTGAATGGAGGGTGAGCGAGATGATCAGCAGTTTGGAGCATTTGTTCTGTGATGGGAGACTGAGGGACCCAGGTTTGTTGCACCTGGAGAAGGTTTTAGAGGGACCTAACAGCAGGCTTTCAATAAGCACCTTATCGAGAACACAGAGACAGGCTCTGTGCAGTGGGTTGTGCACTGGCAGTACACAACAGATACAAATGGAAACAAGAGAGGTTCAAACTGGATAGAAGAAAAAGCTTTTCCAGCATGAGGTCAACCAAGCACTGAAATGAGCTGCGCAGACAGGCTGTACAACCTTCATTTTTGTAGGCTTTCATGATCTAACTCAATAAAACCCCGAGCAACCAAGTCTGAATTCAGCGTTGACCCTACCTTAAGCAAGGGACTGTATCAGAAACCTCCTGACATCCCTTCTAACCTGAATTATTTTGTAATTCAATGATTCTACAAGCAGATTGCAGAAGACATTAATTTGTTGCAGAGGTATTTCTGGAGTAGGAGCAGGTGAAGAAGCGACATGACCTGCCTGCTACTTCCCACCAGCTCTGCAATTACTGCCTCTGCACAACAGCTCTCCTTACAGCACCTATGAACAGATGGGCCACGACCAGAGAGAAAAACAGCTGCTCTAAGATGAAGACCTGACCCTGGCCAGGACCAAACCCATCAAACTACAGCCATTTCTCTAGTACCAGTGAGGGAATGGCTCATGCCTTATCAGAGGTATCACTGACCACTCTGCCAGCAACAGCAGTGTTCTGAATGCAGCATGCTGTACAAGTATCAACTTTTCCAGTATGTCTCTCTACAAGAATACAAATCCTTCAGAAGAAAACCCCTAAAAGGCTATTTGTATCAACAAATATGCAAAGCTATTTCCATGGGAGCAAAGTAAACTGGGCTTTGGGCAGAGCTGCATCACAAAGAAGTTGGAGCAGTTTATTTCTTATCCTCACATTTAAAAAAAAAAAGTTATTTCCCTGTAACACACACATAGAGCTGTCTCCTTATAAAACTAGATATTGTTGTATCCTTGTCTAGGCCTAGCTAGTTGGAGAAATGGCAGAAATCTGAAGCTACTAATTCTCTCTAAAACCCAAACAACACAGGATGGCTCATGCCATATATCTTATGATGGAGGAGATCCTTTGTTTTTATATTCAAGACAAGAGGAAATATCTTTCAGAAGTAAAAACTTTCAATTGGAGCAACTTGAAGAACTCCAAAGAACTCACCAGTGATGTCACTTAACACCTTTTAAAAAACAAAAAAACCAACCCAACATGAAACATGACTGAAGTAATGATAGTGAAAATCCTGTAGCTTGAAAAGGACAAAAGGGATGTTGGCAGGGAATTCTAGATCAGTTAAACTTGATCTCAACCTGAACAAACAATGAAACAGTTAATCCAGAATTATACTGGGAAAAATAAAATCAGAGGCTAAAAATATAGTGAAAAGTAGGTCTTGCTAGGCTGCCAGCCTCTCTCTCCAGTTCTTTCTTTTTTTGTTGGGTTTTTTTTTTTCCCCACTTTTTTTAAAAAACATGAATGCAGGCCTGGTAGGTAAAGACAGCTGGGCTAATGCAGCATACCTGGGCATCTATAGCAAGGCTACAGCCATGGCCAGTTTAGGTGTCATTTCACATGCACTGTGCAGGTCCTAACATATTCCTGGCCCAGAAACCACCCTACTGTCCCCGTTCAGTACATGCACTAAGCTCACCCCCAAATGTCCTCTGTCCATAGGCAGGCAGTAGTGGCAGTCTGATGACAGTGGCATGCTGGCTGCAGGGGGAAAGCAAGCTGGATGTGCTGCTTTCACTCAGTCTGCCCAGTGCACTTTGCTCTGCACATCCTGGAGCCACGGCGAGCTCTGGGCTGGGCTGCAGCTGAGAGGAAGACAGCCTTCAGTCAAAGGACCGACACGCAAGAATGGCAGCGCAATCTACGTTCCCATGGAGGGAAAGGGGTAGAGCTGGAGGTTTCTGGTTATGGGCAGGCTGCAGCCCCTGTCTGTGGAGAAACAAGTGTCATGATGAACCTGGGGCAATGTGACACAGAATAGGCACCTGGGCAGGATACAAAAATGTGCCTTGGTCTGGGGCAAGGAAGACAATGGGTAGAGTTTTCAGGAACCTCATGAGGAGAGGAACATGTAGGGCAAGATTCTTTGGCTCGAACTTCCTTCTGTGACATCTCAAGTAATGAATGTGTGCTGTGAGCAACCCTTAAGGTATGTAATCCATGGATTAAAAACAGGCTCCCCATTTGAGATTCAAGAGCAACTGTCAGTGGTAAGATGATGTTACACACAGACATTAACGGAAGTCTATACTGACCCATTGCAATTCCAACTCATTGTTGGTATTGGTACAACATACAGATGGATGGGATGAGTTAAAACATGGAAAAGAGGCTGCTCTCAATGACAAGACACATCATTCTCTATAGCCAAGCAATGCACAGCCCAATGCAAAATACAAAGTTGGAGGGACAGATGCTGCAGGGGACATTCACAGAGACAAATCTGGGGGTCCCAAGTACAGCATGACCTCTCATGTAACCCTAGGGTCTACAGCATGGGAAAGATTAAAAGCACTATGTAAACATCTTGCGTAACTCAATGAGGCAGTTGCTAAAGCCCTTGTCCCTCACAGCTGCAAGCTTTTTGTCCCCTTGACTAGTCAAGGCTGGGAGAATGTGCTTACCGTGGTAAAGCACCTGAGAGCACAGTGCCAGTCTTGTAGAAAGAACTGTAAAGGGATACAGAGCCAAAAAGTTGAAGTTGATGGATTCAGTTCAGAATGGAATACTGCCATACTGCCTCCTGTTGGCAGGGGAAATTACACACCAGCCAAGGGAGAAAAGAACGCACAGTGGCTTACACCTGCTTACAGGAGATAAGTTACAACATGGAATTGTCTTTAAACACTGCTTAGCAATCCTTGCAGATGTCCTGGAAGAAATTCTGTTGCAGGAATCTATTTTCACTTGATGAGAATACACCATCTTGGACTGCTGAAACAAGACAAACTGTGTGTGTCTGAGAACATATTAAAAGTCAGCTATCTACAGAGGACCTGCAACAGGACTCTAGAGATATAGAACAGATCACGTAAGGTTAGTAGAGACATGACTGGATCACAACTGTATCTGCTGTTTTCAATACTTCAGCTCCCCAAAAGACCCCTCAACACTCTATTTCAGTAATCAAAGGACACACAGATACTCTCCCAGAAAATGAAATGAAAGCTGTTTCATAAAACAAATTTCATTTTTATTTGGAGCCACCACAAATTATCTGTGATGCAAGTCCTCTTTGATAGGTAGGCAAAGAGATAAAGTAGCTCTGGGTGCTCTAGTATCACTCCATAAAAGCACTGAAAGTCTTAGCCTGCAGTAACTGATCACCAGCTCTCTATCGCAACAGTTCCCATCCTATTTCCCCATACTCCCTTCTGTCAGGAGGTGTTGTCTATTCAGTCCTTGTTGGAATGATTTTGGAGCACTGTGATCAGCACTGAACCAAAATCACCCAACCCCTGTGGACATTTTTTCCCTTCCAACTATCAGAATGAGATTTCATCTTGATGTTCAGAGCTTGGAGACCCAGAGGTCAGAGGCCACCACACGATCCACTGAGCCACCCAGTCCCTAGATCACAAAGTAAACAAATCACCATTTATCTTTGTTACTGCAGCAAGTGTCCAAGGCAAAATGGTGCCAAAGATCATATCTGTTGGGATAACCTATTGATTTGTGTCATATTCTGCCCAATCCCTATTTTATTCTTGCTCAGGCAGAGGTCAAGACAGGTTAAAAATAACTCCTTCAGTCTGAGGTGCAGGACTGAGGAATTTAAAGCCAGGCTGCTCTTCCCAAGGGTGGGGGTTCAAAAATCTCCAAGACGAGCAACAGAATCAGAAATCTACAGCAGTTGTGAGCAAGACCTTGTAGTCAGGGAACTCAAGCCATGGCAAAAAGTTTTGCAGCTTTAACCAGGAGAATTTTTTTTTTTTCTGTGACAGGGAATAAATCAGTCATCTTAGTTCATTCAAGCAACTAAGCATTACAAAAGTTTACGTGATATACATACGCAGTAAATGCTTTGAAGTACCAGTGCAGATTAATGCAGATGCTGTTACAGCATTCACATCTCCTAGCCAAAGTACACTGACCAACATCAGCATAATTCATGGTCCTTATTCCATGGTAAATTAAAATTTTGACCTTTATTACAGGGATTAAAAAAAAAAATCAAAAAGACCAGAGCTGAAGTAGTTACTGCTGTTCCTAGCATTAATGTTCACATGCCATTTTTGCCAGAGAACTCTCTAGGTAGATGCAAATTTTTATTTAGATTATTTTATCCCATTTCAAAACCTTGGAGTTAAATTGCCAACACTTTAGAGGTATTTTGCCTTCCATTAACATTATGCCCTCCAAGAAATGAAATTTTAAGCTAATACACATTCACCCCTCTTTTTCATTAAAGAAACATTATGTGCATGCAAAACAAAAAACATTTCTTTATAGAATCTACATGATCTCCTGAAAATTTTGCCCAGTGATGAAAAAGAGGATCTTACCTTTACTCTGGCTTCATATTCCCACTCTCATATACAGATTAGATGATTAAGGAACAGAGTTTGTTACTGCATCTTCTAAAACCAGAATTTCTGACACTTGTACTAAAGCTTAGCAGCCTTTCAGGGGCCTAACAAGTGGACAAGTCCTCTTTTTTCTCGCCACACAGAGATTTACGTCTGAGTATTAGTCACCTAATGGCCACACTACTACAGGCCTCGAAAGTCCTCTCTAGAAGAAAGGAAATTAAACCAATCTGTGCTACCATGTGATAGAAATACGGACTCTGAATGATAGAATAAAACCTCCCACCAACTACCAGCACCTGTAGAAGAAGAGGGGGTGTCATGAACTGTGCAACAGTTCAGAAAATTCACTCACTTTCCCAATCAAATGTCAGCAAAATATTGCTTCCCTTTCTATATCTTCCTTGGACCTGAAGGGACAGTATATTTTAGGAGTATACATTAGTCACAGCACTCTGCATAAGAAACAATTAAAGAATTCATTGCCCTTGTGCAAAAGTAACATAGAAAGTGTGCAGCACCTCCATGGGAAGTGAACAAAACAGAAACTCAGTTCTGCCAGGACAGTTCCCCAGATGGGATGAGAAAAATCTCTGTATAAAGTAGTTTACTGAAATAGAGCAGTAAAACCACCCTAATGTTGTAACAAAAAGCAAAGGAGAAATCAGGCAGGGCTGAAGTTTTCCTGGGCTTACAGACAGGCACAGGGGAGGCAGGCTGGCTCACTGCACACAGCATCCTGAAGTTTGGCAGAGGAGAAGGGCATGTGAGAGCAAGCAGGGGATACTGAGGCAAAACTTCACAGCACAGACACTACTGAGAAACAGGAACATGTTCGTCTCTGCCCTGTCACAAAATTGACCTGCCCCATGGTCAGGCAGGCTCAGAGATGACTAACCTTGCTGACTGTCACAGACAGGTTTCTGTCTGTAACAACCAACAGGTGGAAGAGCCAAAGGGCAGTTTAAGTCTCAGCAATACCATTCCTTGTATGATATATGCTCCAAAGCTACCTCTTCCCTTACTATATTCTTTCACTGGCCATTTCTGGAACAGCAGGGCAGAGCCCCACTCTGGGCTGCAGGAGCTGGCCACAGGAGCCATCCAGCTGGGGCTGCTCGTTTACAGGTTAAAGAGGAGACCACCAGCACAGGCAGGAGGAAGAGCAGACAGGTGCAGGAAGCAGCAGAGACCTGGCAAAGCCCTCTCTTCTCTGCTCGCTCTCTAGGGGTTCTGCGGGCGATTACTCCAGAGCACCCAGCCATACCAAAATCAATAAACAATTTATATGCAGCCCAGGGAACTTTGCCACACTTAATAAAAGTCTCCAGTCACAGTTATGGCTTCATTTCACCTTAACGTCTTCTTTAACTGTCCCTTCTTTTCAAGAGCAATTAGAGGCACGTGCAAAGAGGAAAACAAACAAAAACCACAGCCACACACACACACACACACACACCCACCAAAACAAACCAAAAACAGGGAAAAAATTTAAAAGCAAGGTCAAACTAAGCAGCCCAGCTTCTCCTCACCACTCTCCTGAGGCAAACACAGAAATTCAGGGTCTGACCGATAACACAATGGGACACGTTGTTTACACATGCTTCTTGCAGCCCCTGGTTCTGGGCACAGATCAGCAAGACAGCAGCCTTAGTGAGGAGACCTGGAGTATTTGATAAGACTCAATTGAGCCTACAGAAGACACGTGTTCCCTGCAACTTCAGTGGAAATTCAGCACCTCTGAAAAATTCCAAATACAAAGGGTAAAACTACCTACCCTCAAAAGGGACACAGATCAGACACTTTTAAGTAGATCTTCGTCTTGTGCTAGGATGGTCCAGTCTCACTGTCCCAGTCATGACTTGGCTTTTGATGAGACATCCAGAACCCCACCACTGAATCGTCTTCTTTACTCCAGTGATTTGCAGAGGAAAGAGGTAATGAAGGAGGGTAACTTCCATTAATAGCAACTGGGGGCAAATAGCTTTTGATCTCTCTTTCACTTCGTGAATTGAGGTGTTAATATTGCTTTGATGTTGTGTATTCACTTTAAAAGTATTAGAAAAGTCGTCTGTGTTTTCTTGCTATCTTGTTTGAAAAAACTATCTCTGCATCTGGGACATCTGCTCTTGAACAAAACAAAACAGTGGAGGACCTGGCCCATTTGCCAGACTTTCAGTCCTTATAAGGCTTCTTGAGTTCAAATGCTTCCTCAGATAGAACCCAGAGTCTCTCCCCTAGCTAAGCTGAGCCCACCAGCCACTGTAGCTGTTGCAGGCAGGAAGAGCTGAACCAGCCCTTTTCACTGTTTTACAACTTTTGAGACCCAGGCAAAGTAAGATTCAATAGCTCCATGCCCCTGATGCCAGCACTGCCTTTAGGTCCTTAAGCAGAAATGTACAGCAGAAACCGGCTGAAATCATTACAACTCCTTAATTCTTCTCACTGCTGCAGGAATCAGCAAGGGAAGATCCGCTTTGCGTTCATGCCATCAGACACAGGAAGGAGTCACCTGAGAGCAACCCTGGGTAAGCAACAACTGGGGCAACTGACCTGGTCAGGGAAGACACTGCTGAACTACTGCCACTCGACAGCATTGGCCCAGAAAATACTATTCCCACAGGTAATAGTTTGGCCTCTTACATTGCTCTTAGAAAGAGGGACCTCTTCATTGAAAGCAGTTTTGAAGCGCAAATAATGGAGACTGCAGAAAGCAGAACAACACCTCTCACCACGCCACTGTCACCAGCAAAGCATGTCCCAAACTCAGGCCTCAAATCTGAAGGTCACCTATACTGAGCCTGGGTCTCTTCTTGTGCCTCCTTCACCAGAAAGAAAGAGCACAAGGGAAGAAGTCTGGGGACCGGCAAGCACCATTCTCTAGCTGGCTCCCACTGCTTTGGTAGGGCATACACAGAACTAAATGCATGCACACAGTCAGCAGGGCAGTCTGCCTTTCAAAACAAAAGACCCAAAGAAGGTGGACAATAGGTTAAGATACAAGGAATTTAAAAATTGCTCAGCTTTCAACCCAAATCATATTTCTCTGTTAACATCTCCAAAATGTGAGCTTTGTTCTCCAGCTAGATCTCTATTCAAAACACATCTACATCTTATCTTGGTTCTTCTTCCTGCCTGCACATACCTTCATACATGTATCTTCCCTGATGACTTTCAGTGTGCTTTAGCTAGCATCCTGAGATGCCCTGGCTCAGGTCCTGAAAATTAAGGACAATTAATTCAGCAATCAGCAGTTTAGCAGTATCTCTTTTTTGCCATTTTATTTCACACTGATGTCATAACAGATCATGTATCATCCCGCCCTTCCTCACTTTTACTATTTGTGGCCAACACCCACATCCTTCTCTGCTTGGACAATATGTTCTCTGAACAGTAAATGCTCCCATTCAAAGTCTGTAAAGCCTCAGCATCAGATGGGCTTCAATATTGACCAAAACCTTCTAGGGACTATAGTAGGACAGAAAGTGAGGAAAGACTGAGTTTACAATGATCCCACAGGCTACAGCAGTAGCTCAGGGCACCTTGGTCCTCAGATTCTTTGAAGTACTACTTTTCCAGAAGGCCACCTAGTCACTTCTCTTCATACAACCTTTGTTGGAGGAGTTTAGAGCTCTTCATCCACCACTCACTTGACACTGTGCAGATTTTTCAGCACACTCACACTAAAATAGCCTAAGTTTGGATCAGATGGAGTGAAGCATTTCAAAGTAGGTTATGCAAACCTGCACCTGGTTATATCCTCATAATTTGAAGCCTCTCAGGGAACATTGAGATCACCAATATATTAAAGCATACATCAGAAACTAATAGGGTGTTAAATATTTCCAATTGAGAAGAGCCTACACGTCTGGGAGGAGACATCTGCAGTAAAAAACTGTAGGCTGCTGCATCACAAGCCTTCAGCAAGAGCAATGATTTTCTTACGTGCAATACTTTACAGATTGTTCAAGGCTAAAAAAAAAAATCTACCTTTGTTACTTAAATGCAAAACATCTCAGTGATGCCCTGTGATAGAGAATTGGTAATCACCTTGTGCCATGGTGCTACTGCCTGTATGAGTGGGTACACAGCAAGAACCCTAGAAACCAGGACCTTCAACAGAATGCAGTCACAAGCTACTAGTTTGGTTGGGAGTGTTTGGAGGAAGAGAAGGGGTCTAGAAAGAATAGACATGGAGACCAAATAATGAATGCCCTAAGTTAGACACTGCATGGAGCCACTAAAAACTTGAAACTAAAGAATTCAGAGTATCACCAGGACAAAGGTGACCAGAGGGATGAGATCTCATAAACCATCCACTGGTAGGAGTCAGAAGAGAACCTTCTCCTCCACAAACATGTTACTACATATTTATTATGCATCAAATTTGTATCTACCTGGAAAGCACCAGTTAGAAGCAAAGCAATCTCCCAGGCTGTGACAAAGTAAGCTTTCCATTAATAATCCATAACGTCGCCAAGAAAAACAGAAGGAGCACAGCATTTTCAGAACTACTCAAGATTCTCAACTGCCCATGAAACCCAGTTTTGTAAACACAAGTAAGCTGATGGGTTTTTTGTTTTGCCTTAATGTTCAAACACTTGGCTGTATCCAGCCAAGGTCAGGAGGTGATCATTAGCAATAACAGTTTCTTAACCACTTTCAGGGACCTGATTCTACAGGGATACAAAAAAAAAAAGGTTCCTTCAGGAAAAAAGAANGCCAAGGTCAGGAGGTGATCATTAGCAATAACAGTTTCTTAACCACTTTCAGGGACCTGATTCTACAGGGATACAAAAAAAAAAAGGTTCCTTCAGGAAAAAAGTAAGAAGCCGCTAACCACAGGCTATATAAGAATCATCTGCAGCTGTACAACAATGAGACCTATCATGGCTGAGGCACTCTTTTTTCTTTTTTTTTTTTAATAAGCAAGCACCCCATATAGAAGCTTCTTCCTTTTGTATATCCCGATAATTTCCATATTCAACAGAAAACCCTTCTCGATGCTGAGCAACCAAGAGTCCTTATCTAGGGATGGGAATGGAGACCTGGTAGGACGTGTAAATGGAGCTGGATTACGTAGCCAAACAGAATGACATCCAGTTCATAATGACATGTCATAAACCTGTGCCAGAATATGGGGAAATGGACCAAATGGTTTCCCAAAAGGAGATATATATTAGAGCAGGAATGGTAAAAAATATAGACTGAGTCTAAGCTTCTGAGCACTGCATTGCATTCCCTGGGTACAAAAGGGAAATGGAGGGGCTGCTTGAGAAACATGTTGCATTCCCCTGATCCCTCTACTGCTGGCAAAGCTGTGATTTTATACAGGAAAAACGGAGCACTAGCAGGGTCTGGAATAGAAAGGGTCACAGCTGTTTTTCTCCCTGACAAGGTGACAGTCCTAAGGGCCCAACAAAGCAACATATTTGCTTGTCTTACTCTTTCAAGGATCACTTCAGCTGTACCACTGTACTGGACCCTGCCATCCAACAGGGATTGCCTCCAGTAGCTTTAATTGAGAGGAAGAAGTATCTGATACAGGAATACCCGGATGCTAATGCCTTGCCAGAGATGCATGAAGTACTCCAGGATGCCAAGAGGCCTGACAAATATACAGTCCCTTGGGACAAGGTCTTTTGTGCTTTTTTATGGGCTGATGCTGTCTCCAGAAGTGGAAGTGGAACTGATAACCAGCAGTACAGGTCATTACAGCACCTGAAAATAAGGCCATCCTGCCCTTTAAATCAACCTGCTTTATGCTTTCCTAGATGGAAAAATGTAGCCACGTTATGCTCTTTCCTTAAACCGAGACCCTCCAAGCTTCAGGAGCAGACAGTAGCTGCACTTCTGCATCTGAGAATTACTCAGCATAGCTCACCTCTGCCTCAGATGGCAATTGCGTTGCCTGGGTTGCCTCACTACAAGCACAAGACAGCTGGAGAGTCAGACTATCTCTTCAGCTGTGGAGGAAGGTAACCACTACATCTGTGTGCACCCAGGCACAGAGAGGTCAAACAGCATTGAAGCACTGACACTGCTACCCTGGACCCGGAATAGGAGCAAACAGAGACCTTTCTGGATTTGAGTGCACACCCCAATCAATGAGACATATTTCAGGCATTTGTTGTTTGTTTGTGTTCATGTTTGTTTGTGGGGTAGTTTTTTGGGGTTGGTTGGTTGTTGTTGGGGTTTTTTCATCCTTTGTAGATGGCAGTTCTTTCCCTTCTGGCTTAACAGAGTCCTTAAAGACCCCAGAATGCTTCAACAATCCCATCTGACAAATTTTCATCTACCTAACCTACTAAAAGGGAACAAGAAGAACAAAATATTTGTGTTCAACAGGACAGGTGGATTTGTAAAGTTAGATGGTGCAGGGCAAGCTGAGAGTTGTTTGTTGGTATGACAGAGTTTGAGAGTGGGCTCAAGTGACAAAAAGGTGAGAAAGAGTGACACCTGCATTGCCCAGTGTGTCCCTCATTCAGTCTCAGACAAGTTTGTCCCTCCTGTGAAATCCTCACTTGGACATTGTGTCCTTCCCTGGTGACTCGAATGCTTAGCAAGCATCCCTATTAGCAAACCCTAAGCCTCCCTTTCACAAGTGGCAGAGTGCTGTAGAAGGCCACTTTGCCAGGCAGTAACATGGGCTGGAAAGAAAATTCCTGTAAGCAAATTCCTTGCGACTGAAGCAGCAACCTTGACCAGTCACTTCAGAGCCCCGTTACATCCATAATGATACTGTCTCCACCTTTCCCTTCCCCCCAGCATGAAAGATGAGTGGTTGTGTGGAACGAGTCCCCGAGCTGTGATGGGAATCCGTCTCGCTTGGCTGCAAAAAATATATATATCCCGGTATGGCTGTGATGAATCCTTTCATTATTCATCTGCAATTGCCCTGCTACTGCTGCTGTTCTGTTCTCACTCTCTCTCTTTCTTTTATAAATAAAAATGGAAACAGATTAATGACAAATATTGACAGAGATTGCTTTTAAAGAGCCACACCTGAATGTGGGCTACGGGGGAGAAGCAGTGGCAGAGCCGCATCAGAGGGATGGGAAGACCAGGAAAGACTATGTAAGAGATGGGAAAAGATAAACATGCTCACTCCAGCTGGGCTAGATGAGTGCTGGCTGGAGAAAGGTATCCTTCTGGTGATGCGGACCTCAATTTGTTCCAACAAATGAGCTCTGGATTAACAGAGCTATGCATCCAAAATAGCTGAGGTAACTAGAAGCAGTTAGTTGTGCTGTCAAAGATACTGTGGAGCAAAGACTGCAGAGACTAGAGCAAAACACAGAGGGGCAGTTACACACAGATGACCTGGTGATCAATAAACAGTACCTGATAATGCTGTTTGTCCCACTCCACTCCGGGTGACCAGTGAACATCAAGGCTCTAGTTGGTGCAACTGCCAAAGCTACTCATATTACAGGAACGTGACTCAGATGGACCAAACAAGTCTGTGACCAGTCAGGCCACAGGTTGACACAGTGAGTGAATGCATCCAACGGAGGCAAAGCTGGTCTCATGCTACCCTTCCCTGTCTATTCCCAGTGCATGAAGAAACATGATGAGCGTTATACTCAAGTAGCACTCCAAGAAGATGAATTGTTCATTCCTATTTAACATTTCATCCTCTTATTGAAGAAAGCAGGAGAGGAGTCGCAGAGATGGTATCTAGCTCCTAGAGAAAGAAAAATCAACTCACTTTGGGTTTACTTCTCATCTTAAAACAACCTGTTGTAGCCATTGTGAGCAGATGGGCTGCAGGAGACAGAGCTCAAAGTCCTGGCCTCTTATAACCAAACTATACCTGTTCCTTGTACGTCCTGGCACATTTTTTCTCATCACACAAACAGATGCAAGACCTGACCTACAAAATGGCCAACTCAGACTGCTTGTTGTGCCACGCACTGCTGCAGCATCACAGAGAGGGGCAGAGCTGCAGCCATTGCACCTGCCTTCTTATTTAGCCCAGATGTTGCGTCTTAAACTTCCTAGGTCCTGTATAAACCCCACAGATTGGAATAAGTCTGCTCTCCCGATTGGAAGGGTGATGCCACTCTCTTGTCCTACACACCCAATAACAGTCTACCTTTCAAATCAGATGGGGGTCCAGAGCTTACAGTATTTTTTTTCTCTCTCTGCTTTTAATCTCTTCCTCATCCTCCACAGACAGCTTGAGTTCAGTTATCACTTCTCAACGTATTTCTACCCCTATGGTGATCTCCACTAATTGCAGTCTCCTCCTCTTAGGTCCCATGCTTCCTAACTCAAGCACCATCTATCTACCTGAAGACTCCGTGTCTGCTAAAATCACCTACCAAACCATTTCCAAGGCTATCTCACCTTCCTGCCATCAGTTATACTTCCTATCTAGCTCCTTATCCCCATCAAAGTGTTTGGCATCACATATGAGAGCAGAGCTGTGCACGGACTCATTGTTGCTTGCTCCTTGCCAACCTCCCACTTAACTAAACCCATTTTCATCCTTCCCTCACAATTGCTCCTGCTCTTTTCGTGCCAAGCCACTCTTCCACCCTCCTGTCCTCCTCAGAGCACACTGCTCCTTGGACTCCTTTCAAGAGCAGCTAATTCAAGACATTACAGCATAGAAGCCTGTGCCAACATCCAGTGCATAAACAAAGATGAGATACACGAGAGGAGAGAACACACTGTCAGCATTTAATAACAAACACTAATTGCAAACAGGGGGATGGACTTCTCCATTCCTGTTCTCTCAGCAGCCAAAAGCTATCTGAGCCAAGGGATGTGTCCATTCACAAACTAAGATCCGTTAATCGCTAAATGAGTCAGTAGCTGACTGATTGCCACCAGCCTGCGTGGTGTCTGACTGATCCACTGAGTGGAGTGGATCTTGGACTTTTATTTGCACCTCATTAGTGTAGGGACACATAAATATAAGGCCTGCACTGATGCAATTTCAAAAGCTTTTCATGTCTGCTACAGATTTGCCCTATAATCCTTGCAAAATTTTAACTTCTCTCTGTGACTCTCCCTTTCCTGAGAAAATTGCCTTATATCAGATCCCAAAAACCTGTGGAGCAGGCTGTTTGTGGGCCTCAACATTTCAGTATTTTTACTGAAAGCTGTTGCAAAAGACAGATGTCTTTTTTAGTAACATTCTCATTTACCAGAAAAGCTGGTTCTCATCACATGCAACATGACGTAGAGAGACTAAGTATTTTCAATAATTTTGCCCCATCATTCATTGTGCTTCACAGATAAACAAATCAGACTCTGAAAGGGAAGACACCCATATAAATGGCACTTTGGGTTCTCTAGAGCAGGCAAGTCCCTTTCAGACATAATCCCTATTTAAGAAGCATATGCAGTTATGTCACAGGAAATGTCCCTTCTCACCTCAGCTAAAGATAGTGTCAAAACCCTTAAGGAGCACCTGGGAGAAGAGGGGCACACACAGTTCTTGGCTATGTGACTTTAACAACCCCTCAAAGTCCCTCTTGCAGCCTTGCTCTATGTGGATTTCCTATGAGCTGCTGAATCCCTGGAGACCATGGGGAGGTGGGCACAGATCTGTAAACAATCAAGCCAAAGTTAAAATCTTGTTGAGTTGTGTGAGTCTCCCTCAATCAAACCATTATTCCCAGGACTTTCTCCCAGCCCACCCAACTCCCCAGTCCCAGTCCTGCCATCATGCCTTGGGCTGCCTCTAACACTCCTCATACACATCAATCGAGCCAAATCAACTGACTAAACCAGCAGAAATCAAGTCATTCATTGCAGTTAAAGTGGTTGATGTGACTCAGAGGAGTCAAAAGAGTGAAAGGTAAGCAGCAGGAGCTTACAGCCAAGCATGAAGAAACAACAAAGTGGAGATGGGAAGGACAAGGCTTTTCCTTCCAGCAGTCATGAACTGTTTACCTCACTTCATGGCCTTGCACCATATATTTCTGACAAAGAAAGCATCCCTAAAATTTCAGTCAACTGCAAAGACTTTTTAGAGTGCTTTAGGATGTATTTGGATGAAAAAGTAGTGCAGAAAGTCAACACCCTTCCAAATTTCTACGTGCTATAGGGTTTCAGCTCCCACAGACACTCAAGGTGATGTTGGAAACCCTTTGCATGCATCTGCAACTGAACTCACCGTGTCCTGATGCATCCAGTTCCACAGGCATCATACATGCTGCTCTAGCCCTCATGGTACTTCTCCACTGATTTTAAGTTACACAGCCCTTCAGAATTCAAAGTCTTTCTCCTCAGTACCCTCCCCTCCTCAGGCTATGGGGCCAGTAGTTGCAGAGTTCCTTGTATATTTACTTAGTGCAGCCTTATGAGAGAGTTTTGGCTGTTGTCTTGCCTTGAAAACTTCATTAGCTTTGATGTTGCTTTCCAAATGAACACCCTGCATTAACCCACAGGATGTTTTAGCCTTCACAACACTGAGCAGATTTGAACTCTGTGGAAAGACAGAAGATCTGGAATTTACTGACCTTCACACCCCATTATGAAGTCCACCTTTCATTCAAGCTTATGTTTAATGAGATGACATGAAGGGCTTAAGTAATGGGGTATAGTATTCATATGGATATAAACTACCCAAGCAAAGGCCTACTCCTGCCTGTCTCTTCTTCCTCCTTTATCTTGCCCCTTGTGCCTCACAGCTTTGCCCCTTTGCCCTTGTTCTGACTCCTTCCTGATCCTCCCACCAGGTGACAATTTGAATTTTAAAGCCATTTACATTCCAAAATGTGCATAATCAGATTTTTATCCTGTACTTTTCTGATGTGACTTTTTTATTATGACATCAAGTACTGACCCATAATAAGGATGTAAATGCCCACTTTAATGTCTATTAGCAGTATCTGCAGATGCATATAAAATTATAGTATCATCACATAACTACATATTAACCTCTTGAGCTCCATGACAAACTCTCCAGGGAACACTGTATTCCAATTTTCAATTACCAGCAGTAGTTCAGTGACAAGCAGTAGAAGTTGCACTCATCCATATCCTAAACACTTGAGGTACTTGCAGAATGACAGAGAGTAGACACATTGTGAATATACCAGTTCTGATGCTTCCAGTTGCCAGTTATTTGTGACAAGCATTTGGGTTCTTCCCAGGAACAAATACACAGTTACATCGAAGTATACATACAGGTGGGATGTAACTTACCTGAAATAAATTTGTGGTTTTCAGCAAAGTTGTTTCTGAGTCATATGGTAGTGCACCATCATCACTTTATCCACAGCAAATAGCAGAGAGAAGGTGTACAGCAACATACCATGTGTCATCTTTTATGCTTCTGTTGAGCAAACAATGCACTTTGCTCAGAAAATGCCCACTTAGCACAGGTGTGAGGTGTAATGTGTGAGCAAGGAATGATGTGGACTGCAGTACTTTACTGCAAGGATAAGAAAATCACAATTGCAGCTATCTGTCCAGTCCCAAAATTGTATTAATGGAAATTCAAACATTCTGATTTTCATCTTTCAGGTTAATGGAATCTGTTTACATCAGAAAATGGGTTTCAGCTGCAAAGAGCATGTGCCAACCCACATCTAACAAACGAACACTAAAAAAGCTTGTAGAGAGAGGCTGGTTGTGTTTGTCTTTTTGGTTTTTTTAAATTAAACTAATTTCTCTGGAAGATGTAAACCAAGAGTCCATGGAGAGAACAGAACAAAACTTAGGACAATAAAGACAACAGTTAGTACCATTTTCTGTTCACACCCTTCTCCTTTTTTCCAATACAACTAGTCAGATGATTGATTCTGGTTCCAAAGAGGATCTCTGTTCCATGGGCATTCTTCCCAAAATACACACTAAGACTTCTGATACTTTAAAACTTTACTGAATTGGGCATTAGCAGGCAGCCTATCATTTGTTAAACAACTGCCAGGTTTACTTCACTAGACAATCATTACTTCGTAGTTTAGAGAAAAGAATCAAGAGGACAATACTTGAAATATCACTGCAAGACATGAGTCAAAATTCATGTCATCCTATGATGCTCAGGTAAAAGTATATGAAGTGTGACTGTTCCACAGCAAGTTTTCACCTACCTATTGCTCTTTCTTGAGATGTAGTAGACAAGTTATTTCACAGCAGATTCTCTATGATAGTATGCATTTGGGGCTGCTCTTTCAATTCCTTTGAAGTCCAGGAATCATAGTATTTCCAGAGACAAAATATATTTGGGGAATTAAAATACCTTCATAAGGAAACTCCAATACAAAGTGAATACATACCAGAAAGTCCTAGCTCAAAAATAAATAATATATATACACACAGATATACATATATCTGGTTACAGATAAAAATACTCAAAAGGGAAAATATCCCTTACCTGCCATCCTAAGTTGTCCCTTGGTCCATACACTTTACAATAATGCTAAATCAAATGATTACACAGTTTATTTTTCAGACTCTAACTTTATACAGAGCACAGAATGCACTCCTCCAGAGAGGTGAGGGGCAAGAACTGAAGGAGATTAGCAGCAAATGAGTCAGACCCAGTGACAGAATGGACAAAGCAGGAGGCTGTCAGGGCAAAGTTCTCATGACGAAAGCAGCTGACCATCAGCCCTGGAGAGATGCCTGCCTGCTGCCATCTCTCTCTTAGCTGAGAAGCCAGAGAAAGACTTCAGCAATAAGGACAGCATTCCTCACCATATCAATAATTGCAGCTGGATGTGCAGAAGCTCTGAGCACTCATAACTGCTAAGGAAGTGCATTAAGAAATGTGATTTGAACCCAAAGTAAATCCCTGCAAATTGCCAATGTCTGCTTATCTCATCTTAGGCCCCTAAAATTCAGAGGTAACTCCTGGGTTTTGCTTCAAACTCCTCACTTATGTAGTAAGGGTGACAATAACATCCAAATGCTCAGCACATAAATTCATTAACATTCTAAGCTGTCATAGCAGGACGTACCCTGAAGACACGAACAAGGAAATTACTTCCTTCCTCTTCAGAGTGGAATCTGGATGCTGTGCAGTAAATAAAGCTTGAAGTCAGCCTAAGTGAGGTGGAGAAAAAAAAAAACCAAGCCAGCAGCTGTACATTCAGAGAGTCTCAAGTGTCCTACACTAAGGCAGGAACCTCATGTGAAAAGGGGCAGGTGGACAGGCTGAGACACACAACCCCCAAACCCAAAAACAATCATTCAGGTGCCTGACTGCATTGTACTGTACATGCAGAAGGGCACTGATTTCAGCAACATGGGCCACTCAAATTGCAGGCTTGTCATCAGAGCACAAATTTTCTGGTTTGTTTGCTTTGCTGCTTGGGGGGTGGGTGGCAGTGTTCAAGAAGGTTCTTGTTTAAATGTCTAAATACATATGGCACATGCCCATACCATGGGCACATGAAGCCCATGGTTTAGAGTCATGCAGCCTATCAGTGTGGTGAGGAGGGTGAAATGTCACCTTCCCCATGTGGCCCCTACATTGTTTGAGTGCAGGACAACAGCCACACCTCATGGCCCCCTCCAGAAATCAAACCAGCTAATAGTAACTTTTAGACATCTGAAATTTTTGACATTACCAACAGTTTGCCAAATCTGAGCCCTTCCCACTTGACAATCTATTGCTCCTTGTTCCAACTCCTTGTACATAACAAAAATCAGCATATTTCACTGGGAACACCTCCCAGTTCTCACAGGTGCAGCTTGTAGATGAGAGAGGAAAATAATCACTTTTAAAAATTGGACAACTCTCTACCCCCAATATGGTGTTAAAAACTTGAAGCCATTTCCAAAGGATCTTGATCTTTTTGTTTAAAAACATTCAGTCCAGTTGGGATCTAATTTTTTTACAGTTTATTCATTGGAACAGTTAAGGTAAAGGGATTCCTGTGTTGTTCCATCCATAAATATGCATAGCAATTAATACTGGGACACAAGCATACGCAAAAGAAAATTCAAAGCCCTCTATTCATTTGATCTTTGAAGTCACTGTTATCGTGGTAAAAAAGAATGACGCCAATCTATCTTAAAAGGATGTTAATGTTGGCAAAATGAATAGATATCCATTAAACTATCAATTGAAACTGACCTGCTCATTTAAATGACATCCCATTTGGGACTGGGCAGATCTGAAGCAGTGACTTAGAAATGAAAGGCTATTTTAGAAACTCTGGAATTGTTTCAAATTCCAAACAGGGAGCATCTCACTTGTCTAGAGACAATGTCCTGACAAACTGGGAAACAAAATCATTACAAAAAAACTCCAAAGAATGGACATGATAAATTACCTCAAATCCTTCACTCAAGTTTGCAATTCAAAGCAAGAAAAGCATAGTAACTCCCTACAGACCTTCAGATTACAGTTTATACTTTATACGTACGGAAACGGTCAAGGAAGCATGCAGATTAATGGACGGCCCAATACTGTAAATCTAGTCAGATGTCAGAGAAACCTCTCTTCCCCCACTCTCAACTCAGTTCGCTTTATATCAGATAAAACACATCTTTCGTATATTGATTTATTTCCAGTTTCTATAATCAGACCAGAGATTCTGCAAGAGCCTCATTCAGAGAATACACATCTTATTTAAAACAGAGGAATACAAGCAGGAATCTTTCTTATTTACATGTTACCCTTAAAATAGAGTCCCAAGAACCCAGAGTCTAATCCCTATCAAACAGCTAAATCTTACGCCCTCATAAAATATTTGGGACATGCACAAGGCAGCTCTTCACAGACTTTGAGCAGACCTGTTTGTAAGCTATCTCTAGGAGAGCCCTCTCTGACAGAAGGAGGAAGCTAAAACGCTACTGATGGTAGCTTTGGCTCACTGTCTGGTGTTGTCAAAACTTGAGGGAAAATTCAAGGACTTCAGCAGTGCCCAAGGGCTCTGGCCAGGCCAGACCAGTCTCAGAACACTGCCCTTTTAGAAATGCCTCCAGCAATGAAATCTCACAGGCACCAATCTAGGCAACTTAAGCTTTAGCTCCAAGTTCATTTTTACACCCATCTGCAAGACAAAAGATGGTTTACTACTCAGTATTTCCAATTCCGTAAAGGGTTTTCTACCACACAGGCACGACACCTCTGATCCTCTTCTGATAAAACTAAACAGACTGAGCTCTTAAGTATTGCAAATTATAAATACGATTGGTACAAAATTGCACTGTAATACTGCTGAAGGAAATGCAATAAATTCTGGAATGAAAAAAAAAAAACCTGTTACTTTCTAGGACCTTATACATTGAAAAGCAGTGGTAAGAACTTTAGGTTCAGACTCAACTGCCTGAATATCACCTCCTCTGGTAGTGTTACAGCACCATTTGGGCAGCAAAGGCTAGCAGCATATTTGGATATATGAGTAAATGAAGCCTGAATAGCAATATAAGAACACTCTTACGTTTGAGTACCATAAGTGACTCTTACAGTTACTCTGTAACTCTGAAGAATACTTTAAGTGTAGACACTAGAACTGAATGCAAATGGATGTGGAATACTGGGGATTTTCATGCAGGAGCACAATTAAAGGTTAAATGACAAGTTTTACAAGTATGAAGCTTATGAAAAATTACTTATATGGGTTAGTGGATTACACAGGACTTGTTGACTGGGCATACGTATACATGTCAAAAAAGCCTCATTGTAAAGAAAGAACAAGACTTTTCAACCTTGCTGGAAAAAAAAAGCATTGTAAGAAACAATGTCAGGATGTTGATATTAGGAAAAAAATTATTCCAAGAGAAGATGTAATTTACTTATAAAGAGGGTAATTAATAAGAAAACTGATTACAAACAAAGATATGCTAATCCTTACTTGATGTTTTCAAACATCAGGACACGTCCTTGTAAAAACAGATTTCAATCCAGTTGCAGGATAAATACTACAGCCAAAGGTTCAAAAAAGTTTTCTCCAGCCTTGAAGAAAGTTTGTACATCTTTTTGAGACAGGACACTAGGCTTGGGGAACACTAAAAAAAAGTATCACTATATTACTGCTTCATCCTTACAGCACCCCCCAGGTATCCAAACCCGGTCACTGTGAGAGACAAACTACCGAGACAGGCAGACCTTTGGTCTGACACTGTACAGCCTTCTTCATGCTGTTCATCCCGTTTCCTTCAGAGGTTCCAAGGACAAGAAGGCAGCTTTGCAAAATCCTGATCATCCTCATAATACTGGCATCTCTGCTTTAGGACATTGAATACTCTAGGTCATAACACACAGGGCTCAGCAATACTTTTCTTGATTATTGTCTGCAAGTATATATATTTTGCCTCTTCCTCTGATATAACAGGCTGTACCAGTCCATTTTCCAGTTTTACCAATTCTTTAAGTTTGTACAAGAATTCTCTTTACCTAGTATGCCTCTGAGCACATCTTTTCAACTCACTGGACTCCCACTGACAGCCATGTTTGCAGTTGGGAGGGCATTCTAGCCACATTAGAGAAGGATGTTGAAAGTTCCTTCTGCCTCCACAACGTAAGTCTGTATTATATGCCATGTGACTGAGGGCCAGCCACACGCAGGTCTCCAGGCACTGGTGCCAGTTTAGTCTCCCTGCACTTGCCTGTGGCACTATTCACTTTCTTAAAAAAGAGATGCTTTGGTATAATGAAGACATTATGTCCTCTGTGCTGAGTTCAAGCCTTGTACTGGGTAAAAGTTAATGGCCTAAGACAATCTTGTTTTACCTTCTGTACAGCAAGTGTCCCCTTACGTTTTATGCCTTAAGAAGCACTACTGTAAAGTATTTTTCTTGTATTTGATGGTACAAAAGGAGGATGTCTCAATGACAAAACACAAACTGGAACAGAATACAGGGAACAAGGACACAGAAATGAAGTATCACAAAAAGAATGGAAGTTCATCATCCTTTGATAGTATCCTAACAGACTATTAAAATACATTTTCTGAACAAATGCTGGTTACAAACTGTTCCTCAAGACAACTCAGCAAAGCTCTTATCCACTTGACATAATTTCTTTTCAATATCTAGGCACATATACTGTTTTTTGTAGCATCTTCCTTCTTCAGTACAGAAGGGGTTGCAATAAAAGAGGCACTCCATCATGCTTGTTGTTGCCCTTCCTACAATTTCCCTTCTCATCCTCTGCCCACTAAGCAGGTCAAAATAACAGCAGGAGCATCTACAGTTTGAAGGACAGCACTAACCTACTCAATGTCATTATTCAAGAATGATGCTGGCAAGACACACCTCTGCATACCACAATCATGAAGCTAATCTATCATTCAGTAGCACTAGTCCCAGCCTCTAACAAGCCTCTCTCAAGCTCGTTTTGTTGCTTTCTTCACTCGTTACTGTACCTTAAAATCATAAATCCATCAGGACAGAAACTACTTTCTTTCAATTCAGTCTTCTCCAGTACCTATCAAACTGGGCATTAAGCCTGACTAGAGCCCACTGGAACTACTGGAGATGTGCAAAGAACAACTAGAAAATGTGCTTCTCTCAGCTCTTGATTTCTCTTTCACTGAATGTCCATCTTCTCCCTATACACAAAAGTATGTCATTTTAAGATTGGTCTCTGTCACTATGAAAAACTCTTGCAATTGCATGAGGTCACAAGAGACAAGAAGGGGTATACATACAACACCTTTCTAAAAAGACAGCAGGGAGTATCAGTGAAGTGACAAGTTAGTCAGCCCTACCTCAGTCCCTTGTAGCTTCATGGAGCAAGTTTTGGAAGCCATTTCTAGGCACCCAAAGGACAAAGAGGTGACTAGGAACAGACAGACAGATTAAATGATGGAAAATCAAGCCTATGAACCTGTCTTCCATGATGGAACAATAGGCTCTGAGGATGCATAGAGGGCAGCAAATGATGTCTACATTGACTTCAGTAAGCCTCTTGATGCAGTCTCTCATAGCACCCTTATAGCCAGAGAAGAGGGGAAGTATGGACTGGATGGCATCCAGTAAGAAAGATCGGAGAGAAGCTGGCCAGGTTAAACAATCAGTGGTTTGAAATCTCTGTGATGGCCAGCTCTGAAAAGCATGCCTCAGAAGACAATACTGGGATTGATAGTGTTCGGAGATCATTAGTGACCCAGTGGAAAAAGAAAGAATATACTCTCAACAAGATCAGAACTAATGGCATGTTGAGGAAGGCAGCCACTGATATACTGGAGGGTGGGGGTACCACCAAGAGGGACTTGGACAGACTGGAGGAATTAAAAGGCAGAAACATTGTGAATTTAATGATTAAAATAGTTCAATTGGAAGGGACCTAAAATGAATAACTAGTACAACTGACTGACCATTTCAGGACTGAACAGAAGTTAAAGTAAGGGCATTGTCCAAACACCTCTTAAACCCCAACAGGCTTGGGGCATCAACCATCTCTCTAGGAAGCCTGCTCCAGTGTTTGGCCACCCTCTCTGTATAGAAGTGTTTCCTAATGTCGCGTCTGAATCTCCCCTGGCACAGCTCTGAAACATTCCCATGTATCCTGTGACTAGATACCAGGGAGAAGAGACTGGCACTGGCTCTCTCTACTTACCCCCCTCAGGAAGCTGTAGAGAGCAGTCTCCTTTTCTCCAAACCAGACAAACACAAATTCCTTCACCAGTTCCCACAGGACATGCCTTCCAGCTCTTTCACTAACTTGCTGTTTATTATTTGCTCTGTTTTAAAAATACATCATGACCTAGTCGAGGGAAGTGGTCACAGCACCAAGCCAGACAAAGTTCAAGAAGGGTTTGGACAATGCTCTCAGGGACATGGTGTGATTCTTGGGGCTGTCCTGCGCATAGTCAGGAGTTCATAGAATCATCAAGGTTGGACAAAACCTTTAAGATCATCCAGTCCAGCCAGCAACCCAGCTTTACCACTGTAACCCCTAAACCACTAAACCGCATCACTCAGTGCCAAGTCCAGATGCCACTTAAACACCTCCAGGGATGATGATTCCACCCCCTCCCCGAGCAATCTATTCCAATGCCTGACTACCCTAACAGTGAAAAAAATTTTTCTAATATCTAATCTAAATCGCCCTTGCCTCGGCTTAAGGACATTTCCTCTGGTCCTCTCACTGTAGGCATGGCAGAAGAGACCGGTCTCCACCCCACTGCAGTATCCTTTAAGGTAGCTTTAGAGAGAGATGAGGTCACCCCTGAGCACTGAGGGTGCACTCAATCCCCATGTCCATATCAACAATAAAGATATTAAACAAGACTGGCCCCAAAATTGAGACCTGGGGAACCCCACTAATGACCGGCCACCAACCGGATTTAGCTCCATTTACCGCAATTCTCTGGGCCCGGGCATCCAGCCATTTTTCTACCCATTGAAGAGTCCATCCATCCAAGCTGTGAACAGCCAGTTTTTCTAGGAAGATGCTGTGGGAGGTGGTGTCAGACGCTTTACTGAAGTCTAGATAGACCACATCCACAGCCTTTCCCCCACCGACTAAGTGTGTCACCTTATAGAGGCAGATCAGGTTGGTCAAGCAGGACCTTCCTTTCATGAATTCACATTGGCTGGACCTGATCCCCTGGTTGTTCTGCATCTAAAGGCATCACTCAGGATGATCTCTTCCATAACCTCGTCTGGAACCAAGATTAGGCTGACAGGCCTGTAGCTCCCCAGATCATCCTTCCGACCCTTCTTGCAGATGGGCATTGCATTTGCTAATTTCCAGTCAGCTGAAACTTCTCCAGTTAACCAGGTCTTCTGGTAGGTGACTGACAGTGGATTGGGAAGTTCTTTCACTAATTCCCTCAATACTCTGTGGTGGATCCCTTCAGGGCCCATAGATTTGTGAATGTCTAATTGGCATGGCAGGACACTGACCATCTCCTCCTGGATTACAGGAGCTTTGTTCAGTTCCCCATCCCTAACTTCCGCCTTTGTGGGCTGGGTATCCTGAGGACAACTTGTCTTCATATTGAAGCTTGAGGCAAAGAAGGCATTAAGTACCTCCGCCTTTTCCTCATCCCCTGTCACTACACTACCATCTGCATTCAACAAATGATGGAGACACTCCTTGATCCTTCTTTTGCTGCCAATGTATAGAAACTTTTTTGTCGTCTTTAATGTAGCCACCAAATCAAATTCTAGTTGAGCTCTGGCCCTTCGAATCTTCTCCTTACATGACCTCGCGACTTCGTTATAGTCCTCCCTAGTCATCTGATGTTCCTTCCAGAGACAACACATTCTTTTTTTTTCCCCAAAGTCCCAGCCCAAGTTCACTGTTTAGCTAGGCTGGGCTTTTTTCCGTGACAACTTATCTTTCCAAACATGGGGAGAGCCTGCTCCTGAATATATTTTAAAATTCCTTTTTAAAGCACATCCAGCCTTCCTGGATTCTTTTGCCCTTCAGGACTGACTCCCAGGGGACTCTGTCAATCAATCTCCTGAACAAGTCAAAGTCTGCCCACTGGAAGTCCATGGTGGAAGTTCTGCTGGTGCCCTTCCTTATTTCACCCAGCATTGAAAACGCTAACATTTCATGGACACTATGCCCAAGACAGCCGCCAATCACCACATCACCCACTAGTCCTTCCTTGTTGGATTTAATGATCCCTATAGGTCCCTTCCAACTCACGATATTCTATGATTCTATGATTTAAAGGACTTTAAATGCCTTTCAGTAGCATCCAGTATGATCTGCTCTATAATTTTTCCAGGTACTGGGGCTAGACCAGCAGGTCTGTAGTTTCTTGGGTCTTGCTTCATGTCCTTCTTGTAAACTACAATAATGCTGAGTAGCTTCTAGTCAGCATGGACCTTCCCAGACTCCCAAAACCTTTGGTAGGTGATTGAGAGAGATCACACTACAACAACCACTAGCTCCTTCCACACTCTGGGATGAATCCTACCTGGCCTCATAGACTTACAAGCATTCAACTGGTCCCTTACAATCTCCATGTACACAAATAGAAAGTCACTATTCCCACAGTAATGGTCCTCCAAATTAGAAGACAGGGCAGCCCAAGGTCTGTTAGTATTATAAGAGACCAAAGCAAAAAAAAGCACAGAATGCCTCCACTTCTTCTTCAGCCCAATTTGTCAGGTGATCATCTACAACAAATATTGGTCCAACATTTTCCCTAGAACTCGTCTTGCAATTAACGTATTTCAAAAAGCCTTGCTTGTCTGACACAACACTGGCCAGTTTCAACTCTAATTAAGTTTTGGTCTTTCATATCTTCTCCCTGCATATGTGAAGGGAGACAATTTCTTTTTCTTCCTGAGTTTCAAGAGGAGTTCCCTGTTCAGTTAAGCTGGTCTTCTGCATGGCTTGTTTAACTTCCAACACAGAGAGATGACCTGCTCTTGTGCTTTTAAAAGGTGATTCTTAAAAACTGACCAGCACTCATGGAACAGCACACTGGTAACTAGCTCACTGTGTCACCTAAAGTTAGCTCTGTTGAAATCCAGGGTAGTAACTTCGCTGACCGTTCTCCTCATTACATCAAAAATTTTTAAATTACCCATTTCATGATCCTGTGGCAAAGGCAGCCACCTACCATCATATCTCTCACAAGACCTTCTTTATTAGTGAATAACAGGTTTAGAAGGGCATCTTTCCTAGTTGGCTCACTGAGGACTTGTGACTACCAATTATCTTCAACATACTTCAGGAATTTCCCAGACTTGCTTGTCAAAGTAGTATGGTATTCCCAGGTCACATCTGGGAAGTTGAAGTTTCCCATAAGGACAAAGAGAAAGACAAATGGAAAGAAGACAAAACTGAAAAAAGACTGGGGAGTCCTGGTGGACAAAAAGTGGAATATGAGTGAGCTGTGTATCTTTGAAGCAATAATCACATTCTGGACCAGCTTTGCAGAAGCACAGCTACCAAATCAAGGCATGTTACTACTCCTTTCTACTCAAGTAATCCACATGGGAAGCAGTATCCTTCACAGCGACTACTGTGGGAGCAGAGTGAGTTCTAAGAAATCTGCCTTAGAGAAGAGACAAAACAATGGACTTATTTTATTCATCTAAGAATGCTGTCAATATCAGAATCTGTATCAAGTTACTGAAGTCTGAAGATATATTT
The DNA here is from genome assembly GCA_013397865.1 of Struthidea cinerea. Taxonomy (NCBI): domain Eukaryota; kingdom Metazoa; phylum Chordata; class Aves; order Passeriformes; family Corcoracidae; genus Struthidea; species Struthidea cinerea. Next base: position 1,559,281 of record VZTI01002485.1, on the reverse strand, counting down.
TGATAAATACCCTGGAGTAACAAGATACATGATTCATTTAGCTTGCCTACCACTCAGGAGAATCAAATTTAGTTGAGAATCTGACTTGTAAACGGAGTCTAACCTAGAAACAGGAAAGACACGGAAGCTGCAATAATTGGGAGTCTCCTGGAACTTCCAGAAAGTCGGCAGGAAGTATGGCTTGTCAAGACAAGACCTGCCACAGTTACTTTTCAGTACTGCCACTGGTACAATCAGCCTTTAAAGACAAGAAATACCTCCTAGGAGCTTACAGCCTAAGTAAGGGCTTAACCAGATAACAGTGCTACTGACCTCAATAGGAAAATCTGATAAATTATCTTTCCCTGCCCCCAGAGAAAAATCACATGAAGCGTTGCAACCCACCCCTCCACCACCACCACGAGATAAAGGCTCTTGATTCCCTAACACCTTTCTTGAAAAAGTTTTTAAAGCATCCTGACATCACAGAAGAGAAAAAACTACTTTGGACAATACTCAGAATGCAGCAAGATATACCACCATTGGTTTTAAAAAGGGGAATACAATGGCTAAAATATAAAATATTAGCTAAATGATCAGTAATCTGAGTAAGTCTGTTGAATAGTCAAACCAAGAGAGGTTGTGGAGGATACTTCATGAGATGAAAACCACTCAGCTTCACAAATGCTCTTTTAGGGAACCACTTGCCATCATTCGAGCAGCATGCAGTTTAGATTACAAGGCTTCAAATTCTAACTTTTATCTGCAAGTTGTCAGGAGAACATGACCACCTTTCCCATTCACTGTATTCATGACTACTACATAGTCAAGCTACAACTCTTCAGGTATACCTTCTCTTCACATGTTTTAGATTACAGGCCCTCCAGTGCTGAAACTTCCTGTGCTACCCCTTAGGCACCATTGTTCAAAATAGCTACAAATAAGACAAAGCCACGACAACTTTAAAACAGGAACACTTCTCCCTTCACAAACTGTTACAGCTTGTCCTGTAATCCAAATGGACCTCTGTATTCCTCCATTAAGGTAAAAAGGTTTTCCCTGTTCTAATTAGTTCTAAAATGTACCACCCAAATTAAAAAGAAGAAAAAAGAAAAAAAAAGTTTTGAGAAGGATTTATAGTGACAGATCTGACAGTTTGCTTGGGCTGCAAAATATAAATCCAATTTGGAGGTCTCCCCAAGAATAAGTAGGTATTAGGGGATCAGACACAGTGTGACTGTAGTATAACTAACTATATTTGTCAATCATGATTTAGCAAGTCATCCAATTTCTGTTTTGTGTATATTATGACCATTTCACATTTTAATACAGTTAATATAAATCAGTTTCCTATTCTCCCAATCAAATCTGTCCCTCAGCCATTTGATTCATAAGAGAGCAGAATACTGCTCTCTACCATACTGCAAAACCACTAAAATAATGCAAATTTTGCTATCTGCTTAAGAGTGCTAGATGCACCTCCACAATCAAAAGAAATTTTACAAGTTTAAGTGGTCCTGTCTGAAAGCTCCACACAATGAGGGAAGCAAAAAGTTCTATTCATACAAATAGATCTATTTTTAAAGGACTTAAGAAGCTGTGAGGCCACCTGTTCCTTGGCACGTGCTACACAGGTACATATTCTGAAAACATAGTCCAAGATAAGCTCCAGATTAATAAGAGGGAAGAAATCCCTGTCCATATATTCTGCAACACAGAAGGTAACAGCAGACCAAGTGGAAGTTCTACGAAGAGAATCTCTTTAGTGTACACTGCAGTGTAATGTGCAATCATCAGCAGGTGGAGACACCTCCAGTAGGTATAGCAGACAATACTTTTGAAGGGAGGGAAAGCATGATACAGAAGGAGTCTGATCCATACCCATAATGCTCCGTACTCAGGTGACACTTTAAATGGCTTTTTTGTTCAATGGCATGTTAACTTCATCAGCAAGCATCCCTTAGAAGCACTGACAGACATTTTTTTAATTTATACACTGAGATATGGAAGTTTTGTATAATCTTCTACCATACTCCAACAATATTCAAGGGTCCAGGTTTCTATCCAGGACACCAGCTTGCACATTTATATCCAAATAGTTCTCCCAAATCCTTATCCAGTAGGAGGTTTCCAGTAGGAAAGGAGGTTTAAGAATGAACATGCAATACAAGAAAGATTGAAGACATTCAGAACAAGGGTGAAGGAAAAGGTCTTCTGGACAATGCTGCCAGGGAGCTAATGGCAATTTCTACATAGACAAGCGCCATATTTGCTTTGCCAGAAGCAACATGATTCGAGTCCATTAGCACATGGCCTGAAAACATTCTGCTAATACAGGATTCAGGTTCCATGTTTCAATGTGTTAGTATTCCCTCCTCATTCCCCAGCCAACAAATCATTCTGGCCTGGAAGAAAGCAGGGGGAGACTTCTGCCTCCCCGAATGGCAGTGGGACTTTCAGCCCAAAAATGCCAAATACACAAACAAGCAACATGTCCAGGCATTGAATAAAGATCTGAAAACTCAGAAGAACCTGTACATGACCCATTACACATGAGCTGGCATCACGGAAAGAGATGAATTCATAATAAATACAGCAATAGCAAGAAAATTTCTAAAAGCCACTGCGGTCCCATCACTGATTACTTTTTCTTAAACAGAGATTCACAAACATGACTTAGGTATGTGGGGCACACAGACCAGCCTGGATGATGGCACGCATCATGCACCAATACTGAAGATACCACTACTGCCAAACAAGATGTTTGGTGCAGACAAACACCAGAATCAAGCACTTCCAAAACTGAGCAAGCTTTTACAGTTGCAATGCTTCCTTTTGGCTGTATCCAGGGTTCTTCTCTGGTGGCATTTTAAAAAAGTTACTGGAGGCAGCAATAGTAGATTTCTCAGCTGCTGGTGTTTTCCCAGTCCACTCAGAGTTCTGGGATCTCAAGGACGGTGTTGCTGGTAGCTCTGACTCTGCTGCATCCATGTGGACAGATAAAGTTGCTGGAAAGGGGGAACAGAGGAAGAGAGTAAGAAAGGGCAATAAAAAAGTTACAACAACTGACTTCATGGCAAACTCCTCATATATATAATTTCATTTATGAATATATTATTTATTGAATTTCTAAAAGTTCTCCATCCAAATTCCTTTGAAATAGAGGTTCTTGATAGCATTAACAATTTTGGTCTAATGATTCATACACTCAAAAGTCTAAGTTCCCAGTCCACTAACTAGTCCCCTTAGTAAGAGTTCCTGTTGAAAATCAAAAGTTTTAGCTGTCCTATATTTAAACTGAATCAATTCACAATCACTCATCTGAAGATAACTTGGATTCCTTGCAAAGACGCAATTAACTCTGTATTTGAGATTTTCAAAGTCTCTGGAGGTGTAGCAAATTTCAGGTTGCTAAGCTCATTTAAAGAGGAATACATACCTCTCCTCACCCAGTAAGGACAGTACCATGAACCTCCACATATATCCAACATGGTAAATCAGCATATTATGACAAGAAGCTACTTGCCAAGCTAGGTTGAAATCCATTCCCATTTTCTCAATACAACCACTGCTTCAAAATGGAACAGGCTACAATAGCCAGAGAGATTTGCAGATCCATAGCTCAACCCAACAGTCGCCCAAATTTCCAGGATTGTCAAAAACCTAGAGATATGAGAGTTTACTCCAATTCTCAGTATTGTGAGTCACTCAATCCTCACAAGCAGAACAGGGCAGGGTAAAGAAGAGTAATTGCCGTAGGAGTCTTTGGGGAAAACGGAATATTTTTAACAACTGCTCCAGTACAAAACACATTTCTTCACTGTAGTCTCACAACAGGTAATAGTTGTTTGTGTGTTTTAATTACAAGTTGCGTCTGCTGCTCTGTAGTGGATGAAGAATAAAGAGGCTACAGCAAGCCTCAACTAGAGGACAGATTGCTTTGAAGTTTAAATAAAAAGTTGGTTCAATGCTTAAGGTTCCACACTCAGATCTGGAACCCCAACAATGCTGCTTCTGTACATCCAAAATGGTGATTCATTCCCATATAGCTACAATACAGCTGATAAAAGTGCATTGCAATTTTACATCTAGCCCATCATCTTCCTCCATCTGAAGGTCATATGAAACATGAAAAAAACCCCAACAACTAAGTCACCACCAATACTACACTACGTGCCCCTTGCTAGAAGTCTCCCCACTCCGGCTCTCCATCTTTCCTCATAAAAAAAGCAAAGGACTGGAACTGGTTACTTGTTTCTGGGTATGACAAAGAGTGAATAATTAGCAAGAAATAGGAGAGGGAAAATTCACCAAATTGCTACTATTCATCAGGCTGTTCTCTGATAAGCAGTTTCACAGGCTGCTAACTATCACCTTTTTTACAAGCTAAGTGTGAATACATGCCAAGGCAGACAAAAATCTATTTATGCAGATTTTTACCCTAGACTCACTGTAATAGCTGAATATGATGCCAGTTACCATGTGCACTGCTACACATATAGAGGATTGAACCACATACACATAAACATTACAAACATCAGTGTGAAGATCAACAGCTGTTCACCATTTATTGCACAACCATCTGTACTTGTGGTCTATTCTGACAAACTGAAGACAGACGTGACAGTCTTCATCAGATTCCTTTCAAAGCAGAGAATAACTTCCATGAGAATAACATTTCAGGCAGTATTCCCTCTTTCAAGCTCTACTGTGCCACTGGGGATATTATTCCAAATCAACTGTACTGCAATGAAAAGTAACTAAACACAAGGACACTATCCATACCTTCGAAGTCTCAGACCATTGAAAGGTCAAAGGACCTATCACCACAGACTTTCTTCCTCCCTAGGCACGGCTGTTGGTCACTGGGTTGGACGAATCTCTGGTCTAATCCAGTACAGTCAGCCTTAACTCCAGATTTCCTTATTCTACTGCCAAACTACACCAGCCAGACTTTTGTTCTTATCTGGTGAAGGCCTCATGCTTTAGGGCTCACACTGATTGTGTAGTGTGGAAAACATTGATTTTCAGTCTCTCTAAATATGTGCATAAGTTTGCCCAACTTAATTTTGATAACAGTCACTTCCTGAAGTGCAAATTAATTCTGAATTTTCTACCCACTTTTTGTTGTTCTCAATAGCTATCTCAGTTATGGTATTTAGGCCAGTTAGCCTCAAAGAGCAGGATTAATACCAGAAGTTTAATGCTATAGCAATACAATAGAGACCTAAGGCACTTCTTATATGCAGTTTTTTGATGTTCATGCAAGGGACTCTGGGAAAAGATACTTTACCAGAACTCATAAATACTCACATTCATGAAAGTATGTGAGAAGACATGGAATAAATTCAGTTGCTTGGTTCCCAAATAAACATTATCTCTAGCTCCCTTCTCACATTCCTGCACCAAGGAGGGAAATAGCATCCACATCTCATCTGCGTTTTATTACCATCTTCTGATTTCAGCTAAATTCAACTCAAAACTTTCTGTGGATGGTGGGGGGGTGAGGCGACAGGGGAAGATTTGTAGCTGCATGTTTAAGAAAGAAGCTAAATTCATCACAATGACAGGGGATAGTGTTGGCAGAGATTTGAGCTATTTATTCTTTTAGGAAAATCCTATAAAGAATGACACGAGGAAGCCTCTATCTGCAGTCTTGTTCATCACACTGGTGAGGAGTCCGATAACAGATGTATGCAGTAGCGTGATTTAGTGCCGGGAGCTGGCCCCTGATGTGTATTAATACAGCGGCAAAGCGGAACGAGCCCCTCTTCATCACTCATCTCTATAAAAGAGGTGGAATCCGAGATGGCCCGATGTTCGGCAGAGCAAGCCCATTTGTTCTGCTGACTGATGAAGCCAGCTCAGGCTGTGTCCTTCACCTCCACGGGGCACTCAGGTTGCAAAAAAGGAGATCACTGAAGCAGGACCTGGTCAACAAGTGAGACGAGAGCAGTTGGACTCAGCTAAGGAGCTATTTAAAGGTGAAGAAATCCAGCACTCTGTGCCTGCATGACAGGCACAGGCCTTCATTCTGATTTACCTGTGCTTCACCTTTTGCAGAAGTAAAACACCACAAACATAAAAAGCCTCAGAAGTGAAAGAATGAGGCTGCCATGATTCCTCAGGCACATGGGAACCCCAGTATATGGCATTTATATAGGGGTGAACATAGGGGTGAATAGACGCATGGCAAGGGAGAAAAATCTTTATCTCATCCATATCCAGCAAACATAAGAGTGTCCAATTAATTCTACATTATTGCAGGGTAATACTACGTATCTTTTTAGGCATTAGTAATTCCATAGCTAAATCCCCTTTGACAGAAATAACATCAGATTCCAGAAGTTTCCAAGTTATATGTCCAGGCTGTGCTCCAGCTGTAACTAGGAGTCTGTTGTAGAACATCATTTAGGACACAGCTTCAGTTACCCAATCATAAAAGTTTCTTTCCCCAAGTCAGCATTGCAGCAAACCCTGCCCACAGCTGTTCACTTTGCTGAGGATATTTCTAAACAGGACAGAAGAGACCTTTACCATTTCTGACCATTAAAGACTCTGCAGACCTTGTTTCTTGATGATCAGCACAAGCATGCTGTCTATACTCTACTAACTACACTCCTTCCTTATTTTCTAATACATAATAATCTTCTCTCCCTCATCCATAACAGGAAAGCTCTCCAAACCTCTGTGCTATTTTCCAGTGCTAAGTTCCACTCCAGATGTACTCTCAACTCTTCAAGAAGTGTTTACTATACAATTTGCCTAATCAGGTAAGTACAACTTAAATAGTATAGAAGCAGAAGATCTCCTCATAGATCGTGACCAGCAATGCAGTACAGAATACATTCCGAATAATAAATAAGTGGACAGGTAACAGGGGACAGTGAGACATTAGCACTCATACCAAGAAAATCTAGTACTCCAGTGCTAAAATTCTGTGGCTACAGATACTAACCCATTTACTACAGAAGTTTGAATATCCCAAAATGGAATACACAAAAGCCAGGAAAGAATAACCTAAATAAATAATCAACAATAGATGAGACTTCTGCTGAAAAACAGATTTTTAATGTTCTTTTCTCTTCTTTTTTAATACAGATCCTTTCTGACAGTTTACAGTCCAGATCTGTGACCTGGAGAGAAAGCTTAAACTTCTTCCCTATATCATTATTCTACTGTCTATCTACCAGCCCAAGGAAGAAACACAAACTTCTTCCTATTAATCATCAGTTTCTTTGCTCTTCCCCACTGTTTTCACATCTCCATTTTTCCCATCATCTTATCCACTATCTTGTTACTGGATTACAGGAATAGCTTTTTAAAAAGTAGTAGGAAGAACATGTGTTGATGGATAGTCACAAGACAGGGTAAGGTGAAAGGCCAGAAAAGAATCACCCTAAAACCCCTTGTGTTCTCCAGATTAAAGCTCTTTCATATTCTGATGACTAATCAATGCCTTTTCAGAAATCTGCCACATGAAAATAGACCAGCATTTTAATGACTACATCCCCATAACAAGAAAAAGAAAAAAGTAACTATTTCCATCCAGAAGAGTAAGACAACCTCCAGGGAATAAGTGGTCTCACCCAGTGATGATACAAAAATTGCCAGAATTTTGCTCCTGCGAAAGTGTCGACAAATACCCTGATAAAGGGCATCAGAGCCACCACCTAATGTCAGCCCAACGCTGAAGGAACACACTGTGCATACTGATCAACTCCCTATTACCATGAACTGCATAATTTAGGACAGTGGAAATAACACTTTATGAAGAAGTAGATTACTATTCACTGCACAGTGAAGCACTATACATTATATTAACATCACTACATTGCCAAAAATTTGTTTAGTAGGCAGCTTTCGATGCTATGTACAAACACATGATATGCTCTCTCACACGTTTCATTAGTTTCAAACCAAAGTAACACTACTTTGCCTATGGCACTTTGCTCAAAAGGGACATGACTTTAAAAATGCTGGCAGGTTACCTGATGTTGGGCTAGACATGGAGGCTGCAGCTGGCTTTCGTTTCCTCTTGATGTCCCTTGAACATGGTGGTCCCAGGTGGACATTTGTTTGCCTATGGAGAAATTAAAACAAATTAAACTCTGTTCCAATATCACATTTCTGTAAGACTGACCAGTCACCTCCAGCTCCTACCTTCCCATCAGCTTCCTGACTAGTAAGCAGCACAAACCAGAAGTTTCTCAGGGAGTTTTGCTCCCATTCTTTGTCAGTATACATTATGCTCCCTTGTCGCTGTTACGTCCGAGGCGCATAAAGAAAACGACACAGAGTCCAGGCTCGTGAACAGTGGAAGCCGAAGCTTTTCTTTAATCATTTTCTGACTACTATATAGGATAGATCGCAAAAAGTGTGTTGAGTGGCAATAGGTAATTGGTTCCTCGGCCATCCACTCCTTGAGAGGATTGGCCAAGTCCTAAGATACCTATTCCATGATATTTTCAAAGTCAAAGCCATAACAATCTTGCAAAACAGCTTGCGAGTGCAAGAAGTTTATGAAACTGTGACCTTGTTTAAAATAGTTTACATAGGAAAGACAGTCTTCTCACAGAATATTGAGAAAAGGCTGAAGAATTTCTCTGATTCTAGCTTTGTAGCACCTACACTCCCTTTTTTTTTTTTTTTTAAGAGCTCACACATAAACTACCCAGAAGAATAATTTCTTAGCCTTTAAAGGATCTGGTTTTGTATTAATTTCAAACTAACTCCTTGCATACATAAAGATGTGATCAAGCAGTGATACGACATATGTCCTACCATTACTTCTATGCAAGAAAAACAAATGTCTGCAAGATTGCTCTTTAAATAAACTGTGTGATATTTGCTCCTTAGTCAGAAGTTATTTTGCAATCTATTTGGTACTGTAGAGTCATCTTAGAATGTACCTATAATGCCAAATGTCCATACATATTGTTTCCACTACAGTAGTAAGTTCATAAAGTTAGGAATGCAAAACCGTCTCATGCGTTTTCAAAATCATTATTTCTTTATCAAAGTGCTGTGCAAACAGCTAAATCTGACTTATGGCAACCTTGTCACATCTCTAAACTGGCTGAAAGGCATAACCTGTTCTGTTAATATCAACTATTAAGTCTGAAGCCTACTGATGGCCATTTCAGTTTAATCATTTGCCAATTAAGAAGTAATCATTTGCCAGTTAAGTAGAAATCTGTACTGTTGGAACTGACTTGAGCTGAGTACTCCTCCAAGTCATATACCTGTAGGAAGCAGAGACGTTGCATTCAGAAATAACAGTTTCCTCAGCAGACCAGAGAACTTTCTCAAATACTATCCATAATGAATACAAATGCAAAATTCAGCAATGACATTGGGTTCAGATTCCTTCTTTGTCCGATACAACAGACTTGCTTTGGCAAGTTCCTTGGTCACTCTTAGCATCAGATCTGTTGTGCAAAATGCAGAACTACAGTGCAAATAAAATAAGTTAAAGACTGTGAGAAGCTTACATAGCGTAAAATTTACAACCATATAAGTTTTGATGATTAAGTGCTAAAAAGCTGCTGTGTCTTCAAAGCTTGTTATTTTGATTTAAAAAAAAACCTGAAAGTTTAACAAACACTTTTATCACGTACTAAAACCTTTCAAATATAAGAAAAGGAAAAGTTCATGGGTTTTTATTTCCATGACAAAAATCTATTAAAAAAAACAAACCCGGGTATTTACAATATGTTTAATTTTAGATGCTGTATTTATGCAAAACCAAATTGTGCTATTATATCTATACAGAACAGTGTAGGGACCACAAAAAAATTCCTATACTAGTCCAGTCTACAAATTGAATGCTGCTGGATCTACCTGCTTACCTGTAAAAAAACATGCAACCTCAAAATAAAGGAAATATCTACTGTTCCATCTTTTCAACTATAATTCAGAAGTTATACAAGAAGTCTATAAGATCTGTCCTCTAAATCTGACACTGAAGAACAGTTTCAATAATTTTTAAATGGTGCTAAGTTTCACAAAGAGCCAGTTTTTCAAATCTGGGAACACATATTAATACAACCAGACAAAAGAAGTCTCCTGAGGGGATAGAGTGTACTCTCAGTAAACTCACTAAGATCAAGTGCTGGGTCCTTCACTTTGGCCACAACAACCCCATTCATCACTGCACACTGGGGGAAGAGTGGTTGGAAAGTGGCCCAGAGGAAAAGGGCCTGGCAGTGCTGATCGACAGTGGCTGAACATGAGCTAGTGTGTGCACAGGTGGCCAAGAAGGCCAGTGGCATCTTGCTTGGTTCAAGAATATTGTGACCAGCTGAACCTGGGAAGGGAACATTCCCCTGTACTCAGTGAGGCTGCACCTCAAGTCCTATGTTCTGGTTTGGGCCCTTCACTACAAGAACACTGAGGTGCTGAGAGTGTCCAGAGAAGGGCAATGGAGCTGGTGAAGGGTCTGGAGCACAAGTCCTATGAGGAGCAGCTGAGGAAGCTGGGGTTGCTTAGCCTGGGGGAAAGAAAGCTCAGGGAAGCCCTCTTTGCTCTCTACAACTACCTGAAAGGAAGGTGTAGTCAGGTGGGGGTCTGTCTCTTCTGCCAATCAACTGGCAAGAGAATGAGAGGACATACTCTCCTGCTGCACAGGGGAGGTTCAGGTTGGATATCAAGAGGACTTTCTTCAAGGAAAGGGTTGTCAAACATTGGAATGGACTGCCCAGGGAGATGGGTAGAGAAATGAACCCTGGAGGTGAAAAGCTTCCAAAAATACTGGCACACCTATAGGATGCACATTCAAATCTCATGTTTGTACACTGAAGAGAGTCACCTTTAAGTAATTTCACATATGCTAAAAACTGCTTTTGTACATGACTACAACAGTGGCTATGCAATGTTTTAACCCAGCTGTAACCATGTATTCTGAAGCATCTAAACACACATAGCCTGAGGAAGATTCCGTTTTTTATTTTGCATCAGTGACACAGTATTAGATTAGTAACTTCATGACTACAAAATTGTATATAATAATCCAACTAATTTTAAATAATGTAACAATAACAACAAAAATAATTTTAAAATGTTCCCTTTTCAATTTTCTGAACTTACACCAACATTAGCCAGCTGATCCTTGGTGGAGAATCACTATGGACTAGGAAAGAAGTATGCACTACCATTTCCAAGAGACTTCATGCAATTTTTCTCAGTTCACAAATGTTACGGCTAGATTTTGCACAAGAGCTCCTAGCTCTCAGCTACATACTCAAACATCTACCCTTACCTGATGATTACACAAGGGGAAAAAAAGAAAAAAACAGAAGAATCTCAAAATCCCTTCTTGTAGTGAAAGTAAAGGCAAATCATACTTCAGCTGAAGACTACTAGCAAGCATGCTGTATCTAGTAGCCCTGCCTCTAAGATACAAAGGCTCAGAGGTCATAAATTGTCTCTGTAACATGTTTTTCATTCAAGTTTATCCCTTATTGATCACCCACACTTCAGTTAGTAAATCAGGAACCTATTGATTACTCACTGGCTCTGACTGACCCAGTGGTAAAAGTGTCATTTCAAGTGGCTGTTGCACCTTACAAGCACCATAAATCTGCATGCATCTCCAGGTGTTAAGTACCTTGGGAGAGAGAAGAGCAGAAGACTGCACTCAGGGATGATAGTCCTCATTAAAGCATGGACAGAAAGGATGTCTGAGGTATAACTTATGAAATATGCACATTTTTGGTAGATATCACACTTTTCAATGTAAATTTCTAATCACTAGCTTACATGCAGATCTGTATCAGTGAGATAATAGAATTAGTGAATCCCAGTTTAACAGCAGACTCCTAAAGACTCCTACAAACACCACCACCACTAGGAAAATCAAGTCATGGATATGCACAGCACCCAACATAGCGGTGGACAGGCTGAACTCTAAAACGTGAAAATATCACTGACAAGTTGCAATGATAAATTAGTTCTTCTTCCAAAGCTGAATTTTAACAACTCTTCTGAACAGTTAAAAATTACTCTAAAGTAGACTAGAACAGGAAAGGCTGACAGAAAATGCATATTTGTGCATTGTCACAGCCCTCTCTGCGAAGAAGTTTGAGACCAGAACTTTGTGAGATGAAAGATCTGGGCCTAAACTGACAAACTAGAATAGGACTTACACTGTCCTTACTACACTTCAATCCCTTCTGTTAGGCCTCCATGCTTTCTTCAATGTCATGGTCATTAAAAAACATGTAAATAAAGTCATAGAATAAACAGTAATGAGAAAATAATTCCCTGGTTTCTTTTGGACTACAACAGGTTGATCATAAGAAAAAAAAACAAAGTCGCAGTGCTTAGTCACAGGTGGATATGCCAGGTGACCGGACACTAATGTGAAAACCTAGTTTACAATCTAGAGATAACTGAAATTCTAACCTGGGAAGAGAAAAGGGAGAACACACTTAGAGAAAAATATCAGGATCCAAAATGTGGCTGTTTTGTTGGCTGCAATATATTCAACTCACACAGCAGTCACTGCCAAGAGTTAGCGAATGAAAAATTACACATGTATAGAAAAAATGGCTTTCAACAATATGAAAAGTCTATAGTGTCTTTTTGACAGTGATAATATTTTCTGTAATCACAAAGTAAAGGAATTATTCAGGAAATATGGATTTGTCTTTTGTTTTTTAACATAGTACTTATGATTCCCACTTCTGCATGTAGGTCATGCTGGAGGAAAAACAAGCTTTGTTATGCAGAAAGATGAAATTTATGGTAGTCTCTAAGTGTCAGAAGTAATGCTTCCTTTCATTTCTTTTCCATATATTTATTCTATGACTTTATTTACATGATTTTTAGTGACCAGTAATTGCATACACAAGACTCCCATCTCACTTCTACATTTTGAGATGACCGTGCACTGGAGCTTGCCACTGTTTTACATCTACCACAGTACTTCAACAGAAAATTAAGATTAGCCATACAATCTGTGGGAGACAGTACACAGCACAAGCAGACACCAGCCCACAAAGAACCTTACTGAACAGCATAAGGCCCCCAAAAACTTCACTATCTGTGAAGTCTAAATTGTAGCAGGAGGTCCACTCTTTTAAAATTCAGGATAAAAACCAGCTCAACCTCACAACACAGGTCTCTGAAAAGGCCATACAGAGCTAAGTGTAATAGTCTGTGGCCTTCTTGGAGGCAGGAGGCACATTGCACACTTGTGGGTGTATGCTTCTCACTGTAATCTCACATCATCCATCTTGTCTGCTTACACTCTTTATTCTAACCCTATCCTTAGAAGAAGCAAAGCACATGGATTATGCAGTGAAAGTGAGAGGCACTCATTAGTCTATGACTATAAAAACAAGGGATGTTATTATCCTCATGTTAAAGTGAATGTTAATAGAGACTGCCTTTTAACAAAGATACTGCTACTAAAACTCCACACAACCCAGCTGTTGCTGTTGTGATGCTCTATTCAGAGCAGACACAAACCAAATGAAAGGCTCTTGCTCTAAGCCCTGAGGTGTTACCTGAGGCTGTTGATGGTGGCTTCACAAAATTAATAGTAAAAGCAGAATTCTTTCTCCTCTTTGACTACAGAGCCAGCTGGGCACCAGTCTAATCTGCACATAACATGTGTAAATCAATACAAGTTGCTCATCCTATCTGCACGCAAAGCTCCCAGACACACAAGCACTTCTTGTTATCACATCCCAGTGTAGATATTCCCGACGCACAGCAGTCTCCTATGCCCTGCAGAGCCTCATAGGAAGGCTTCTAGAGCACATTTTCAGATTCCAAAATTACTAATAGGTCAGCTCACTTCTTAAATCATCCAAATCTCATAGGTCTTCAACAGCAGCAGTCTGTTGCCCAGTAAGCGTTATAATGATGTGGCAATTCCATTCCTAAAAGTCTGCATGTGGCAAATGCAAGTGAACACACTTCCTTCTTGTTTTCTATGTAAGCACTCTAAGCAGAGATGATGTGATCCCATATATTATACTCCCTATTTTCACACAGAATCACACTGTATCTATGACAGAAACACTCCTACTATTTGCCAGATCTGCTGAGTACACAGATTTGAAATAGCAAGTAAAAAGCTTCTGAAGCCAAGGGGAATTTATTTTTCACTCCAGAGAATCAGGATTCATCAAAATGGGAACATCAGGCCCCAGTCAACTGCAATGTGACACTAGGTTGATAGCTGCTGTTCATTGCATGCCTGTCAGAAGAATTCAGTTATATTTCCAACTGGAATACTAGCCAGGCTGTAGCAAAGGAAGACATGAAAATGCTCCAGCTAAATGGAAAAAGAGTTAAAAAAAAATAGGGAGAAAGATGTCTAAAGCAGTTGACAGCAGGCATTTTCACATAAAACATTTTCCAAGAAGATAAAGATGTGTGGATAGGTTGCCCAGAATGAACTGGATACTGTCCTGATCAAGCAGGAAAGTATGAAATTGTGGACATCTGTTCCTTCGGCTGCCTCAGAAAGGCTTGACATTGCAGGCAATCCCTGCATTTCCACGTGCTTGGGTAAGAGGCCGCAATATTAGGATCTCTGTGCACAGACACAGAAGTGATGGAACAAGATTTATTTTCACGAGCGTATTTCTAGAATTGGAACTAGAATTTGAGACATACAAGTCTGTTCAATTTAACAGCACCACCAAACCCAGGGTATTGGGCAACTGAGAGTAAATGAAGAGAAGGTCACTCACCCCTCTACAACTTTATCCCATGTTCCAGGCAAGATGACAGACTTGCTTTTAAATCAGATTAAACTCCAGATTAAGAGTACATGCAAAGCAATATTCTTTATTTGTGCTGTTCAAAAGTCTAATACATTCTTCAAGTCTCCACCTTCAACATCTACCTGCCATTCAAGGCCCACTTTTCCTGTGACCTCCAGTGGGAACATTTAATTGCCTTTTTCACCCATAATCCTATTTTCAAGGCTAGGAAAGTAATAAATGGCATTATGGACAATTTATTTTCCACCTTCCTCTCTTATTCTGCCTGCTATTCAAATTAAAGGGAACATTGGTTCTAGGCTCTTCTGAAACTCTTACCCTGCCTCAAGGGAATAACATTCCATCAACCAACAACTTACAACATCTTCTCACCAACAGAATATTGAATAACCAAAATCTAATAAGATATTCAACTTCAGCCTAAACAAAATCCTCTTAAGTAGAAGGAGTTCAAAAACAAAATTCTGTTCAGACCACTCCTCCCAGAGAGGCAAACAGGCAGAGGGGAAAGAGGGAAGGATCCCTTGAGCTGCCCATGCAAGTCTCTACTTGCTTGCTTTTAGCAGTCTGCATCGTGAAATCGAAACCTTAACAGACAAGACATGATTAGCAAATGCTTTGTGCTCTTAAAGGAGAGTAATTATAGGCATGTGAAAAAGGAAGAGATCCCTGAGGTACTCTTCCTTGCATGCCTCCCGAGAGGCAGCAGGGCCATTAAAAATTCCATGATGAAGAGGAAAAACAGTCTGGGAACAGCCAGGAGGCAATACAGCAAATTAATACACCAGCCATCCCTTGGGAGGACTGCAAGAAAGCAGAAAACTCTCCTTGCTTCACAAAATAAAATTATACCACTAATGATAACAGTCACCACATACACAAAACTGCTTCTAATGACAGGTGTGAAATTCCCAGTGCTGTGCATACACTTTGAATGAAAGCTCTTCTCATCACAGACATAAATCAAGAAAGGTAGTGTACGATTTATACAGCCTTTCAAATAAGACTTCCCAAGGAACCTTCCACATAGGCTTGTCAGTGTCAAGGAGGAGGTTCTTTCTCAACCCTCAGATGCACTCAGTATTCTGGCCATCAGCTCTGTCTTAACAAAACTACTGGGTTACCAGTCTTCCAGATGACCTGCACCAAGATCCACCACTGAGACAAAGAAAACAATTCCACAGCAGAAAAAAGACTCCACTTGGTAACTATACTCCACTGAACACACTCTGTGACAGCGGAAACTAAGCAGAGAAAGGCGATTTTGCATGGCACAGCAGGCATCAGGTTGAAGAAACTGGATGGCCACAACATCAAGACCATTTCTTTTCTATTATGTTTCATATTATTTCAGAGGATTTGCTCCCCACACACACACATCCCATTCTGGCAAATTTCTGAGTTGAATTTCTCCAGGATGAGGTGCAAGCTGTTAAAAGCTTCCTAAAGCACAAACTACTGAAGTTGATTCCATACATGGCAAAAGCAGGAGATGTTAACTGGGGCAATAGCTTATCTGAGCCTACAGAGATCACCTGAACCTCCTGTAAGAAAATGGACTACTAACTAGTATGCTTGGCATGTAAAAGCTAAAGAACAACTACTATCAAGAAAACATTTCTCTGAAGGAACAATTTCCTTCTGTGCCCTTAGTACCATCTCTACATAAAGCAGTGCTCCTTGTACCAAAGAGTTCAACCCTTGCCACATACATGGGGCTACAAAACACATTCATTCTTTTCATATTTCTTTCTCCTATAAAGGTTCTTGAGCACATTTCACACTAAAATAGGAACTATTTTCTCAAACTCCAGGCATTTAAAAACACAACTGCATCTGGGATGGTACAATTTCTCTGTCAGCTCAGTAAAAATTCATCAGTGATTACGTTTGTCAAGACCTGTTCATTAGAGGAGGGAACCAAACATATATATTAACTGGTTAGACTATATACCCAGAAAAACCTAGAAAACACAATCTCTCCAGGTTTAGAAATCCCTTGCAAAGAGCTTGGCTTTGGAAAGGGCCTTCACTGACCATCATAAAGGTAGAGATTTTGCCCAGCTTGAATTTGTGAGCAGGATTTGTCCAGCCCACCTTCCTGGAAGACAAACTTCTATAAAGCACCAAGAAAAGCATTGCAGCCACAAGTACGGTTATCCTGGCTGAAACTGAAGAGACCATTCAATCTTTTCGCTTCACAGGCAGAAAACATCCCCAGAGTGGGGCAAAAGCACAGAAAGGAATCAATTTGCTGATGCACAATCTTCCGAATTCTTTTTATGCTCATCCAGTTGAGCATTTAAGAGCTGATTTCTTCCTCCCTCCCCTTTTCCAGCTTTAACATGCTGGCTACAGCAGCATGAGGTCATGGTGCGACATAGCAAAATTCCCTGCAGAAGCCAGTGGGAAGAGAGGCTTTGCTGGGTGAGTGCCAAGCTTCCGTTCAGACACATACAACCTTAGTAGATTTTTCATGCTCTATTTGCTAATTAACAAGGGAAAGAAAGCCACGAAGCTGAAAGTCCAGACATTTCTTTCAGATTGGGTCCCTGGTACAAGCACATAAGCAGAATTGTGTCCAAAGCAAGGCTTTGTCTACTTGCACAAGGAAAGAGCTCAAGGGCACCTTACCTTTAGATAGTCACCTGCAGTACAAAAACAGGAGTCACCTTTAAGGCCAACACTTGAATTTAATTTAGGATTAGTCAGCAGAAGGTGCCTGAATAGTATATTAACCCAAACTATGCAGACTCAAATATACCCGATCTAAATTTCAGCTATTGCTATTGAGAGATATCAAGCCATTACAGGTCACCTCAGGTGAGTTCTTAATCTGCCCAAAGGGTCTATTTTAGACACCTAGGATACCAAAATGCTTCAACATGTCACCCACACGAGTCTGTCAGCACTTTCCCTCTCATCTTGTTCCAATTTTAATAGTGGGCAATGATACCATGTCCATTTGGACCCATAAAACAGACTTGCAGCAACTCATTGCACATTTCAGAACAGACTGCAGTTATTTCTAAAGGAACAGCTCTGCGTGTCATACACTGTTTCATATACTGTAAGCGCTTAGTTTATTGACACTCTCAAACAAACTGCATTGCTACGTTTTATGCTAAGTTTGAACATGGGCTTCCCAGGGAAAAGCACGTTAACCTATAGGTCCATGAGTATTGATCAGATCACACAGGACTACTGAAGACATCCAGGAGAGGGAAGTGAGACAACCCCAACAGAGCAGAGCAAGGGAGTTACCTGGCAGTGCAGTGTGCTGGTGAGCATCTTCGGTGGGAAGCATCAGAAAGCACATCCAGAGAGTACAGAGGAGATAATGGATTGAACTGGAAAGTCAAGAGATTTTATTTAAGCAAAGCATCAAAAGAAATAGTGTCCAGATAAAGCTCCTCAGATTTATTTTTTAGCTGTTCATACAGTATAAGGAGACCTTTCTGGCACCTCAAGGTTGAGACTAGATGAGAACAGACTCTCACACTGTTACGAATTGTGCAAGCACAGAACTTTCCAGAGAGCAGTTCCCGTTTTCCCAAGGGTTGTGTATATCACCGAAACAGACCTCTAGAAGACTCAGATCCACCAGGTTAAGTTCACAATGAGCTCCCAATTCATTCCATGGCAAGCAAGTTGCTCCTTCCACTCCCAACCAACCTCACAAGCTGTCTTTGCAAACTGCTTAAAACAAATTCTTGAAACAATGCATGGTCAGCCTAATCTAAGATCCTGTTAGACGTACACTAGACAAATCCTGAGGGCATCAAACCCGCGCAAGATAGCTTGCTGTAGAAAATGCAGTGGTCGGGATTTTTAATGGTCAGGACAGAAATTGAATAATCTGGTCAATCAATGCATGGAACAAACTTTGTTCAATATGTAAGCAGAAGCTTTAGACTGGTAGTCTCCCTGGGGTATCTCCTTTATACTTCCATTTGGCATTTCCTCTTTATTTATAACTCACACCTCAAGCAGGAAATTAATTTCTCTCTGCTTTGCAGAGTGCTACACCAACCTCCAGAACACTTTTCTTGTATTACTAGGACTACTGATGCATTTTTAAATAAGGACAAAGGAACAATCCACACCTGTAGCAGGACTCATCACACAAGCTATCTGCAACTTCAGAACTCAGTACTAGTCCTTTACCTTCCATCTTTCTGAGAAAGAAGATGCACCACAAAGCTGCTGCTATCAGGGAGCGCCTCCTTAAGTGAGACTGCTCATTCACTGTCAGTGAAGTAACACTGCAACTGCACAGTGGGGAGAATCACCAGGAACCCTCTGTTACTAGAATGGCTGATTCAAGCCCATTTAAGAAAAACTAAAGTTATTTACTTTCGGTCATTTTAAAGCTTATGTAGTTACTCTTATCTTTAGCAATACAAAAGCAACCTTAAAATGTTCTCGTTAATGGAAAACACACAACTGCACAAAGGCTTGAAAATTATTTCTTGCCATACACATATTTTTAGTCACCTGAAAGGTAAAACAAATTTCAGTCCTACTGCTCACCAACCATAAAACAACTTGCATAGGAATAGAAAGGAGTGTGCATGGCCATGAACACTGTGACAACATGACTGCTCAAATGGAAGATTGGCTTTTTTGCTCTTTGCTATTAAGAACCTAAGCTTTTATATCTTAAGTAAAAAAACTCTCTAGCACTGAAGCTAAGAAAGACTTACTGGACAGTATAAAAGTGCACACACAAGAATTTTAGTTACAAGAATGTCTATTTCTCTTGCTTATCACCTCTTACATTTTCCTGTTACAGCTTCTATTTAAGCACATTGTTTAAGCTCGCCATTTTTTCCCTTCTCTGTGGATGTGACTATCAGGTAGAAGCCTGAGCCAAACAAGGCAAAACAAGCATTTAAAAAGAGAAAAATGTTCCAATTCTTACAGAATTTTGAGAGGCCAAAGATCCTCCTGTCAAGAGGCATTTTCCCTCACGCCCACTGTCAGAAAAGAAGGCCTATACTAACCTGAAACAGGGAGATAAATAAAAGGAGTTCCTGAGCTATTCAGTTTAAATAGACAACACAATGCCTGAGAAACGGGTTGTGTTCAAAGCCCAGAAGACATCAGGTAACAAAATGAGAAGGGACAGGACTGCCTTACCTCATGTGCACAGGCCACAGTGTGTGGGAAATCAGAAGCCAGCATTGCGTTCTTTCTAGAGAGAAGGAAATCAAGAAAATAAAAAAGGAAGAGCAGAGTCACCTTACCTGGTTGCGATCTCTCTTCCCCATGGATGGTAACCAAAAACTGGAAGGAGGCAGGGTCGAAAGGACAGGTGGGAGCAATGCCAAGGAACGCACATGGGGGAAAAAAAAAAGGAGGGTTGGGGGTAAGAAGAGAAAGGGAAGGGAAGAACAAAGATGGAGGGAGAAGGAAAAAGATTAAACATCATCAGGAGTCATATTAAAACAAACAAATTTCAGATCCAAGGAAGAAAATTAGGTATCAACAGCTGGTGAAGGCTGGTCCCACTGCGCTACAGTCAAGACATGCCATCCTTACCTACCCATTCCCCAGAATAGCATTAGGGACATGCCAAAGGATAGGCACCATGACTATTTCCAGTGCTGACTACAATTTAAATACACTATTTGGGGAAGGAGACAGAACATCAAAGAAAGAAAAAGTAATTTCATAGCTGCCTTGTCAGCATCATTTCTGCAGTCTAGGTATGCACCCATAGTGTGGCTCCACAAAGTAGCGTTTTAAAAAAATGAACATATGGGGGTCAGTCTTCTCTTAATGCCCAGAAGACCTGCCAGTTACTGCAATGGCATATTATAAGGGAGCAGAAAAGAAAAGCTGACTGCAAAAAAAAGGGCATTTGAGTAGTGTCCACTCATTGGGGCAGCCTTATATAAACATATATATAAAACAAAGGGGAAGTCAGCAACTGCAAGTAAGAAAACAGAGAAGCCATCAGTAGAATCCTGTCTCCCATTCCACAGGTTATGCTTAAGTGTCCACCCAGCTCTTCATGTCCTTCAGCCCCAGAAGGGAAGAGGACCCTATAGTTCTTCCTCCCCTCCCAAAGTTCTACACAACAGCTGTTAAGGGCCTTACTCTTTCTGGCGCGGATCACTAACAATATGACCTAGCCTCTCGGTGCCCAGAGTGCTCATGGAGGTCTCCTGAAACACAAAGACAGGTAAAAGGTTGCAAACTCTCACACGGTGAGCAGAGAATAGCTTGCTGCTGCCAGTAAGAACAAATCTTACTCCCCTGGGTCACATCCTTTCCTTACCAGCCCACTCTCAGCTCAACATGTTCACTCCTTCCCTTTAGAACTTCACCTGAGATGATTTAACTAATTAAAATGCCAAAAAATCATTCAATTTTGTTTATGAGGTTTGGGTTTTATTTTTAGTGATGATAATTGCTTGCAGAGGAGCACACCAGGTACTGGACTAGTACAAAGTATGCAGCACAAGGATGCATGAGAGCTCAGGAAATGGCTGGGAAGTGCTTCTTTCCATGTTACTGGGGTCAGTTGGCCAGAAACCAGCTGAGATAGGACACTAGACTGTTCCACTAACAGTGGGGATTCACCAACCACCAATGAATGAAATAAGGAGTGAAAGCATGATGCTTTTGTCCTTTCTGAAAGCAGCAATTCAGCAGCAGAACCTCTAGCAACTAAAGAAAAGGTAGGTCCTAGGAGAAAGGACTTGCTCTGGGAGCATGTTACTTCCGGCAAGACACTGCCCTGTGTATGTGCTCGATGCTGGCATACACACACAGACACAGCCTGAAGCACCAGCTGTTCACATCTGCATAGCAACTGCTTCCAATAAAGAAGTATACTTTTCAGCAAGGGGCTGAAGATGAGGGCAAAAGTCTTTCACAGGTAAGGTTCTTTTGTGCCAGGTACATAGGCAAAACACACTCAAAGTTTAGGGGCAGTTGTAGCAGCAGGGGTGAAAGATGGGCTATTTGTTACAGCAGGAAAATTATTAACTTAAAGTGCCATAATGTTTAAATTTATGGTTTATTACTGTGTAAATTACAAGCCGTACTTTTGGTAATTAGCAGCTCGCTGGCGGGGAGCTCTGAATGAAACTCATTATTTATGATTACAATTTCGAGAGAGATGGGGAAGGGGGAGCCGTGACCTCCGCTGCAAATGACAAAGATCCCTTTAAGGTGATGAAGATGAATTAAATAAGTAAATATTATCCTTCTCATTTGGATCATTAGAGGTGTGCCGCCAGCCCCAGTCACTTGCAGGTGGCCTGAGGAACCCTTCCTAAAGTCAGTTTCTTGCCAACTGAGGATTCGTATTTTGAATGCCGGTTACAATTAAGCAAGGTGAGTGGAAGAAAGAAGGGGCAAACAAAGATCTTTCAAGTATGACTGAACATAAGGCAGCTGTCTCACTCCTCTGGACTCCAGGGCCCTCTAACACACCTTGTTAGCAGACTACAGCCAGCCAGTTCAGAACTTATGCCAATGTTTTCAAAAGCACAGAGCACATCACAATAAAAAAAAGCCAAGCACAGCCACCACCTTCCTTCTCAGAATCATTTACAACAAACAGCAGCACTCATCACTCCACGATGCAGACCTAACCAGGTGTATCCCTCACTTTTAGACAGACATCTGCAAAGTATTGTTTGGTCTTTCAGAAAAAGAGCTGATATTTTGTTTGCTGTTTGCCCTACATATAATAAAACTAGTCAATGGCTTTGGGCAGCTTTGTCTGCATTTACTGCATATACCTTTTTATTCTCCTGTCTTCCCACTGAAAATGCAACTGCTAAAACCACATTCCTTTGCTGCCATTCATATCAGTCTTCTTCCCTATATAAAATTTGGCCTTCCTTCACCTTTGAGCCACCTCTCTGCCCTTGTAGCCTCAGATGAGCATGCACAAGTCTCACACCATCATCATTTTCCCCTACATTCTGTCTAAATCTTCTTGATATTTATGCTCCCTGTCATTCGTCTTCAGGCCTCCTTTCATACTGCTTTTAGCGCTGATCAGCTGTCTTTGCCACTCCAAATGTGCCTTAAAATCCACTTAAGTCACTCAATCATCTTCTGACAGTCAAAGCAGTTAAACAAATCAAACAATACATTAAACAAAAAATATACAATACAGGACCACTTTCTGCAGAAAACAATTTACACAGTATCTTAGAATAGTACTTCAGGACTGATCAGAATCTCAAATACAAAATTACCATCTTTCAAAAGGGTATACCTTGCCAACCAGCCTCCTCCGACCTTTACGGAGACAACGGGCAGCAGCTCCTGGAAGGCGATTCAGGCGAGCATGAAATCCTGAAAACCAAATGCAGAAAAACTGAGCAATGAACACAGAAGATTCTTCCTGACAAAACCACCAGGAAAACCCCTTAGTTCAGTAATCAAATCAAATCCTCTGTCTCTTGTTTTTCAGTCTCGAAGATGTAGATATGCCAATTTTTTCACAAATCAAATAAAATCCTTACTTTTAGAAAAGGGAAGACTGCCAGCAGGCAGCTGGTATGATTATTTCAGTAAACTCTCCAGTAGTGCAGCTTTTTCTTAACTGGATCTTAAAAAAAACCCCCAAAACAGATCACCAATACCAGTTTAAATGCAACACCTACAAACAGAATCTACCCTTGCCATCACAGGAAAAGTTCTCAAACACAATTCCTTATGGACCTCACCTCTCTGAGCCGGCCGTGAGGGCAAAAGGAAGGTGGAAACAGAGAGCTTGTCCAGGCCTGAGTCAATCCTCTCCACTTCAGATCGGTGATCAGTTCCCCATTTGGGAAGAAGGTTGGGGACAGTGAATCCTGGAACACATTCTCCTTCATAAAACCAATCACTTTGCTCATCATCTCCTAAAGAAACAGGATGGAATTAGCCACAAATAACATCAATGTCTCCTCTGACAGTCTCTCAAAATACAAGTAGGCATATCTGAATGTGAAACAGCTGAAGTCTCATTAGGAATTCCTTCCTGAAGAGCCGTATATTTGTATTCTGTTTCAATGATCCTCAGTAACTATGGGGCCTCACTAAATGCTTTAAACTATCCGACTCATCAGTCTACAGAATTTCCCTATAGAACAAAGCCTCTTTATAGACCAGCCTAGGGCACGTTTAGCACTCTGTTGCTACTGCATCTCATCAACCTTAGTTCAATGTTGTGTGATGTCTTATGCAGAACTCTTTCTCTGAAGTAATTACTGCGACACCAGTAGAGGCCAACCATTTGGCTGTCACAGGAGAGACTTCACAAGAGGGGAAGACCAGGCTCACAGAGTAAGCAAAAGAAACATACTGATGAGAAAAACCCCTAGTCTCCTAAGACAGCAGCTAAGACGAAAACATAACTATGAGAAATGGTCACTCTGGGTGACCATGCTGTGAGTTGCTCTCAATCAAAATTTCTTAGAATCTCTCAGAACTACAAATGCTCCGCAAAACTAAAGCAGCAGCAACAGAAGTCATGACCGAAGTCTCCATGGAGCTGGGTCACTGTAGTTAATGCAGTTGCAGTCTAAAACTGAACTGCATCAGACACTGTTCACAGTAAATCTGTCTGGCCAGAAATTCCCTGAGAGCAGTAGCACATGAGCAGCGTATGAAAAAAAAGCAGGAGGAGGGCAAGGAACCTGACACATAGCATTTCAGTGGCCCAGCTCACAAAACAGTCCCATGTCATTGCAAGGTTCTTCACCTTGCCTTAAAAAACTAACACACATACCCTAGGGAAAATTCTCATTTGCCTGCCATTAAGCCTCAACTCAAGCATTCCCACTTACTCTCCTTTCCTCACCGAGTTACATTATTCCTGACCAAAGTCCATTATGCGTACCCACACATCTTGCTGGGGAAAAAAGTTAAGAAAAAAAAAAAAGGTACGAGAAAGTAAAAAACTCATCTAGTGAGAATGCTGCAATCTTGCACATAACAGAAGGAGCAACACATAAAACCAACTCAAATCAGCAACAGGTAGGACAGCCAGAATACTTTATCCCAAAGCTCTGACACGGTTTTTTCTGTCATGTATCAACTGACCTACCAGTTATATCTTAAAATATAAACATCCCATCTCCACTTCATAGTAAATTAAAACTAAGTAATGTTGGATAGTTCTTCTAAGAGATCATAAGTTGTGCAAAGTGTAGTGTTATGAAAATCATACATTTGTAGCCCTCATCTCATTTCTTAACTTCTAGCTGCTTCCTACCACTGGTTTTTCTCACACACTTCCCTCTCTGTCTCTCTTGTATGTCAAAGAAACATAGATCTTTCTTTGCATTTGTAAAGAAAGTAAGAAACTCCCCAGCAGCACATGAGGAAAATCCAGGACACCTGTTACCTTGACGGCCTTCATCATTGGTAAACAGGCCAGTATCACTGCTGCTGCATACACTGCTGGTTTCACTGGAACAAAAACAGAGAAAAAAAACATGGTTACAATTGCAACAGGCACAAAACAAAAACCACTCTACTACAGTTTACTAGCTTCTCCAAGACCAAAGTGCTTTATATGTCTCACAAAAATTGCATTTCAGATACATGACTGGCTCTAGAACAGAACATAACTGCTTTCTGCTAAAACCTATCAATGCTGCATTACTTGCAAAAGAGTAGAATCCTGTATCTAGTTTAGTTCTAAGTTATCAAGAAGTAATTAATAAAACAGCATTTGCCTCGGGTACTAGAATTAAAAACCTAACTCTGACATCATCTGGAATACTCACCAGGAAATTAAACGCAGTTAAAAACGCTGTCCTTGGGTCACTTAACAGCTACTGAAAACCCTCTGAAGTTTTCTACTTCAGATTCCTTTTCCTCAAAAATGTTACACTGTCACACAAACAGCCCCCCCCCAGAAACTTTTATTTTATATGGAGTAAAGAGCAGCTGTGACATTTACAACTCTCCACCTAAATACCTTAGCACAGCATGACTTGCTGCTGCTGAATGCAACCTTGTTATAGCATGCTTTGCATTTGCCAAAGCAGTTAGAGATTTCATTCTTGAACAAAAGAATAAAGCTAGAAATTAATGTGTAGAAAGCCATTAATTGACTGCAAAGCTAGATGAATATTTGTAGAAGTACATGCTCACGTCAGTCCCAAGCATCTGAAGGCTTTAATGCTGACATAAAATCAACCCTTGGACACTTCAGGCAATACTTCCTCCAATTTAGCTGAGAGACAGTAGAACAAGCAGAAACTACTTAATGCCTACTCCCTGAGCACTAAGACCTTAGATGTGAACATCAGGTGTAAGTCAGCACTAGAATCAGGCTCCAGTCAGGGAATGCTGTTTGAAAGTATCTCTGGATGCCTCTTTTCCAAGGAAATTGGATCATACTAGAGACCAGTATCAACTGGAAACACCTTGATTTAAAAGGCTGAATGATGAGGGACCACAAAATATGTCACTCCAAAGAACTGCAGGCACAGAATATTTTGTGAGCATATTATTGCTCTTAGAAAATGCACTTTAAAGTACAGCCAAGTCAACTCATCATGCTGGATATCTAAAACTCTGCATCTTCATCACTGTATAAAGGATGAACAATCCGTACATCATTCTCACATTTCAGCATGTAAGTTAATATCAAATTCCAAATTAATCCATTACAAAGCTTGGCCATGCATTCATCCTCCCACATATACACTACAGCAGTTAAGGCCAAGGACTAAGAACCATGAATTAATCGTTTCATCCCAAGCTCTCCTAACAACTCACTATTTGACCCTGGGCCGATCTCTTAGCGTGCCTGCTTTCCCTTTTGATAGCGTGGATAAACAATCCTCACAAGCTGCAGATGCGAGGACCAAGTGACTGCTTCATTAGGGTTTTAGCATCCTCAGAGGAAAGGTGCCCGAGAAAGGAAAAGCATTGACAAGATTCCAAGTCATTAACAGTACGTTAAGCATCCTGTTGAGATGCTCTCTAGTTCCTTATAGACATGCATCACTCCAGTGCTCTACCAGAACAAACTTTCAGGGATCTCACCCTGTTCACCACCCCTTTTACACTGCAGGGCTGAACACAAACTAGACTCCTATGCAGGCCTTTCTGCAGGTCCAGTAAGCACTGATTAATGACCTCCACTTGCAAAGGAGGCTACTTACCTTAACCATGAAATAATGAATGCTATTGATCCAACAAGCTACTGCTATAGAGTGTTATTGATCACCCAATCTTTGGTTAAAATGGTCCTCATTTAGCAATTTCACTGTCGCAAACACCTGGAGCAAAGCATGCTTATAATTAAATAGTTTGAGGGAGTTAAAGTGAGAGGTGATGGACAGAGATCTCAGGTTTCCCCCATTTATTCTTTTGCCTGAGCTATTGTTTGTGTCAGGAGGGATATTGATTTTCTATAAAAATAAGAAAACAAGAGGCACCGAGGGGCTGCAGAAGGTCAGGCTGGGCTGGAGAAGGAGGGGAAGCTGAACACTCTGTCTTTGTCACTTGCCTTCCAAGAGAGAGGAATTTTTTTTTTTTTTATGGAGAGATTGGCCTCCAATTCATCAGCTTAGGCAGACTCATGAATGCAACTGCAGGCTGTCATCGAAGCAGCTCCCTTCCAAAGGGTAAAGTAACTTAACTGCACATTCAGGATGAGCGATGGTCACATTCTCAGGCCAGAATATTGCACTGGTTCTGGCCGGCATAGAGTTAAATTTTTCTCACAGTAGCACTATGGTTCTATGTTTTAGATTTGTGATCAGTGTTGATAACACAGGGATGTTTTAGTTATTGCTGAGCAGCACTTACACAGTGCCAAGGCTGTCTCTGTTCCTCACGCTGCCCTGCCAGTGAGCAGGCTGGGGGTGCACAAGAAGCTGGGAGGGTGCACAGCTGGACAGCTGACCCTGACTGACCACAGCGATATCCCACATCATATAATGTTATGCTTAGCAATAAAAGTTGGGAAAAAGAAGCAGGAAGCCAGGGACATTTGGAGTTGTGGTGTTTGTCTTCCCAAAAAATGTTACAAATGATGGAATTCTGCATTCCTGGAGATGGCTGAACCTCTGCCTGCTGATAGGAAGTACTGAATTCCTTATTTTGCTTTACTTGCACACATAGCTTTTGCTTTACATACTAAACCAACTCTACCGCAAGCTGAGAGTTTTCTCACTTTTATTCCTCCATTTTCTTCCCTCATCCCTGCATGGGAGTGAGCAGGTAGCTGTGTGGAGCTGAGCTGCCTATCCAGGTTAAACCACAACAAATACATTGGCATTAAGCCAGTGAAATCTCATGGCACTGGTGGGTCAGTAGAATCCCAGGTTTGAAAAAGTCACATGAAGAGTTTTGGTACTTGAAAACAGATGAGACCAACTGCATATCTTTCACAAGTAAACACACCACTCAAAGTGATATTTTAGACAGCTCTTGTACTATGGTTTGTTCTGCCCTCAAACCAAACCCAGACCATTCTGGAAGTACTCAGCTTAGACCAACAAGAGAAAGAACTTCAGCACTCAATATATAATTTGCCTTTGTTTTATTATGGCTTCAGGAAATCTCAAAACATTTAGGGACAGAAAGGCATGTTACTTCTAACAGTCTTAGCAGTTAATTGTCACCCTTGTACAAGTACACAAATGACTGCTTAAACTAAAACCACTTGTTACCTCTGCTGTTTCCACAATTATTTATAGATCAAGCATTGGGTCACATCATTACCCAATTAAGAACCATCATTTCCTTGTCATGTTGCTGCACATCTATCCTTCTCTCAATTTATGTTCATGTTTTGCCATGTTTGGCAAACAATTTCAAAGATTTCATTTCATGCACACTTTGAATCACAACACTGCAGCTCATCTTCCTCCAGGAAAAAACTGAGCATAGTCCCACAAGCAAACTATTAAAAAAACTATCTCCTCATTAAGAACCCATATCCAAGATTTTCTCGGTGAGTGGGAGTTTATCAACTGAATACAGTACGTTTTTGACCTGACTTAGGACAAGACGCCCTCTAGAAAGGAGAGAAAATACTGGATATTTCAGCATTTACAGATTCATTCCTGAATAACAAACCAAAGCAAGTGTCAGTGGAGGAGAGGAAAAAAAAGGTTAAAAAAAAAATCCATTCTGAATATACAACTTAGTTTGCTTGAAAACACATTTCATTCTGTGACATTCCCTACTGCTAGAGGAGTGAACAGTAGTGGAACCAGTTCAGTATGAAAGTTTTGTAAATCACCAGATCACCACAGATTGCTTCCAAGTCCCACAAGCAGCATCAGTCACCTTTCTTCCCATCAGCTTGTGATGACAACCACACCATTTGCTCTCCTAGATATCCAATTTTCTTCTCCCTTCCTCAGGATATGCCCTTGTCATACATCTGTGCAAAGTACTTCTCTTACCGTACCAGAAAATTCAGCTAGAGCACAGTGGGAGTGAAGCAAACACAGCCAGTTTCACTGTGCTGCTAGCAGCAAAGTGCTACATTTAGAGCAGCGGAGACCAAAGCATGATCCTTCACTGCTGCGAGGGATACTCCGCAGTGAAGAGGGCTGTATGTATTCCTCCCTCCAACTGTGGCCCTCCCTAATGAGTCATAGCACAGACCACACGTGGTATTGGAGAGGTCAAGTATTCCAAGTGCTAGCTTTCCAGAGAGAATCCCAAGGACTTGGCAGCAGATGGTAAGTGTCATTTGATGCATACACTTGCACAATAATTAGTCTGAGAGCAAGGGACAGCTGAGACAGAACAAAGCCATCTCCCAGCATGGTCCTGAAGTAACAGTTTGGACATAGCTCTTTATTTACTCTTTCCAAGGCTGGCACAAACAAAGGCTGGATGAAAGCCTGTTGGTTTAAGTTCAAGTTTGACATGATGGAACAGACTCTGACTGGTGTTAAAAAAACCAACTCAAGGAACACTGTCCATCACTGCCACATCTAGTAAGGGTATCTCTCAGTCCCTCACCACTGACGTGCAACATTCAGGAGCTACTTCGCACACTTCTTTTCCTAGACTACTAGCAAACAGCTCTGAGAAGATAAAACTGCTGTAACAAGTAGTAAAAAAAAGTTTCCATCCACAAGTTTCTTGTAAAGCCCCACTTCGCACCCACTTTTTACCAACAACAGACACTCTTAAAAGAAAAAATTGACCACACTGTAACAGTTGCATGCTATAAATCACAACTGACACAGTAAAAATGCCAGTGGTTCCCTGGACCAGGACAGTGAGGACTTTATAACCTAAGCTTTTCACAGTGTCCCAGAAAACACCACTGAGAAGTTTGCACTTCCAGCTATCATCCACAAAGCCATAATAGTGAAGTGCCACCTGTCCACTCCGACAAACTGCAAGAGCTGGATTGTCAAAACGTTAAATGAAACTCAACATATGAACAATCATACTGTATCAAAGAGTTAGACTTTCCAAATCAACTGTCCTCTGTCTGATAGTGACTATTACAGTGAATGCTTGAGAAAAGAACATAAGAACATGACAAATGCAGACTCTTCAGTATACTCTCTAGCTTTTAGAAGTCAGCAATTTAAGGACTTCCCGAATGGGATCTTTCATCTGGTCTGTAATGTTTAACAGCCCCTGATATATCCATGCTCCACATCTCTGTTTTGAAAGTATTTAAATTTTGACCTCTAAAATGTCCTGCAGTAGATTTCCAAACCTCATGTTTCATGAAGAAGAATATTTTTTGTTTGTTTGTTTTAAATGTCTCCTCAATGTCTGCTGTTCTTACACAATGATAATTAGAAAATAAGCAATCACATTTGCTTTCAGTATGCCATTCATTAAGAAATCTCCTCCATTTGATTCTTAGCAGTTGCCTCTTTTCTAACCTGAAAAATCTCTTCGGACAGAAGCAGTTTTATGACCCCAAACCTTCGACAGAGAGAATAAAAGTCACACTTGGGGAAAAAATTCTCAACGGCAACACAAATACAGAGCATGACATTTAAATGCCTCATTTTAATCCCTTGTATGTGATTCTGCCACAAATTCATCAAAGTTCTTCAAAACTGGACACCAAAACATCAGACTCCACTGTTTGCGCAGGCTTATCCTGCAAGTAACATAAGTTCCCCTCAACTTCTTCATCATCTCACCACATTCCCCTCATAGCTAGGCTTTCAGGATCACATCAAGAGCAGAGATGTATAACTGCAAGCAAGGTTAGACTGAGGTTCACACAGTACCTGCACAGAGGGCTAGCAGTAATGATAGGAGATCTGATCTGTTATCTACTACTACTTAGAGTAAATGCTGAAAACAAAAAACTGAGATCCATTCGTATCAATCACGCAACACAAGTGCCAGCTGTGGGTTTACTCCCCAAACCATAGGCCACAAGCATGCCACGTTGTAGCTGCAAGGCCACAGACATTTCAGAGGACTCCTTGTGTAACAGGAGCCAGAAACCTACCAGCTTGCCAGCTTTTCAAGGAAGCCTTCTGGGTCATCATACGGTACTGACACGAAAGACTTGGAAAAAATCTACAGTTTAGAAGCAGCTGAGATATTTCTCATCTCCAAAAAGAGAGCAGCACTGAATAATTTCAAGAACTTCAAAAAGCAAGGCACAGCATTCACAAGCAGCTGCAAGCAAGGTGGCCATTTGACTAGCACAGGGGAGAAACCGAGATCTCACCATTCCGACATGTTTTCATCCGAGCCCTGTTTCTGATCATCAGCTTCACACTCCATCCGTTCCTTCCTTCCCCCTTTGCTGAGGAAGGGCCTGTTCTCTCCTGACTCACAAAGGCCATGACTGGATGATGTCCAAGGGGCATTCTCTTTCCAGCGTGAAAGACGCTGTTTCTTGGCTGACTTGAACCTGCAGCCCCTCTCATAGTTCCACTCTGACACCCTGAGCTTTTGCTGGAGACTGGCAGCCACCTCTGATGTCACACGTTTAACTTTCCGTCGACGTCTGAGAGGTCGACAGGGTGCATTCTCTGTAAAGGAGTCTGACTCATGCCACAAGTGTTGCTTGCTCCTCAGGGTGGCACTAAGAGCAGGGTGTCGTTTGACCACTGCCATGTCATCAGAGTCACTGAAATTAGCCGTCAGCACCTCACGGCAATCCTTGACAGCTTCGTCCAAGCTCGACTCTGAGGCCTCGCTGTAGCAGCAGGCATGTTCTGCCTGATGTGTGAAGTCTGAGCGTCGTTTACGACCCCGTCTCTTGCGAAGCTGACGCCGCTGCTGCCGTGGGCTTAGGGCCATCTCTTCCCATATCTCATCCAGTTTGTTTTGTTCTGAAGTCTGCTCTAAAGCTGAGGCCAAGTCATGCACCAGTTCATCCATTGGCAATGCCTACTAAAAATGACAATAAACAATTAACACCAGACATAAATACTGCTACCAACACATCACTGGACTGTAATATGCTATAGTTTTTGTAAGATTAACCAAGTTAGACACTTACTTTGGAGTTACCTGGGAGGACCCAATGCAGGACAACTGCCACTTCCCAGGCTAACACTCAGTTCTTCCTTTTGCAAGGGTTAAATCCCTCTTCTAGCCATGGTGGCACAGATCTCTCTACTGCAGCAGCTGGGTCTAGTGCTCTGTGTCTGAAAAGGCCTTAAGGTTGCATCTTTTTTGTTGAAGCAGCATGCTCAGTTACACATCCTAAAGGGTATGGAAGCCTGGAACTAGTTTTTGCTACCCGGCATCAGTAAGACACAGAGAAAGGTTAGCCTGCTTGACAAATAGATTGAGTCTTCCAAAAAGTAGACAAGCAGCAAAGCTGGGAGTAAAACAGATGGTAGAACAGGTAGCTTGCAAGCCAGCATCGCTTCAGGAGCGGAACAAGGCGCGCAGGACCCTGGGCTCCTTAGAACACGGTGTAGGAGACCAAGCCCCAACTCCTACTGCCGAAAAATACCACCCCTACACCTCAGGGCTGTAAGTGTGCCAACCCCAAAGTCTTCGCCAAACCCCTCACCTCACAACACCCCTCTCTCCCTACCTGTGCCTAGCAGGCGTGGGATTTCTCTCCCCACCGGGCTCAGAAACATCCGCACCCCCATCCCGGTGAACTACCCACTGCCGCAGGCCGCCTCCCTTAGTCCTCAGCGACCCGGCCGCACCGACTCTCTCCTATGGGAAGACGCCGCTGCTTCTGCCCGACGCCCCCCAGCTTCACCGGGAAAACCCGGGAAAGCCTGCCCTCACCGCCCCGGACGCGCCGCCTCCCGCCAGGCCTCCCCCCGACCCCGCTCACCGGCCAGCGCCCCGCTCCGCCAGCCCCGCGTCAGCGCCGCTTCCGGCCTCCCCGGGCCACT